>JAPSGF010000044.1:4783249-5007558 GCA_035772895.1 Perdix hodgsoniae
GTGTGTGTGTGTGTGTGTGTGTGTGTGTGTGTGTGTGTGTGTGTGTGAAATAGGATTTTATTTTTGGCAAAGGAATTTTCCCCCTCTGACCATTATAACTGGGAGTTACAGTGATGTAAGATCGTGTAAGGGTGTTGCTTTGAAAAGTTTACACAGGGCCGCAGACATGAAATTTCATTACATCATTGGGTCACCAATCTACAGTCACTGTTTTAAAATTACACGGATTATAAAAAATGAAAGTTGGAAGTGATTTTTTCATTTATCATCTGGCCTACAAATCTTTACAGGTGCACCAGTTCTCCATCTACAAGCTTTTTCCATGAGGACAAAACATGTTTTTTGTTTTTTTTTCTTTTTTATTATTTTTGGTGGGTTTTCTTCTGTGTGAAAGTTGTTCCTGGCACTATCTTCCAGTTCCAACTAGTAGAAATTTCAGAAGAATATTAAATACTGCAAGGATCTCAGTAAAATCAGAAGGATTAGCAACACCACATTAGTGCTCTGTTATTAAGTAGCCACAGGTTAGAAGATGATTAACTGCTGCCCAGTCCTCACAAAACCAATTCTGAAAGAAATTAATTACTGAGAAGGGGAAAATTATCTGTTGGAAGAGAGGAAAACAAATACAAACAAATACAAATTTCTGTCTGGAAAACTGAAATCCGATTATTTATACATAGAGGCAAACCTCAACTTGAGCAGGCAAACCCAATAGTTCAATACAGGATTCTGGATCCATAAGGATGTGTTTGCATCGTGATGGAAAGCAAGATACTGTATGATCCACCAGTGAAAACAATAAATGAACAGGTTATGCAAGTCTGAGATCTATTCAGTTGCTCATAAAGGACAATTTTAGGGTTTGGAGCCCAAGCCTTGCGCAGAGCAGCTAAACCCAACATTCTCTTCCTGCTCCAAATGGCTTGAACCCCCAAGCCTTGCTACACTCCTGCTTGGTGGGAGCACAGCCAGCTGCCACACGACAGGTCATCACACCTCTCACCCCATAAATCACTGTGATTTCAGTCTTTACTTTCACTGACACCCTCTGCAGTCAGAATCACCTGGTGCACATTTGCCTTTTGCTCCCCCAAAACTTAAATATTCCTTGCCAACCTTCCCAGACTTGTAAGTTGCACCTCTTTTAGAAGATAAACTGTTTTCAATAACTGAGAGTACTGTTAACAGCCTTACCTGTTTTTTCTAATCCTTTAACAGTTAAAATCTTAATAAGTGAATTGCATCATGTGGGTGCATCTGCTTATCACTTCCCTACAGCATAATGAGGATTTTTAGCTATTAAAGGAGGTTTAAACCATTTGTATTATTATTATGTTTATGGCTAGCCAGCAGCACAGCAGCCAACTCAGACATAATTCTAAATGAATGTTTCCAAGTGGAAACTTGGAATTTGAATTCAAATGACCTTACCTCTTTTTATTATTATTTTTATTCTTTCCTGTATGTGTTTTTCATCTTGCTTATTCTTAATTCCTTTAGTATTTATTACTGCAATAAACCTAATCCTGTAAACTGGCGCACCTGAAGTGTGGGATTCATAAATATTTCTGCAGCTTCTCCGGGGTAAATCAGATGCAACTGGATCTCCCATTGCCTCATGGGAAAAAAAGTAAATTAAAAAAAAAAAGACAATTGGATGTTGATGAGTTTATGTCTCTGCTGCCCTTGAATAACTCTCTGTCCTTTTGCTCCACTCCAGGCTGAGTTCTCTGAGCTGAACCTGGCTGCTTACGTCAGTGGTGGCTGCATGGTGGACATGCAGGTCATGAGGAATGGCACCAAGGTGGTAAGGTGAGTAGTACCAACTTTTCTTGAAAACTGGGTTTTCTGCAGAGATCTGAGAGCAAGCAGGATGAGCTCTGGCTGGTACCTGAAGGAGAACAAGTTATGATGACTTGGAGGTTTCCCAAAAGAGATGGAAAGTCTGACCTGACACTGGTAGTTTTGTACCAGGTCTCAATTGCACATTATGCCATCTAGTCGTTACTTCCAGTCCAGATCCTTCATCTCTCATTTTTAGGTTCTTTTTAGCCTTACATCTCCTAATAAAGGGAAAGATGATTAATCTTTATTTCTGTTGATTTATGTCTCCTGTTCCACCAACCATCTTTCACTGTAAACAGTGTCTTGCACTCATTAGTCTACCTGTGTTAGATCCTGATGCTGGTAGACTGTTATTGCAATAAACACAAAGCCCTTCTATGAATGTCTTCTCTTCGCAATTTACCCCTTAAATCTCACCTCTTTTGCATTAGATTCCCCATGCTTTAGCCTTATCCTGATGTATATCTCACAGGTAATACCTTATCATTTGGTGATGATTTTCCCTGCTAACATTACTTCATAATTTGCAGTCATTGCAAACAAAGATTCTTCCTGAGCAATGCTTTTCCAATTACACATCCAATTCACTTTCCTAAAGCATTATTTCTTTTCTTTTGGACGCCAGAGTGCCTGCAGTTTTGACTCATTACTGGTGCTATACAAAAAAACATCGTAGGAAGTCATTTTTGCATATGATGGAAAAATGCTGTTTACAGAGCCTTGATACTACCTTCCACTTCATTATTCGCAAGCCTACATCTTTATTAGTTTCCATCATTAAATCTTTCAACTCTGTATTTCATTTTTGACATAAAAGCTTTTCCTTATATGATTGAAATCTCATTGCCAGTCCCAATCCATTTTCCTAGTCTTCCTACTTTTTCTACATTCACATTTTCTACATTTCTACATACACTGTTTGGTGTATATAACATCTTGAAATTTAATAATGTTCACACATTTAATCAACACTTTTGTTTATTTGCTTCTTGTTCAGAAATAGAGTTACAAACATATAGGATATAATGCAGGGAGATTTTTGAAAGGGATTATTAGAGCATATGAAAAATGGTGATTCTGACAGTGCTGAGCTCAGTTTCATTTCTCAGGACAACATTTCCAAAACAGTGCTTGTCATTGTCAGTTAGCTGTGACTGTGGTCCGTGAATTCATTACAGGCCTTGACATCTCTTAGAATGTCCACAAGTCTCCATTCTTTCGTTGGCACAGTTACAAGAGTGTCTGCTAAAAACTGTAAATGTCAGGTCTGTTATATCCATTTGCTTTCTCTCAGTCCATGAATGTCTGTTTCTCAGTTAAAGACAACATATGTCCTATGAATCTACCACTGGAGCATCCATCAGACGGTACACAGCACTAATGCACCCTTTTGTTCACTTGCTCACAACGCTGGAAGGCTTCCCAAGAACCATTTCCTAGGTTGATCACATCTTCATTTTCCTTCGCATGCTTTTCCTCCCAAAGCCATTCATATGTCTAGTAGAAAGTTCATCAGCTATTAAACTGAAACTGAAGACAAAATTTATTTAACAGGAGTGTCTGAAGCATGGTGTTCATGTTTCTGCTCCTGGTTAATACACATATATAAAAACTAACCTCATGTGGCTATTTATATATTAAGTATATATATATATATATGTAAATGTAAATTTTTTTGTGAGTGGCAGCAGTTCAGCTTTTTGTGTTTACATCTGTGAGTACCTATGGAAGAGGAGGATTTGCCTCTGCTTCTGTAGAGATGTGTATAGCATTTCAACACATCAAACTTTTGTCTATGCTGTAACCTCTGGGAGCACAGAGAGGTGGCAGATTGGTCTAAAAATAATAAATACATTACAAGCCAGTGGATTTTAAACCAATGAAACAATAAACACTTCTGTTATTACTATTTATATGAAGAGTAATAATAATAATAAAACAACAACTGGGATTTTCTCTTCAGTCTTGTATAATGTTAATTGAACTCTTAGCCTATTAAATTATGTCATATTGCAGCAGATCTCCTAACTCCTTCTTTTGCTGGGGACTTCCTGTCATATGGTAAAAGGAAAACTCTTTCCTTGCTGATCTCTTGATCCTTTCTGCCACCTTAGATTTAAGATATTCTCTTACTATGCCAACTGATTTGAGCTGCTCAAGGAAAGGGCTGTGGCTTTTTTACCTGAAAGATAAATCTTCTTTTGTTGAGAAAATACAATCGTTGTTGTCAATTAAAGAGAGCAAGGAACTGGAAGTACATAGACCTCCACAACAACTAGCCCATGTAACTTTAAACAAGAAACTACTAGTAAGTTTGCAAACAACACAACTGAAGCATGCATTATGTTTCTTGCTTAAATTTAGTAACAACGTATCTTCCAGTGTTTAATTTTGCAGCAACAGAACTCCTTTATCAATCTATTAAGTTCTGCACATCACATAGGATGATTGAGGCAGTCTCATTGAAATGTGATGCTGGAAATAGAGAATATTATCTAACAAATCTGCAAAATTGCATGTGTTTCCCTGTGCCATTTCCACTATGGTACAGAATACCCCCATCGGCACTCCATTCAGAAAGCTTTATTCACAGTTAGAAAACAAAGAGCTTGTGGTGGAACATCTCACTAATTTTCCACCATTTCCCTATTTCAGTGTGTGACCTCCTGCCTCATGTCTTGACTGGGAACAGAGCAGAGGGATGAGCAGGGCACTTGGGGCTCAGTCAGAGGAAACTTCTATGCCTTGGTCCTTTTCCCAGCACATCTTTGGGTACATTTGGCATCAGAGATTCCCCAGATAATCTCAAATATGGGAAACAGGAGATGGCACTTGTTCATCCCAGAAAATCTCTCACTGATTTAGAGTGACCCCTTCAACCGAGAAACGGCAGCCTTTCTGAGTGCAATGAATGAATCATTGTGGAGTAATTAAGCAGTGTGAAAAAAAAAAACTAAACATGGGTGATGCCTGCTTTTAAATCATTTGGGTGGATCCTTTATCTTCCTTCCAGAGCATCCACAACTTCCTGTTTTACAGGAAGATCTTCAGACATACATGCACACACACACACTCACACACTCATACTAAACTGTCTGGAGTCTAATGTACCTTAGGTTGTGTCATCTCTACTGAGTTTAGATGTAAAGAGTAGGATTTTTGTTTCCATTTGTTCTTTATTTCCCTGAAGGGCCTTTTTTACCAACGTTTCCATAGTGCAAAGAGGCTGTCAGTGCTGGCACCGCACCCATTCTGAGGTGCATTTATACTTTCAGGATATTATAAAAGTGTCTCAGTATAAATGAGAATTTGAGCTGTCTCTGCTTCTGACAACGCTTAGACTACTAAACCATGATCTCAGCCTCTGCATTAGATTAAACACAGTTTTCTGTTTGCCTTTTGGGCTTTACAAGGCTTCAGCTATTAATTCCAGTAGATGTGGGACTTAGGCAGGGATATGCATAATATAAGAAATCTGGACAGTTTTCTTATATAGGGAATACTAATGTCTCTGAGTGCATTACAGACTTTTAAGGATATAAATTAATCATGGACTAGACTGCTCTCATCTCCTGTCTCCCTGTGGAGCTGTTTTTTTTGCCATTGGGGCTGATCATCAAGGGTAAAAATTGGTATCATTATCAAGGCCACATTTTGTACGTCTACATGGGACCTATTACTGTGAGGTCCTGTTGCAGACTTCACTGTAGCACCATATTACAACAGCTGATAGACTAAGAGGTGCCCATCTTTTGGATGAAGAGGCCCTGTGTGGAGCAACAGCCCTGACAAGTGGAAAGGAGTGACAAAACAGAGAAGCAGAGAGAAGCCAAGCATATGGGACAAACCCTTTCTATGGGAAAACCCCAGCAATGGGGTGGCATTTAATCTTTCAGGCATTGCCTGAATGTAGCTGCTCGGTGTAAAATGGGTCCCAATATGATGCATCCGAGAATCCTGAGGGAATTAGCTGATGTAGTCACCAAACCACTCAATGATATTTGAAAAGCCATGGCAATCAGATGAAATCCCCGTTGACTGGAAAAAAGACAACATCACACCCATTTTTAAGAATGGTAAAAAGGATGACCTCAGGAACTACTAACCTGTCAGTCTCACCTCTGTGCTGGGAAAAATGGAGGAGCAGATCCTCCTGAAAGCTATGCTAAGGCACATAGAATCATAGAATCATAGAATCACAAGGTTGGAAACAACCTGTAAGATCATCTAGTCCAACCATCTTTTCATTACCATTGCTACCACAAACTAAACCATATCTCATAGCTCCTCATCCAGGTGCCTCTTGAACACTGCCAGGGACGGCGACTCCACCACCTCCCTGGGCAGCCATTCCAGTACCTGACCACTCTCTGAGAGAAAAAGTTTTTCCTCATGTCTAACCTAAACCTCCTCTGGTACAACTTGCAGCCATTCCCCCAGATTCTGTTCATTGCCTGGGAGAAGAGGCCAAACCCCTCATCACCACAACCTCCTTTCAGGAAGTTGTAGAGTGTGATGAGGTCTCCCCTGAGCCTCCTCTTCTCCAGACTGAACAATCCCAGCTCCCTCAGCCACTCCTCATAGGACTTGTGCTCCAGACCCCTCACCAGTTTCGTTGCCCTTCTCTGGACACACTCCAGGGCCTCAATGCCTTTTCTGTAGTGAGGGGCCCAAAACTGAACACAGTACTCAAGGTGTTGCCTCAACAGTGCTGAGTACAGGGGGATGATCACCTTCCTGCTCCTGCTGGCTACACTATTTCTAATGCAGGCCAAGATACCATTGGCCCTCTTGGCCACCTGGGCACACTGTTGGCTCATGTTCAGCCGAGCATCAACCAACACCCCCAGGTCCCTTTCCTCTTCACAGTCATCCAGCCACTCATCCCCAAGCCTATAACGCTGCATGGGGTTGTTGTGGCCAAAGTGCAGGACCCACACTTGGCCTTGTTGAATCTCATCCCATTCACCCCAGCCCAGCGATCCAGCTTATCTAAATCCCTCTGAAGGGCCTCCCTAGCCTCAGGTGGATCAACACCACCTCCCAACTTGGTGTCATCTGAAAACTTACTGAGGGTACACTCAATCCCCTCATCTAGGTCATCAATAAAGATATTAAACAAGATATGTCCCAGTACTGACTTCTGGGGACACCACTTGAAACAGGTCACCAGCTGGACTTAACTCCATTAACCACCACCTGTTGGGCACAGCCCTCTAGCCAGTTCCTTACTTAAAGAAGGGTAGACCTGTCCAGGCCATAGGCAGCCAGTTTCCGCAGGAGAACCCTGTGAGAGACCATGTCAAAGGCTTTGCTGAAGTCTAGGTAGACTACATCAACAGCCTTTCCCTCATCTTCCAGTCTGATCACCCAGTCATAAAAGGAGATGAGGTTGGTCAAGCATGGCCTGCCTTTCATGAACTTGTGCTGTCTGGGCCTGATCCCCTGGGCACCGTGCATATGCCATGTGATCTCACTGAAGATGATTTGGTCCATGATTTTCCCCGATACTAAAGTCAGGCTGACAGGCCTGTAGATCCCTGGATCCTCCCTTCAGCCCTTCTTGAAGATGGGAGTCACATCAGCGAGCCTCCAATTCTCTGGGACCTCTTCAGTTATCCAGGAGCGCTGATACATGGCCAAGACCAGCTCAGCAATCACCCCCGCCAGCTCCCTCAGCACCTGAGGGTGTAGGCTGTCCGGTCCCATGGACTTGTGACAGTCCAGATGGAGGAGGAGCAATCTAACCGTCTCCACCTGAATCGCTGGTGTTATATTCTGAGTACCATTCCAGACTTCCAGATCAGGGCCTAAAATGTCCGGAGGAAGAGGAAGGTGGTGCTGGAGAACCAGCATCGCTTCATCAAAGGCAAATCCTGCTTGACCAACCTAGTATACTGCATTAATGGACAAAGGAAGAGCCACTGTTGTCATCTATCTGGACTTCAGTATGGTCTTTGATGCAGTACTTCACAACATTCTTCTTTCCAAATCAGAAAGATATGGATTTGATGGGTGGACTGTTCAAAGGGTGAAGAACATGCTGCCAGATTGATTCCAGATAGTAGTTGCCAATGGGTCTAAGTCTGGATGGAGATCAGAGATGAGTGATGTCTCTCAGGGGTGCATGCTAGGACCAATACTCTTTATCTTCATCAGTGACATTGACAGTGGGGTTGAGTGCAGTCTCAACAAACTTGCTGATGACACCAAGCTGTGAGGTATAGTTGACACACTTGAGGGATGCGATGTCATTCAGAGAGACCTAGACATGCTTGAGTAGTGGACCCAGGTGAACCTCATGAGTTTCAACAAATCCAAGTGCAAAATCTTGCACCTGGGTCGAGGCAATATCCACTGCCAATACAAGCTGGGGGATGAAAGGATTGAGCACAGCCAGGCTGAGAAAGACCTGGAGGTGCTGGTGGATGGGAAGGTGGACATGAGCCACCAGTGTGCCCTCACAGCCCAGAAAGCCGACATCAAAAGAATAGTGGTCAACAGGTCAAGGGAGGTGATCCTTGTCCCTCTGCTCTGTACTGATGAGGCCTCACCTGGAGTACTGAGGGTGAATTTGGAGTCCTCAGTACTTGAGAGACATGGACCTGTTGGAGTGCATCCAGACAAGGGCCACAGAAATGATCCACAGAATGGAATACATCTCCTGTCTCCTATGGGGACAGGCTGAGAGAGCTGGGGCTGTTCAGCCTGCAGAAGAGAAGGCTGTGAGTGACCTGAGAGTGGCCTTTCAGTATCTAAAAGGGAGCTACAGGAAACAAGGAGACAGACTCTTTAGCAGGGTTTGTGGTGATAGAACAAGGGGAAATGACTTCAAGCTTAGAGAGGGGAGATTTAGGTTAGACATGAGAAGAAGGTTTTCTATAGTAAGGATACTGAGGCCCTGGAACAGGTTGCCTGGAGTTGTTTTGTTGCATCATCCCTGGAGATTTTCAAGGTGAGGTTGGTAAAGACCCTGATCTAGCTGATCTAGCTGTGGTGTGGTAGCTTATTGCAGGGGAGTTGGACTACATGACCCACAATGGTCCCTTCCAATTCTAAGGTTTCTATGATTCTAAAATACTGTGTGTCTTATCCAGCTCATCCTGGGTGCTGTGCCTTCATCACTCACAGCTGTAGTGGGGTCATGAATGCTCTGTTTCTTCCATTCATGACTTTAACTAGCACTGTTTTCAGCTACTCAGTGCTTATACTAAGCTCTGTGCACTGGTAACAGGTCATCTGCCTGTTGAATCACCACGTCACATAGACAAAGATCTAAAAGTGCTCTTTTTTCCCAAAGGCAACTCTGATAAAAAGATGAGTACAACCACAGCACAAGGAAACAAATCATTTTTCAGTGGGGAATTGGAGATGAAATTGGCCATCCCAGAATCAGGCACTTGCCTGCTATTCAGTGCTCGTAGATCCCAGGAGACATATACTCTGGCTAAAAAAGATCTGCAGCTTCAGGACGCAAGGATTTATAAGGTCACCTTCCTAATGCAACATCTCCCATTGCAGTGGGTTTGCCTACTCCACCAGACCACTGATAAACTGCTCTCTGAAAGAGACATTTGAGTTTTCTGTTCTACAGAGACCATGCTTTCTCACTACACAGTAGCTTTTCAAGGTTCTGGCCCGGTTCTGCCTAGTTCCATGACTAATGAGGAGGGACCCATACCAGGGAAAGATAGGGAGATGGGCTCCCAGTCAGTTTTATGTTTCCCTCTGAACAGAAAACAGAAATGGAATAATGAAGTCTTCTGGGAGTTGTAGTTCACCTCTTCTCTTCTGAGACAGGTACCCAGAACTGTCAACAATACATGGAACTGGAACATTAACTCTTTAACTTCCAGTACACTACATGATGTTATGATATGGAATATCAATAACAGAAATCATAAAACCACAGCAGCTGCACATCAGTAGGAGGTGGATATTTTCTTGTCTCTAGAAGACCACTCACTCACAGGAGCTGGTGATTCCTCACAGTTCTTCTACCAGCAGATATCCAGGAAGGTCATGGCAGTAGCTGCTGATCCTGGTTGCTAGTGTAGGACATATCAGTAGGTTGTAGGTTGCCACCCAGCTTCTTGCCTTCCAGGAATTTTGTGTCAAGAAAGAACCCTAGGCTCTGCGTGGTCCCTACCTTTTAAAATTTAACTCTTGATTTAACTGGGGGCCACTCAGAAAATGTCTTTTTTGTTATTTATTTGTTGCTTTAAAATTCTTCAAATTTCTGCAGAAATATACAAGGAAGGGAAACATGGTAAAATTTGATTGGGAAGGTTTAGGTTCCTAGAAAAAAAAAAATATATATATGTATATATTGAGCATATAGTTCTCCCAAGATTCACAGCATGTGCCACAAGGTATAGGAGAATATGTGCTATATATATATTATATATATATAGCACTGAGCAACATTTGGGAGATAATTTTGTATCAGTGGCATGGCAATTTGTATTCTAATTGGAGATGAGTATGTAATCATATGTGAGCTTTTAGAAGTGTACTTAAGGCAAAACACAAAAGTCCCAAATGGCCGTTTCCTTCACCAACGTATTATGCAGAGAAAATGGACTGGCACAAAGAAATAAGTAGTCTAGATGCTGGCAAGCTGCAGTCAATCAAATCATCACCTCCAATAAATGTTTACAAATGGAGAAATGATTCCTATGTGGGTGAGGATAATATCTTCTTGCTCCTCACCTGCCTGTTCCCCTCCTCTATTTTAAGCCGGAAATAACAAAGGGCAAAGAAGTTATGGTGTGCTTATTTATTTATTCTCAGTTGCCTCCATCTCAGCTCCTGATGCTGACCAGCTGCTTGGAGGCCTGATTCTCCCAGTGGGGCTTACTGATCTCCCAGATGAATAATGTCCCCCTTCAACTCCTCAGCAGCTGGCACCCATCTGACATACAGGCAGGATGCTGACAGTTATTGGGAAAACATTTGGCCTGCAGACAGCTGCCAGAAAGCAAGACACTCTGAGCAGACAGGGGTGGGGAGCATCTCTGAGACTAAACTGTTCCCTGGCCCCTTTCACATTTACAGTAATTCTTTCCAATAAAAAGTATGTTGCCAGGGCCTAGAGCACTCATTAATTAGTTAATCCTGGACTGAATACAGGAATGATTAAGAACTGTTGTAGATTGTTTCAGTCTTGATCAGCTATTTTTTCCAATTCTGCCTTAGTTTGTCTCCTTTCTGCATGGTTTTTTACTATGGCTTTGTCCATGGAAGGACAAATGGAAATGTTAAGGGCAAACTCATGCTGCACCTGTACAATACTCATCAAGTTGGAGCCTCATTAACAATCTGTTGCTTGGACAGAGTGCAGCCTCAGCAAGCTCTTGGATGGCAGCAAGTTGGAGTGGTGAAAAGCCCTCATGGGCTAGTGAACCACTAGGCACTAGTGATGAAGTATCCTAATGGCTTACTGGGTGTTAGTAGCAAGGGTGTAGCTAATGAGACACTGTTCACATCTGGAGTACCATGTCCAGTCTATCTGGAGCATCCTCCAGTCTAAAAAAAGACACTGATGGACTAGAGTGATGTTGACTGGAAGGTCATAAAGATGATTGGTCAAATACTTGGGGATCATCATTGTTGGGAATATTCAAAATTTGCCCATACAAGACCTTGATGAACCTCACGTGACTTTAAATGTTGTCCTTAAACGAGCAGTGTATTGGACTAGATGATCTCCAGGGATCCTCTCTGACCTAAATAATGCTATAGGTTGAATCTGTGCTGTTGGAAAGTACCTGGATCTCCTTTTGTGAAAGTTTTGATCGCATGTGTTTTAAAGGCAAGCTGCTGTTGGAAGTGTGAGTGTTATTTCCCTGACACATCAACACGATCTACATGCTTTTCTTTGTCAAGGTCGATCAGTATTCAAGTAAAACATGTAACAGACTTCAGAGATTGCAACAGTAACTGTTGGAGAGTGTATGATGTGATTTTTTTAGCTCATTAACTATTAGTCTGTTGCGGAGTAGCAAACCAGAGCCTCTTCCAAGGTGTCCTTGTCTGTGTAAAGAGTTACTGGTCCTACTGCAACCATGCTTTCCTGCTGCTTTTTCTACACTGATCTCTCCCACATCCCATGGCTTTCTCCAAGACATTTCTTTATCACAGTGTCACAAAAGACTCCATGTTCCTCTCCTTCAACCCTGTAAAGTTGGGCCTTTCTCTATTCTGTGGTACTTTCTTTTTCTCAAGAACCAACTCTGCCTAATCTTACATTCATTCTTTCTTTGAATAACCACAGCAACGTTTACTTCTTTCTGTGGAAAATGACATCATGAGGTTCAGACTGAAAGAGATTTTTTTATTAGCAAATTACCCATTGCACCATAACATCCAATAAAACACGAACATGTAAGATTTCTTATTACTTTTCAGTAACTTAATACCATTAACACACAGGTAAGGCAAAAATAAATAAATAAGTGAAACACTTGTTCCTATTTATAAATGCCATTTCAATTAGCTCTCAGATACCTGAGGCACTGCATATTTGGAGGGATTACTGCTCTTCTCAGGTAGTTGCAGTCACTTAGTGTTTGGACTTGTGCCACCGAAGCTTGCCTGAAGGCTCCATTAATTCCCAATAATGTAAAACTTGTTGTATCATATTGCACAATTACACACTTTTCTTCCTCTCCATGGCATTCCAGGCTGATAGGAAAGCCATAGAAGAGAACTTAGTAAAAAATGTGCTCATTAATAGGAAGTGTCAGCAAATTGAGTAAAGTCTCTTTGAATAACAGAGAAGAGGCAGACCCTGAAATAAGGATGTCCCTCATTAGTGTCCAAGGAAGATCTTTTCCTTTTGATATGAAGTGCCTTTTAAGACAGGCACTCTTCAAGAAAGAGAGTAGGAGAGCCCATCCTCCTCCCAGAGCATAGGCAAAAGTTGCTCTGAATTCTTCATGGTGTTGAGGTATCTGAGTTGGCTGCAGATGACTGTTCACAGTCGGAGATGGAAGGGATTCTTAAAGGGTGTTTTGACATCATCATCTATTCTTATATGTTCTTTCTTCATGCCCATCAAGCTCTTTGTGCTTCAGAGAGAATAGCTGAAGGGCCAGGAAACAAGCTGGATTCCTGTCTATAATCAGAAATAAGAAATAGGGAATCTCCTTTAGGCACAAAGTCTCCCAGCAGGATTTGCTGCTATCATCTCTCCTCTATCTATTCAGGAGCTGGAGACTTGTTTTCTGCAGAGGTATGTTAGTGTTCAGAGCTGATTCTTCTCTTATTGTTTAAGAAGTTAGACCCAGAGTCATCAGAATGTCAGCTGCTGCTCCTGAGATGTTTAACATCTGTAGTCAACATCAGTGATCTCTTGAATTATGTTCCTTCACTTTTGATGACACCATTACCAAGATAGATAATGCTGTCAGATTTAAGAGTACTTGAGTCCAACCTAAGAAATTATATTCTGTGGTCAGATCTCTTCCTTCCTTTAAAGTATTAGGTATTTTGGATCCAGGCTTTATATTTGGATTGGTCTCTGAAATATAGTTTTACCACTAATGTCTGGTTTCAGTTACCAGGAGGAGAGGCAAATTGAGTGGCTGCCATGGTCTGTGACTACCTTCTGGGACAAGGAAGCAATCATTGTAAATGGAGAAAGAGTCATGGACACCTCTAAGAATTGCTTCTCCCAAGGGGTGGCCAATCCCGTTGTGCACTGCTGACAGGGTTGTGCCATCTGTGGCCGTGCCATCCATCAGAGCCTGCAGCCACATGAATTGAAAGGATTTCTCCATTCCAGAGGAAAATGAAATCTCAGTAGTTATTTCATAAAATCACCATGGTTGGAAAAGGCCTCTAAAATCATCCAGTCTAGCTGTCCACCTATCACCAGTATTTCCCACTAAACCATGTTCCTTAGTACAACATCTAAACATTTCTTGAATACCTTCTGATTGCACCACATCCCTGGGCAGCCTGATCCAGCACCTGACTCTCTCAGAGAAGTATTTCCCAGCATCCAATATGAATCTCCCCTGGTACAACTTGAGGCCTTTCCCTCTAGTCCTCTTCCTGGTTACATGGAAGAAAAGGCCAAATTCCCTTCAGGTTGTTGTAGAGAGCAATAAGATCTAGTGAAGACAAAGGACTTGTGTTCCTGCCATTGCTCTTCTAGACCTGATGGGCTGGGGTGCTTAGGACCTCAGCACAGGAGGTGGTACTGAGTTTGGCTCTCCCAATGGTTTTGGCAGCAGTGTTTCAAATGTGGGACTTCTGCCTCTGAACCTTCTGTCATGTGAGATGCTATGGAGTTGGTTTGAACTAGCAAAGAAAACAGTTATACTGTTGGTTGTTTCAAATCCAAAGATTTACACTCTGAGAGTGAAGAGTAGCTTTCAAAAGTAATCTGCAGAAAAGCATGAATCCTCTTGTGTGAAGCAGTTAAGCCGTTTTCTCTGTATCTCACTTGTACTCCCATTATTCAGTTTTAACACTGCCACTCCTACTGTGATTATTAATTTCCTTTTACTGTCTGCTATCCTTTCTAGCCCCTCATGTCACATTTTGCCACTGGTTTTGCCTTCCACTTTACAGACATCTACAGACTCTGGGCTTTCTGGCTGATGTTTATTCGCAGCTAGTCCCAGGCCCTGCACTCCTCTGCCTTGTTCTTAGTATCCATGGGAACACTGTCATTGTCCCATCGTGCAAAAGAGAGATTCAGCATCCACCTTCACTCTAGAGATTCACTCCTCATCTGCTATTTGAAAGACTGCCCTGCCTTCCCACACGATGCAGAGCTTGAGAATGGGCTTTTCTACTTCTATTCTGTATTCTTGTGTCCATCTTCTAAGCTGAAAAGCTCTTCCTTTGCCAGAATCTGAAAAGACAAGAGGTTTTTTCTAAGCTTTTGGCTGGCAGAACTAAAGCTGCTAAAGGCAGCTTCCCAGTCGCTGTGTTCCCCCCTCAGCGGGTGATGCTTCCTTGCAGGCTTCCATCCCATCATGGCAACATGTGCACAGTCTGGGATGCTGGGTAGATGTTCAAAGGCAAAACCAGATTGGATATTAGGAAGAGCACCTCCAAGAGTGGTGATGCGTTGAAACAGGCTGCCTGGGAGGTGATGGAGTCACTATTCCTGGAGGTGTTCAAGATCCCTGTGAATGTGGCACTGACGGACATAGTGGGCATGGCGGGGATGGGCTGATGGTTGGACTAGAAGATCTTAGAGGTCTTTTCCAACCTTAACAATTTCATGATCCCTCTGGGGAGAGCAGAGCAGCAGCCTTAACCACTACATGTGTGGCTAATGATAGTTATTCCCTGAGTCAAATCTGGGGAAAAGACTTGAGCCCCAACCAGGACTGGTTCCTTCTTCATCTACTCTATAAGCCAAATGAAGGAGGGAAGTGCCTGAAGTTCCTGACATAGGCACTGCAACTCTTTTAGCAGCTCAGTGGAGACATTGAGTCTAGTTCATAGGAAGCTGATGAATCCCTCCTGAGGATCTGTGCCTGCCTCCAGTCTGCTTTCTACATGGCAAGTCCAGAAGAATGGAGCAGCCACAGCTTTCCAAGATTTGGATTTGCTTGCTGTTTCTCAGCAGGGAGTCGGTGCTTGCATCAATGACATTGACACCAGGGAGGTCCATAAATCAGCTGCACAGTTCTCCTGATGCTCATTAAGCATCTTGCTGCTGGAGGAAAGTACCACCTTTGGTGCCAAGTACATTAGGGAACATGCCGGGGTTTAAAATACTCCACAAGAGGGAATCACAACGTTTCCAAAAGTTGGCCTCTTGCATCACAAAAGCAGAGCATGCTCCTTGCCATGCCTAGAGCAAGAACAAAAGCTTCAGGCCAACAAAACAAAAAGAACAGTTCTAAAACAACAAAGCTGCTCTGGGTTCTGTATACAGAGTTAGTTGCCATAATCTGGCCCATACTTACCATCTCTGATTTTCCTGCCAAAATGATGGAAACATAAATAGGGACCATAAACCCAAAGTATTTCCAGCTCACATATCCAAAGGTTTGAAATTATAGTCTCTTAGCAAGGAAAATGTTCGAGGGTAGTGAGGTAATGGGACCTGGTTAAAAAGCTCATTTCTCTGAAAAACTTTAATACAGAATGGAATTTTTTCCAATGTCCTTGATGCAACCTTTGTTAAAGTATAAAGTAATCCCCCATTTCAGAGGAAAAGACCCTTATATGCCTTCAAGAATGAACTGCTGATCTCCATTTTGGAAACTGTTTCTTTCCAGTTGCTGTTTCCAGAGATTTCTGACTGGGTACAAAAGCAGAGCATCAACAAGGAATGAGATATGACTGTTTGCAAGCAAATCTGTGTCCTCTTGGCTTACCTAGAAAGGGCCTCACTTTTCTGTTGATCTGCTGGGAGCTGCTGCTGTTGAACTGTAGGAGTCCCAGCTCCAGACTTGCTAAATAATATTCTGGAAGTCCACACTGTGAATCACAGTGCTGGATTCTGCTCTGGACTCCGCTCATTTGATTAATTACATTACCATGCCTGCCCTTTATTTGTTGACTCACAGCCATAAGAGCCTGAGATGTGCTGCATGTGTAGTGAACTGATTAAAGGGGGGATGTATGTTAATGCATGGATGTGTACAATAGCTTTTTGAAATCCCTCATGATCTTCCCACCCACTGGGCATTGCTTCAATATCAAGTTCAATCGTCAGGAAACAAATTTGCTCCCTCATCTGCGTAGCACATTGCAATGAGCTTGCCAAATATGGCCAAGCTTTTTGAAAGCAGAGAGAATCCCCCCACCCGTGAATTTATGACCCTTGGCTCCCATGTGTGCCTTGTTCCTGTGCATGCCTCAGCAACATGGAAACTGCAGCAGATCTGTTTGACCTCTTCCTACACTCTCATATTTGCAGCTACGTTGGATTTTTGCTTTTTTTCATTAAGACTGGGGTGTTTTTTTTTAATTTGTTCTGTTTCTTTCTTACACAAGCAACACATGAGGAAAGGCCCAATGATGACAACATACGTTAATGAAAATTAAAGGGGAAAAATGGAGAAGAATCAGGGAGAGGCTGGAAAGTGTTGCTGAGTGTAGAAGGTAGTATTATTCCTCTGCTCTCTTCCAGGTCCTTCAAACCTGACTTTGTCCTGATCCGACAGCATGCCTACAGCATGGCACTAGGAGAGGACTTCCGCAGCATCATCATCGGTCTCCAGTACGGTGGTATCCACACAGTCAACTCCCTCTACTCAATCTACAACTTCTGCAGCAAACCATGGGTGGTAAGTGATGATTCAGCTATGCTAAATGTCAGCACTGCAAAGTAGGTATCTGGTATCGATACAGCACTGTAGTGGAAATGCTAAATCATGACCTGAACCAGTGACTGAGCACTTGGTGGGAAAGCAGGGACACCTTGATCTGAATAAATTCCTGGGAAGCACAATACTGTGTTAATACTCAAGGCTGGGCTGGATGGAACTTCAAGCAACCTGGTCTAGGCATCCCTGCCTATAGCAGAGGGCTTGGAGCTAGGTCCTTTTCAGCCCAAACCATTCTATGATGATACTGTATGCTGTGAGCCTCCTTCACCTGTTCTTTAAATTTTGTCAAGTTCACCTGGAAATCTCAGGAAACCTTAAAACCAGATTTGTTTTATAACAAATTCAAAGTCATCAAGAGCTGAAGCAGCTGGAGAGCTTGAAAAGTAAGACTGGCCATCATAGCCAGGAAAGAGTCAGATCTGCTGCCTTTCTTCAGTGCAAATCTGGGTCTTCCAAGCAGTTTCATTGCTCTCCCTGATCACTGCTGCTCCCAGAATGAGAATTTCCCCTGCATTGGTCTAGGTCTGAAGCAGGCAACTACAGGCTATGTGGATGTGGCAAGGAGATGGTTCTTTCCAATGTACTGCCTCATGGAAAACTCAGATATGTTTGTAGGAATTTCCGCTACTCATTGAACAAATATAGTTTGGGATGGGATTTAATGTCTACAGCAAGAGTTAACTGTCTTCCCTCTTTACTTAATTGAGACTTTTTGGTTGTTGTTTTCTTGGAATAAAAAGTCTATTGGTCTTCAGACCCATGGTTTAAGTCCAGGCAAGGTCTGTAGTAACTCAGATATTTCTTTCCATGACTGTGTAGTGGTGGATTTAACTCAATTCTTATCAAAACGGTACTGGTTTTATTGAAAGTCTTCTTAATATTCAACTTTTTTGCACTATCTGGAGCTTTCATTGAGACAAAGGCAGGGTCCTGCCTTACCCAAAAATGTTGCAGTGCAGTAACGTACTGGGAAGCCCAGGTCCTCAAGTCCAGAAAAAAAAATAGAATCATAGAATCATAGATCATTAAGGTTGGAGAAGACCTCTGAGATGATTTAGTCCAATCATCAGTCCCTCCCCATCGTGCCCACTAACCATGTCCCTCAGTGCCACATCCACACATTACTGGAACACCTCTAGGGGCAGTGACTGCACCACCTCCCTTTTATGTCTCACTTTTCCATCCAGGTAGATGATGCATGTTTGCCCTCAATCCCCATTTGAATCATGAGGGTCACTGGGAATTGAAAGGAGGGAAGAAAAAGATCAGCAGTAGGTTCAATAAAAGGTGTTTTCTACAGTTAGTCTGACTGTGAGCGTGCTGACCCCAGTGACCAGACAAAAAACCTGCACACTTATGCTGGCTTTTGCTGAGAAGACCACCATGTGGCCTATTCCACATCATTTGTGGTTGGAGTCTGTCAGGTATCAGTCAACTGTTTTCAACTCATTCTTTGTAATTATGTTTACTATGGCGTACAGGGGACTCAAGATGTGGCAGGCCTATTTTTAAGAGTCTAAAGTAAAAGAAAACAAACTCAGCACACTGCAGAAAACTAAAAACTATAAATAAAAAATGTAGGGCTGGCAAGGCAGCGTGGGATAAATTAGCTCTGCCAGTAACTCATGTCTAAATATGCTGGGTCTGGTTGTGCTGTGCCATGCTTTCCTCACAGGGAATACAGCTGGCTCAGACAACCTCCCAGATAAGTCAGAGAAACCACTTCCAAACACTTAGGTTTATAGAATGCCTCCTTTCTCCACTGCCCCGTGCACACATCACCCTCAAAGACAAATGATTGTAATGCACTACAGTAATCTAACACCTCAAATGGATCTGAGCTGGCATTTGGCAAACTGAAATTTTATCAGATTAAGGTTAGCTCAGGATTGCACTGGGCCATTTGAGGGCAGAGAGCCTCACTGACTGGAGAGTCAGATTTTTGTGATAGCTGGGGAGTGTGAGATAGGGACAGAGCACTTCGGTGCACGTTCTACTTTGATTGCAAAACAGGCATCTTGAAGGCATCCGTTTAACAGAGATTACTGGAAAATTTTTGGACCTAACAGTTGAGACACATGAAGAAATGAAATTAAACCCCATGGGAAAATGTGCTTTCCACTCTCCCTTTTATTTTTCCAAAAACAGTTCCATTTCATAGAAATGTTTATGATTTTGTGGAGGGGGATGGAAGGGAGACTGCTTTTTCTTGGCAATTTGCAACAGTGTTTTCTCAGCAACTGTAATTACAATCAGCTGAGTTTGGCCTTGAGTTTACTCAAACATGCAGCCCTGCTTTTTAATGACAGTTTCCAGTACTACACATTTCTTCAAAGGTTAAAATTTGCATTAAGCACAGGCACAGTCTGACATGCACATTTCTGAAGGAAAAAGAAAAGAAAAACACAACAAAAATCAAACACTGTGAGGGGACCTCACACAGAGAGAAAGATCTAAGCAATCTAAGTTTTAAGATGATCACAGAACTATTGAGAAATAATGGTCTAACCATGTGAAACACAATGCTTTAACCATTCATATATATATATATATATTTGTAAATGTCGTGATACAAAATCCAGTGGGAACAATGCTCAAAGTAGTTCTCTATGCATGCAGAAATGTCTGTAACTGTAAGACAGCTTTTGCATCTGTAAGACTGCAGGTAATTAGAAGTCTTGATGACAGTCATCTCCAGAGTCCAAGTAGACTCCTAGCCAAGCTATTATGGATTGTAGAGGGATATAGGCTCCCTGGTGGCCTAAACATTTTAAAAATATGCAAATGAACTTGAGATGTTCTGAATGGATCTTCTTATTTCTCTGCAAAGATTCCCTGCAAGTACCTTGAAACCAAGCAGCCAAGCAAGGTATTTCACTTGTTTATCTGCTCCAAGTTCCTCAAACCCTGACTTTGCCATGTTGCCTTGCCCCATGTTTTGCTCTGCAGTCTGGATGCAATCTCATTAAAATCAGTGGAGCAACAGACAGTAAGAAGTGACACAAAAGTGTGTAAGGAGCATTTATTTCTAGTTGGATTGCTGACGAGAGCATTCCTACCCATATAAAACTCACTGGGAGTGATGACTTGAGCTCTACCATCAGGTATCTGAGAGGCTCCTGTACCATGCAGCATGCATGTCTCTGCCAGCTTCTTGTCCAATAAATGTCAAGAAGGAAAAAAGGAAGGAAGTGGCTCACGAAGGTCAATACCAAAGGCAGAAATTTTGCAGATCATTGAGACTCTCACTTGCATGCATTAAAAGTAAGCCCAAGGAAGTTGGGATGTCACCCATCAGCCACCCAGCTGTTCCAGTCATTATGTTTGTACTGTTTTGCTGGTGTAACACAGATGTCACCTCAACATCATAGTATTTGTGGTTCAGCAGGTCTGCATTTGCACACAGTGAAGGACATGTGCTGCTGTCAGTCTGGGTGTTTTTCTTCCTCTCCCTGTCTCTGTCTCATTGTAAGTCCTGTTTGCTCACTTTGCTAGTCAAAACAGGGCTTTGTTTTTCCTTCTCTAGGATGTGCAGGTCTAGTACAAGTAGTTGAGAGAAGTAAACTGTCTTCCTTCCCCCAACAACAATACCTCTCTTGCCAACAATAATTATTCCACGCAGGGAGTTTTTCTCATATCTACTGATGCATATGAGGGGGTGGTGGTGTTAGTGATGGGATATGCCAGCTCTTGATGTTTCCTGAGCTTTCTTAAATGCCACATTTTGACATACAAGATTAGCAAAAGGATTCTTCCAATTAGTCTGCAAATCTGCTGGCAGCTGCCCCTTCAGCATGTAGCCTGAGTCTGGCACACACCCTGCAGCCAAAGTTTTTTTCTTTTTTACATTCTGGTTGCACTTTTTTTTTCTTCCCTCACATAGATTGCTCTTTAACTCTCAAAGGGCTATTTCTTCTCACCCGCCAAGACAAGTTCCAATTTCTTGTAGAGAATTGCTTTTGCTTAGACTAGCCCAGGAAGTGGGACAGGAGATCTGTCACAGTAGCTCTCCCTTTATCTGCAATCTAACCTTGGAGTTGAAGCTTGGTACATTTGCTGCCTTTAGCCATTCCCCTGAAGTGCCTAGAACACGTAAGATCAGACAGCCCATACTTTTGGAAGAAAGGAGGCTTTCTCTTCTCTTCCCCGTTCCCCAGATGTCTGTTCCCTTCCCCTAAAATATGTGTCACCTCCCTCCACTGATAAAGGTGACACAAAGATCGCCTTCAAGATGAATGCATCCCTAGCTTTAATGAGAAACTTGAAGGAACTTACATAAAGAACTTACAGTGAGACTTGGCCCAGACTGGGAGCCTTTTGTTAGTTTAACTCAATCTTACCACATTTCAGAGGACTTGGAAACTTGATGCTGTTTCTAAATCACTTTGCAAACAGGACACCAATGAGGAACGAGTTCATCCATGTCTACCAGCTCAGCAGGAGCCAAGATTCTCACTTCTTGTCAAGCAGTCCCCAATCACTTTATTCTCTCAACATTCATGAAAATAATCAAGCTACTGTATTCAGCGTTCCTTTCCTGCAAGACTGGTCTTACCACATCACTGACAGCACTGCCAGTTCAGCATTGTCCATGGGAACAGAGCTGTATCTCTTCAGAGGGGGAGGGGTGTAGCTAGATGTGTGATTTTGAAGAATCCATGCATTTGCTTCTAATATTTGGAAAGTTTCTAATATGTATGTCACTTCTTATTCCCTTTTCTGTACTAGATCTGTTTTGAAAAATTTTTCTATCATACTATCTCAAGGTATCAGATTTCTCTTAGGCAGATTTGCTTGCTTTTTCCATCTGATCAATGACAGATTACATAGGGAGGCTGCAGAAAATGTATGTATTAGTCTGGTTATTCAGAAATCACCATTTTGGGGCAGGAACTCACTGTGCTAAACTTTTGTTGGGTCTCTGTAACATAACTAGAACTCAGAATTCTCCTATCATGGGAAACTTTCAATCTGGCTGGGCACAATCCTGAATAACAGTTTACAACAGTGATAATAATGGTGATAATGGAGAAGCTCCACCTGACAGTCTGGGATGATGGCTACCTGGGACATGTAGGTGGGGCATGGCTAGGAGATGATGTCTCCTTTCTCCTGCTCTGTTTGGGTGGATGTTGGGAGACCCTCAGTTCACAACAAGTGCCAGTTATGACTGACAGCAGTGTCAATCATGCTTCCTTGGTCTGGTGCTCAGACCTGGTGGTCCTCTTGTCAATTTTATCCCTTAGCTATTCTCTTTCCCTTCAGCACCATGGGTAGATGTGTCTTGCTTTACTTTGGCTATGGGACAGAGATGCAAGAAAAAGCTTCAGTTTTGTTTCTCTCTGCTCAGGAGTGGGGCACTGATTTCCCACCTGGTTGTGCCTCTAAGCCGTTTCCTCTAACAAGAAAGGCACCAACCTGTCTGCAGCCACCTCTGGGAACTTAATGCTTGTTCATAGTAAATCTGTAACTAAACCCAAACCGACCTCCTGGCTCCTGAACCCCTTCTCTTGGTCCAAGGTTGTGTATATTGTTCAGTTTGGCCCTGGGTAACTACTGCAAGTTCTAAATTGTTTTTCTTCTCTCTGTTCAAGAAAGCAAGGTGGAAAAGGCATAATAACATTTTTTCACTCGCCTCCTTCACCAGTATCAGAACACTTCACAAGTTTTTACCTGTTGTACAATAGACCACTAACATCAACTCTCTCCTTTTTTTTTATGTCCCGGTCTGTCCCTCCCAAGTTCTCTCAGCTCATTAAAATCTTCAACTCGCTGGGTCCTGAGAAGTTCCCTCTCGTGGAGCAAACTTTCTTCCCGAGCCATAAGCAGATGGTGAGTACCTGTGTTTTCTTCTGATTCCAGCATGGGTGGGGAAGAAGCAGAAAATGTGATTTGGGCATGAGAGAGTGATAGGTGTACTGGGGAGAGCCTCCATTTTTGCTTACAGAGAATTACTAGCTCAAAAGCGATGTGCAAAAAGCTCATCCCATACAGTATGGAGTCACTTTATTAACTGTTTCCCCTCCTGTCACACCAGAGTTGTTTACGATACATAAGAAGTCTGGGATATGGGCAGAAATAACTGTCTCACATTAGTTTGCTTGGTCTGTCATGAGGTTGCCATCCATGAAATACTTATCAGCTTGACTGGGTACTCAGAGAAAACTGGAGTTTCAAAAACAGAGGATGTTTCAGCTTGTAGTGCTTCCTTTGCCCAGCGGCTCTGGTCTTCCTGCCAACACTGAAGCACCCGGTGTGCTGCATGCCTGCTGGGCGCCATACCAACCTCTTAGGGCACCTTCCAAAGGGACGTGCATAAATGCCCACTGCAAACTTGCCGTTAGTCCTGGAGAACGTCTGAGTGGCTTCATTTAAAGCTGCTGGTATCTTGTTTCCTTTCGGTTACAAGGTTAACTAGTCGTCGGTGAGTTTTCCTCCCTACTTATATGTGTGTCTTAGTGACTCTCCCTACGTGGCTGACGAGTCCATGTGACCCTCTGTGTGAGAACCATGGCCCCATGTGTGAGCCATCCAGGCTTGTGTCCTGTGCTTGATTGCAAATGTGAGCAGAGTTGGCAGCCTGCATGATAGGGTGTTATGACCTGGCAGCAGAAGCAAGCACCCAGTGGGAGCTTCAGAATTCCAGAAGAAGCTTCACTTTTCTTCATGTAAAAGACCCCACCAGTGCTCACTAGGTACCTGAAAGCCTTGGAAAGCTGGTCTTTCATTTCTCTGCTCCAAAACTCTGTGCACTCTAAATGTGCAGTAGGGACAACAGCTCTTTCATATTTCACACGTTCATGGTGAAGGTAAGTACAGTCACAATGTGAAACACTCCAGTATTGCAGTGATGAGAGTTGCCTGAGCATTTAAGACCAAAAAAAACTGGATGGTCCTTATATACCGGGCAAGAGTTGGTTGCCAATCTTTAAGACAAAGTAATTGATAAATCCTGTTGTTAATTCTCATTAGTTATGAAGAGGGATTTGTGTTTTGGGGAAAGTTATGACTTTGGCTGTCACTTCAGAAATGGTATTTTTGAAAGACTTGATTAAGCTTCTCATTGCAAATGTGTTACCTGGCAATTTTTCATTATATTTTTTTGTCTCAAAATATGATTCCTTTGCATGTAAACACATTTATAACCAGTATCATAATTTGGTTTAGTGAAGCACTGATCTTAATTTCTTTATTTGTCATCTCTGTAACTTATCACCAGCTTGCAGATGCTATTGCTTACTTCCCAAAGAATACAGGAACCTTTTAAAACTGTAGATAATATCTGAGCACACACTGTTGTTGACATGCAAGTTGAAGTAATCTGATTTAAATCAGTCACTTTCCAAACATTTACACAAGCAACAATCTACTTGGGCAAATTATGACCTGCCCTTCCCAGACTGGGGGCCTGCTTTTCTCTTCTGCCTGAGGGAGAAATGGAATGAGTCTACGTAATTTCCCAAGATCTTCCTAGTTGGGTTTTCACAGCATCCGGGCTGAGAATAAGCACTTAAGGCAAGTAAGCTGTAGTCACTCTCCAGCAAATGTATGTGAAACTTGCACACTGTTCATCAGGAATGATAACAATATCCCTTCCCTGGTCTTTCCTTTCCTTTCCTGGAGGTGTTTTCAAGCTATATGAGTTAACATGGGTGCTTTGGTTGCTGACCCTGGAAGTGTTTCTAGTTAGTGTTACGGTATTACTTCACTGAGTGCGACATACTTTAAGCAATGAAGTTTTCACATAAGAGACCCTCATCCATGTATGTCAAAAACTTTCTAAGCTTAGTCTCTAAGTCTTTGGATAAAACACAGAGCGGTTGTAAAAGTCTGCTTTATTCTTTCCCCTTTGTGGAGGAAATAGCGATTCTAACAGTTACAGGACTGTATTTGTATTTTAATTTAGTTGAAAATGCTTTCTCTCAAGCTTGCCTCTATGACAAGAGGACATTTTTACCCAACTTTAAGCAATAAACCTAAAGAAAGGACACAAGGCTCTGATATTTCACAGCAGAAAAGATCTGAGCAAGGACTCTCCAACTCCTTTGCTATGGATATGTACCTTTCAACAGTCCCCCTGGCTCACTAGAAATAAACGCATTCTGGCAACTGTTCTTCTAAGACCCTATTGGTGCTACATGACTTAGTCAATATGACAGCCCTGTTCTGCAGTGACCCCCTATGGCCAATTACCAAGTAGGATACATTAACTTCAGAAACGATTTTTTGCCTCTCCTGGGCTTACGACAAGTCATCAAGAGATCAACCTCTCAGAGAGATGGTGGGATTACAGGGTGGTGTCTTTGCCAAAGAGCAAGAATTGCTAGAGGGGGAATGTCTGCTTTGAGCCCAATAAACAGTATCAAGAAAGGGAAGGAAATGAATAAATCCACTTGCAAATCCATCTGTGTACATTTAAAGTGGGCAGAAACTAACATAAGTGAAGCAGAGACAGACTGTCTGTGATAGAAATAAAACCACTTTACTGTTTAGAATAAAAGGACACTATAAAAAGTGAACATTATGCAACATTACCTTAAAAGACAATATACATTCACTGAATATAAAATTTATAAATAACATGGAGGAAAACTGTAAACAGTGCTAGAAAATTTAGCAACAAATACATTCCTTCTGGACAAGATTTTTCACGCAGGTTTGATTCCCTCCCCAAATTTCCATGACTATCAGGAACAGCAGAACGGCTCTGTGAATGAAGGGTAGTGTCAGAGAGAACGGGAAACCAGTACAGGCAAAGCAGCAGTGCTAAGCGGAGTGGTAGGCTTGTTATCAACACTGAACCAAAAGCAACTTATTCCAATTAAAAAAGGTTCTGCAAAAGTTTTCCCCTGCCTTTCTAAGCTAGAACAGACATTTTAAATATTTTTTTCAAAGACATCTGAAAGAATGGAGGTTTGTTCCCATGGAGGCTTTTACTTCGAGTCCTTAGTGTGAAAAATATTGCAGTGTGTTTGCCATTAATCACCCTGAGATAGTACTCCAACCTGCATGAATGGGATATGGTAATACGTTTAGGTTTTCAAATAGTCCTATGTAAAAGGCCATGCCCGTTTTCAAAACATAAGAAGTTTAGTCCTAAACTTGCAGTTTTGTCCCATGGAGGGACGAGGGAAGCCTACCACAGGGGGGGACCACAGTATGTCAGTGATCCCAAGAGGACTTCAGTCAAGGTACTCCGATCACAGATCTCTTCCTGTTCTCCATCTCTTCCCTTTTTGGAAAGGAAAACTGAGATCAATTATTCCCTATCCTTCAATATACTTTTCATACTTTTTATAATTTCCAAGGGAAAACACTCTCAAGCAAAAAAAGGGAAAATATAAATAATTATAATTTAAAAAGCAAGAGAATTTCTAATAATGTTGGCATATAGAGGGGAAAACTGCCCTCATCCTACATGTGCCTGAAGATCATGCTCACATGAGATGGGCAGTTGATAGTTTCCATCTAATCTTTGATTGCAAGGTGAAGTGAGGAGCATGGGAGAGGTGACTCGTGTGAGCCACTGCATGCTCCAGTACCCAGTACTTGGGGGAGAACTTCATACCTGCCTCCTCATATCCTGTCTCTCAGTGCTCACATCCTTCATGGTGTGTTCTAACAATTGAGAACAATCATAGAATCACCAAGGTTGGAAAAGATCTCCACAATCATCTAGTCCAACCATCCATCTACCGCCAATACTTCTCCAGAAAACCATGTCCTTTAGTACAGCATGTAAATGTTTCTTGATCACTTTCGGCTTAGCAGGATAGGAGAATGGAGAGAACAGAGAGAAAGGAATAAGTGTTAGAGTCTGAGTTAGAGCCCATACAAACCACATTAACAGCTCCCTTCTACTTCAAGGGAACCTTCAGGCAAGTCCTTAATGCAAGCACAAGCTAAAGCTTAGCCCAAGAAGCAAATGTCCCTGATAGCATGCACAGAAACAAAATTAAGTAGCTTCCCAAAAGAAATGTATTTTTACTGGATTCTTCCCCCTCCTTTTGGCTCCGCATTTTTAAAAGTCTTAACAACTGTTTCTTTACACAACAAGGGAAACGATTTGCTACCAAACCCCAACCCTTGCTGGTCTAGCTGTATGCATCTCAGAAATATTTTACCGTCTGCAATATAAAATGTGAATTCAGTTTATTTTCTGGTAATGTATGGTTGCTGTTTTGTTGTTTACAAAGCACATAGCTACATTATATCCTACCTGGGGACACAAGCCCTCATAGCATTAGAATGAAAATATTTTCACAATAATTTGAGTGCAATACTGTGATGTCTCAGCTATAGCTACATGAATCAGTGACAGGTAAAATATGCAGAGCTGCAATTAAATGAAAAATCAACACTTCACTGCTTCGAGGGGCATTCTCATTCAGCGTCTGAAGCCATGATACGTGGTTGCAGCTCAAAGAAACATCAGCTTTGTGAGGTCGCTTTGAGCTTGAGTAGCATCTCCAGAACCACTGACTCCACACGACGTGGACAGTGAGGGTGGAAGCATCCCTGCTGGCCAGGTTGGCTCCACTCTTCACTCAACTGAGATTGAGCCCTTGGAGATTTTGTTGGCAGTACACAGCTCAAACAGAGCTCCCACTTGCCCCACTGTGTCCAAAAGCCCAATCGCATACTCTGCCAAAAGGGGCAATGCTCTTGACCTGAACCTATGAAGGGACCTATGAAGTACCCCACTCTCCCTCTCATCTCCAACCTATAATTTAGGAGTAGTCACAGGGAAGAGGACTTTTTGAAAAGTGTTCCAAGCCTGAATCACAGGAAAATCCAATGGATTTTCAGTGTGTTGAGTTTTGTATTGCCACTCAGAGCAGCTGGGAAAAAAAAATACACAGCAAACCTAGGTGCCTCCTATACCAGCTCCTTGAAAATGCCCTTTAAAGCTCGTGCTGAAAATGAAGCTGTAACACTTTTTGCTGTAACAATTCATCTAGTGAGTGGGGCATTTCAAGGCATGTATATATGCCAGAGCACTGGCAGCATAGAAGAGCCATAAAAATGCATCAGGACCCATCTCAGACATCCATTCCTTTCCATTTAGCAAAGAGGCCCCAAACAATTCTCCAACAGTTGAGAAGGTCACTGACTATAAAACACTGTATTGCCCTGGGCTGGGATCGCTGCAACACTTTCTTCTGCTGGTGGCAGCTCTGCTTTCTAAGTGGAATGAATTGAAGATATATGGAAACTTAAGATAAATAATCATAATAATACAAAAATGAAGTTAAGCATAATCTTCTCCCTGCCCAAGCCCTCCCCATTCAAAACTCAGTCACCCATTTTGTCAGAACCCCTTCTTCACCATCATTAAAACTTAAAATACTTTTATTTGATAAGAAAAATTATATTATAGTTTTCTTAATAAAAAACAAAATAGAACGAAAAAACTTCTCCAGTCAACAGCAAAGCACAAGACAGTAAGGCTCCTCCTCCCACATCATTGCAGGACACAGTATGAGCACATGCACAGATCTATGCTTTACAGTGCCTAGAGGGGGAAAACAGCACTTGACACAGAAGGAATCCTCTGGGCAGCTGAAATGTTATGATCCCAGCCAGCACTTATTAGCAGACCACTCTTCCTTGCCTAGCCCTCCCCACACACACTTCCTCTCACTGTATAAACAAACACAGCTAGTGTAGCTGCAGGGAGGAACTGTGGTGCTGGGGTACAGAGGAAACAATGACTGTAGCCACTACTGCAGATATACTGGAGCTTCAATATCTTAAGAACAACTCACTGACTCGGAATGTCAATATTTCTGTCTTTAAAACACAATCAAACCATTCTTTTGTTTCTAACACCAACAAATTTCCACGTCCTGTCAAAAATAGCTTATGTCATTATGTGTATGTATATACATCTTAGTTCAGCAAAACACTATTTTGGCAATAGATTTTTTTTATAGTGAGAGCTCTAGCAAGTCTCCCCTTTCCCTCTCCCATGTGATTGATTTACAGTTGGTATTTTTGCATGTTTGGTTTAAGGTGTTTACAAGCTGTTTGTGCCGTTGAAGCTGAGCTGCAAAGAGTTCAGGGCCCAACACTGTTCAAAACAGGATGCCACAGCATCTTATCTGCTTTGCTGCAGGTGGATTTACCTCCCTGAACACAGGGGATGGGGCTTTCAACAACAAAAATACAAAAGTCTCTCCTTTGTTCTGGAGAAAGACAGAACTTTAAATATGCCCTTGCATTCACACTGTGACTGCAATTAGCTAGGACAATCAGCCAACAATGCTTTTAACCAGATGATGCTGTCAGACACACCAGGTGAATTTCTCCCACTGCTAGAGTCAATCACATTGCCAATCTCTTCCATAGAGGAGGATTTCTTTTGGATGTCATATTTATCCAGAGTTTAAGCTGTTTTTTTTTCAGTTTGCTTCATCTGCCAATCTGATTAATGAAACCTGTTTTTCTTTAAACAGATTTGTCTACGCATTTTCAGCATTTAGTGCATGAGGAGGGGTGAGGGGAAGCCAGCGCACAGAAGAATACAGTGCCTAATTGGCATAGTTTTTAGATTTTTGTTTTCCTAAAAAAATAGAGATTATATTGCTACAGCTAATGATACATGTAAGAGAGCAAGAGCTCCATGGGTTTTTTTTCCTCCATTTTTCCCTCTGGTGTGCAAAAGTAAGCTCCCAAACGTCATCTGACCAAAACGAGTGGTATCAAAAATGGAAAAGGTAACTACTATAAATTCAGTAAGGTAGCACAGACTTTTTTCTTTCCTTCTTTTTTTTCTCTCTCTTTTTTTTTTTCCTTTTTTTTTTTTTTTTTTTTTTTAAGTGTTCGAAGTGCTAGAATTTGCAAGAAAATAGGCACTAATTTCATTGTCATCATCATGATCGGGTAAGAGTTAGTGTCCAAAGGAAGATCAGCCACAAGTAAGGGAGAGGGAAGATAAGGAAGGTACAGCGTGCTCAGGGATCTGTGGCATTGATGATCGTTTTATCTGGAGGCGCCCATCCTCTATACCAGCTGCAGTAACCTTCCACCCTCTGAATGCAGGCATAGTGCTTCGCTTGGTGTCCTGAGTGGCCGAAGTTGGAGAGCATGTCTGTCCAAATGCACTCATTCTTGGAGGTGGCAAAGCAGGGCAAATAGTAGCAGGGCCGAATCTGCAATTGCAAAGAGCAAACCAGTGAGGCAACACAGAACTTTATATAAAATGCCTTTCTACAAGAAGCAAGGGATTAAAAATTCCTCTCCTTAGAACCTTGCTTGCTAACTCAAAATTCAGCCTCAGTTTAGTAAGCGTGTAAACATGTGCTTAACTTCACCTACACAGGTACCTCCAGAGTCGAGGAGGCTTCTCAGGTACAGAAAAGTTGAGCTTTTATCTATGTATTTGCAGGTCTGAGGCCATGAGAAAAATCTTGGTGCCACTGCCAGGCTGACAGGTTTTAACTATTCAAACTGTTTGCAGAAGAGGAAAAAAAAAAAAAAGCTGGCCATATCTTGCCAAGCCTTTGGTACTTGATTTCATTCATCTGCAATTTTGTGTGGATTCTAAAAGGCTTCTCTAACCCCAATTAGCTCCAACATGAAATTACAAAGGCATAAACACAGCATTTTAACGTATCTCTTCTCTAGTCTCAAAACTAAAGCTGAGCTGCTCCATTTTCCCTGCAAAAATGGCTGTTCTTTATTTCCTTCACTGGCTCCTCACCATCATTGGTATTACCAGCTAGAGGAAACAAAATTCTAGGGTTCTAACATCTTAGCACTACCTAATTAGAAACACCACTTACCTTGCATCCACAGCCCAGATGATAGCGATGATTCAGTCCTTTACGCTGGGACAGAGTCAGTCGGTCCCATTTCTCATACCAATTGCACAGGCCAGTGTAAACCTTCCCTTCGTACACGCGGCCTTGAAAACAGACACATAGTCACAAGTTAGCACTTCTCAGCTCAAGCACTTTGCTCATTTCCTGAGACCGCTAATGCTCTCAACATGTTTGGCTTCAGTCCCTGCTCAACAACTGCTTTCTTTTTATTAACTGGCTCAGGAATTTCTGACCAGAGAGATTACAGCACTTCTGTAAGTTAGGAGTGCTATGCCAGCTGTAAGCACCAGCAGCAACATACAGGTGAGTAATACTGACAAGTTTGTCTTAACAATAGAGCAAAACCAAGTGAATTGACACTTTCAACAGGACTTGGCAACTGTCACTTCCTATCTCCTTATCCCTTATCTCAGCTGTCTGTACTCAGAATAGAATGGGTTGGAAAGGACCTCTGGAGATCATCTAGTCCAATCCCTTGCAAAAGCCTGTGGAGACACCATAACCTCTCTGGGCAGCCTGTTTCAGTCTCTGTCATCCTCAAAGTAAAGTTGTTTTTTTCTCCTATTTTGATGGAACTTTTTGCATTCCAGATTGTGCCCACTGCCGCTTGTCTTTTCACTCCCGAACACTGGTGAACACTTTAACACTTGGAAGGCTGCTAACAGAGCTGTGTACACAGTTGCACACACGTCTTTAGCAGCCATATGTATAGAATGGAAGATTTTGATTATAAAGTGCATTGTCCATTACCTGTAATCAGATACTGGTACTTGTTGACCTCCAGTTTCACACCACAAAGACTCTCTGAGGCTTCTGTGTAGATGTACTGAACGTGTGGCATTATCTGGAAGCCCCTGTACATCTAGAGAAAGAATAAAAAGACATGAAGTCATCTTAAGATGACAACTTTTCACTCAGATTCTTCACAATCCGTGCTTCTGGACTGTGGCAGCAAGCTGTGAACTTTTAGTGTTTAGGGTGAAGGACTGACAGCACTAGCTGGATTCTGAGGGAAGTCTCACTAGCAATCTTCTCATAGGACAGAACACCCACCTGTAGTGAGCCACTACAGTTTTACGGGGGCATCCCCATCCCTGCTCTCATTGGTTCCAATGGCATGAAGGGAGTAAGGCATGAACGTCACAAGCTCTGCCAACATCCTCAACGATTTCTTTTTTCCTTTATGTAGCTTATAATCAGGGAGAAATTGGTTCAAGTTTGGCTTCTTTCTCCTTCTTGTGACTTCTGAACAAAGGGATTTTTTCTTGTAAACAATGACCTTGTTTTCCAGTATCAATGCTGTAAGAGTTTCAAGCTTTTGCTGCTTGATCCAAGTCATCAAGCCAGATGCCCCCTTCTCAGATGCCTAGCATACACAACTTCTGCTGACTTCAGCAGGGATGTTTCTCTAACTAAATGAAAGCAGAAATAGAATTCTGCTTAAAATTAGCTTGTTACTGATGGCTGCCATAAAAACAACATCATGTATACATAATTCCTCTATGCTTTTTCTCCTTTTTTATAATCATTAAGTGGAAATCAAGATGCAGTTCAATTTAATTGAAATATGAACCCACAGACATATTGGCAGTTGGAGTCAATCAGGAATTAGCACGTGTCCTTATCTGACTTGACCTTACCACTGCCATTTAGGGAAACTCATACATACCTGTTTAGTAGCATAAGGAGTCTGTGCATAGCAAAGAAGAAACCATTACATGCATACACTGAACCCAATAAATCATATCCTATTTTTGAAACATTGAGCATAATTTTCCTTGAAATTTCATCTTTAGTATTTGGATATTTCAAATTATTCAGGCTCTTTTTCCTCCTCCACCCCAAGCTGTACGAGTTGCCAACATTTAGAAGTTAAAGGAAAACAACGGAGGGCAGAGAGAATCAACTTCCAGTCTTTCTTAACCTATCCTCTTCTCTATTAGCTTCGTTGATAGAGAACACATTCATATTCATTTTAACTACTAACATTATAACGAGGCATAAGAGGAAAAAATCCCAAGCAGCCCCAGAGCTATAGATCCCTAATGCTGATCCCCACTGAAGTGGCAGTATTCTCCTCCATGCTTTATTTTATTTCTTGCAGTCCCTTATTACGCAGCGTATGTGTTCATTCCAAGTTGCCCATCTTTCACTACTCCTTTCTGCTTTATTTAAAAAACAATCCTTTTTCTTCCACAAAATTCAACAGTGCTATTTTTTCTGGTGCTAGGTGCCTGATTCAAACCTCCATGAAGTCAGTGAACAGCTCCCAGTTAGATATAAGGGATACTATGCTAGATCCAGGTACCGCATATACAAACAAACAAAAAGCTACTATTTTTCTATGTGGAGAGGTCAAATCACCTTCTGGGTATCCAGGGAGTATCCTTACTGACAATACTCCAATCAGCATTTAATGCAGTTATCACAGGTCAGTAACAGCACTTCTGTGTACAGTAAAAGACATTCCAGAGGGTTTCTATTTTCCAGCCTTCCTTCTACGCCCAACAAATATGCAAGGAAAGCATTTTTTAAAAATTAATCATACTGTAAGAACAGAAGCTCACAGATCATGTTTGGAATAAAGCACTGTATTCTTAGGTCAGCAAAGCCTTACACTGAATATGGAAGAACTGAACCTTGCCTCATCTCTACTTTATTCCTGCAATTTTATTGGTACAGGATGATCTACTCAGATTTTCCAATCATCACTGAGATAGCTGAAGATCTAAGTTCTGGCACAGGCATCCTATGTGTCCTTGATGAGTTATTTAGTCTTTAGTGTATTTTCATTCCTCATCTGCAAAACAGCTCTGTCTTGCTTCACAGGGGTAGTACTGTGAGGAAATGCATGCTGACTGAAGATTGTATGTTCAAACCCCAAGCTAGTGATTGTCACAGCGAGAAGCTAGGATTGCAGCATCTAATCAGATAAGACTAGCTAAGATAACAGCTGGGGCTGCCCAGTCTTTCCACCACAGAAAACTGGAGGCTGGGCCCACGCAATACAAGCAACCAGTCACTCTGAGTGCTAAACTTCAAGAAGCATAAGGCTAATTAAGGATCTGAGCTACAAATCTACACCTGCACAAGCTCCCCTTGTAGATTGGCCTACAACCTAGATTCATCATTCTTCAGAAGAGCTGCTCAGCCCCTTCCTACAGGACCCCTGCAGTCCAACTCCTTGCATCTTCTGCACCATCAAGCTCAAAATGATTGGCATCTAGTTTTTGACTCCTGTGCTTAATCTCCTGTTCACATCAGCATCAGGGACAGCACTGCCAAGATTACTGAAGGCATCATGCTCGGCATATCACAAAGCCCTTCAGCTCACCCCCCAGCAACAACAGCCATGCTAACAGGCCTGGGCTGGGCCAGACAGGGCCTGCCTCACCCTCTGTCAACTGAAGAAAATTTGCTCTGACCTTGGTGCTCTGGAGGAAACAGAAAATTCCGCAATCTTTTACAGATGTCCCCTTTCAAAACAAGTAAAGCATTTTCTTTTTTGGACAAGCAAAATATCCTGGAAGTGCTAATAGACCAGTCAGAAGAAAACCAACCACTAAACTAGCTACTCTCCTAACTGCTACCCTTGGAGTCCTCCTGTCACCACAAATGTGTATTTTCAGAAACAAAATGACAGGGAACAAAGTATTAGGAAGTGTCACATGGTGATGCCTGCTAGTGCTGCTCTATTTCCAGCTGTGTCAGCATTTCCCTTCACAGCCCCCATACTGCCCGACACACATGTGCAAGTACTCTGGTGGCTCCCGCTGTATGACTAACTTCTGCCTGTGATGCGATGGTTCTCCTCCATTCCTCCCATGTGAGGTTGTGCTAGATGCCACAGCTTGGAGTCATCTTGCTACAATTCAGCTGCCTAAAATTTAGGTGTTTCATAGGAATTAAATACCCTCTCTAGTCAACTGCCAAGGAGGTGCCCAGGGAAGCGGAGGAATCACCATCCCTAGATGTGTTCCAGAACCATGTGGATGTGACACTGAGGGACATGGTTATTGGGAATGGTGGGTAATGGGTTGGTGGTTGGACTAGGCAACCCAGAGGTCTTTTCCAACCTTAATGATTCTATGAAAGGCAACTCCAGAACAACTCAGCCCATCCTAAAATAGTTGTCTACAAATGATGGGCTAAATTACACTTTAGTGTTCCTGTCTCTCTCCATTGACAACTACGAGAGCAGGGAAGACTCAACATTTCATTTTAGTCCATCTAAAATTAAACAAAATTAATCCCACCCCACTTCTTCCCTCTTGTGACTATCAAACTTCATCTCCTTCGGCTCACTTTACAGATAAGTAACAAATCAAAGAAAGCCTTCTTGCTTTTGGCAGCTTTTACTGAGTGCTGCCATGGTCAACCCGCACTGTGTGCACATGGAGAAGAAGTATCCTGTCTCCTTGTTTCCTTTGCTGTTTCTTGAAATAGCTCTGGGACCATGCTCAGAATGTCCTGCAGCAGCACAGAGCATGCAGGGGTTAGATCAGTCCTGTACAGACTTCTGATACATGATCTTGAAATATTCTTACATTATTTGAGAAAGCAATGAGAAGTAGGGAGCGCTAGAAAAAGCACAAGGTGTTTTCAGACAACAAGCCTGAACACTAGGAAGCCTGGCACTGTTTTATGCCTGAGGGCTGACCTTGTGCTCCTGTGTAGGCCCCAATCTGATTTAATTATGAAATTCAGCAATGAGTTCAGCAGTGTTAGTGAGAACAAGAATCAGTCACAGCAAACTCTAGAAATCTGTTCACAGGCAATTCATTGCACACAACTAGGCTTAAAAGGCTTATTTATTTTTCATCTGCAGGTGCAGGCAGGTTTATAGGTGGCCAGAAAAAACAAAACACTGACATGTTAGTTTTATCTTCAGAATTGTGCCCATGCAGCTGTACAGAGCCATCAGCTGGTTTCTTTTCAGAAGGACAGTCAGTTTTCATTGGGGCGAGCAAGAGAGATTTGCTGCATCATTCTCTCGTCCCCATCACATGGAGCTAAATTCTTCAAACTGAATCTCCTAAGCTCAGCAGAAAGACAGCAGGGTTTTGGAGAAGTCATTTGCTTTGATTGTTCACCAAGAAGTGTGCCCTTGGGACATTCCAGTTTTACTGAGCACTTTGACTGCTTCAGGTTCCTTTCTGCCTAAGGTCTGTGCAGTGCAATATCTCACCAGCCCACTGTTAGTGTAGCACAGCTTAATGTGGCAATAGAGGCAACTTGACCAACACTCAATCTTCCCTTTAAAACCACTCTTGACCTTGCTGGGCACACAGCTTCCAAACAAAATGCTGTGGGACTGCTACTGCAAACAGACAATTGGTCTCAGCATGAGGAAGTTACAGATTACTGCAGTATCTGCTATGAACACCATGGCCCTGTGCTGCAGGCTTAATTCAAGAAGAACAGCCAGGACAGGCTCCCATGTTTTAAATAGTGACACAACAGTGTCTGTTGACAGTTGAGTGGCTGCTGCTCTGTTCAGTATGTTCAGCTTGCCTGGACAAGGCTCTGACCCTTGTCAACAGAGACAGATAAGCTTTTTTTATTCACAGCACTGACACCATTGCAAGCTCCTAGGTAGATGAAGAACACTTATTTAATGCTGTTCCAGAGATTTATGACACTGCATCTTACTGGCTGACAGTAGAGCAGGCTGTATTGTTACCAGATGGAGGATGCTCTGGTTTCATCCTGACAATTTCCAAGGTTCACAGGAACATCAGCGTGCCTCTCAGACAGTCAACTCCATTACACAAAGATGGATCACCTTCTTTGTTCTGACAGTGGAACACCAACCACTTTACTGAATTCTGGGGGAGTTGCTAGCACGACGCCACCATCTTGTGACAGATCTCCCAGAAAAATATGTAGCACTTGAAGGCTGTCATCCATTTCCTGAGCCATATTCATTTCCCTTATCTCATTTGCATGCTTGGCTGTCAAGATATTTTCATGAATGTCATCTGATCTTCAGATGACAGGAAAGTACTGTGCTGACCTTGTTCCATAGGTGAAGTTTGAAGGAAAACTAGGGATTCTTTCTGGGTCTAGAATAAATGTTATTCTGTTCACACACTTCCAAAGCAAGCGCTGAAATCTCTGTGCTCAGGCAGAAGAGCAGTAATAATAATTAAATAATTAAAATTTTAATACTAATTTTAAAAAGAGGGCAATAACTCACTTTGGGACTACTGTTATTCTAGATCACCACTGTAGATCCTCCATAGACATGTGTTAGAAATAAAGCATTGAACTGAGAAAGAAGGAGGTTAAGGGCCCTGGACAGGTGAGGATGAAATCAAGAAAAGAACTGTTGATGAATTCAGTGCAACAGTTTTGTGAAGTGAAGTACATCAGTTAAGTTGGACAGTAAAAGCTGGAAAAGAACAGCAGAGAGTGCTGCAAGCCTCGTAAGGCCAGGGACAGCTGTCAAAAAAACAGAACGGCAGCTCTGTCTTGCTGCTACCAACATAACCTGTTCCTTTTATGATACCAGTAAATAAAAACTAAATTAATCAAATATATATATTCACTTTTGAATCTTAAAAAGAAATTTTGAAGATAAAAAAAATAGTAAGCCCAGTACCTTGTGTCCTCTTAAGCAAAGTAGAGGCATTCCACTCTAGTGGAAAGGCCGTGCCAGAACCAGATTTGGCCACGTGTGCAGTTCTGCGATAGTTTATGCAACAGGCTTTGAGCCTCCTCCTCCCAGTTTTGTTGCTTAGCTATAAACTGCCTTATAAAGAGAGTTACTGTTATGAGGCAAGCAACTGTTTTTTCTGAACCTTTACTTTGTCTAATATGTTTCAGATTTCTTCAGCATTTGCCAAGCTTTTCCTTTCCCTTTTTTTTTTCCTCCCCCTAAAGACATAAACCAGTCTTATGACTGGAAAAGCGCAGCCAAGAAAAATAACACAGAGCTGATTTTTAGCATTACATAACATGGGGGTCAGTTTAAGAAAAAAATTCAAAGCAACAGGTTGAATACACCGAAGAGATCAGGGCTCTGAAGACAGGAAATAGAGAAACCAAACAACTAGTGAAGGAGACCTACCTCTTTCCACCTACAGAGTCAATAGCACTTCCAAGCCGATGATACCTGAGAGCTAAAATGTTTGCTTTTGCTTTATATAAGAGATTTTGCTATGAGACTCCTTTGTTCTTTAAGTGGAAAAAAATGCCACCAGGGCAACTGGTGGTCACAAAGAATGCAAGGCAAAAAGAGCACATTTCCAAGGCTGGCAGACCCCCACAGCACCGTATCTTGAGCTTAATAAAAAACACTGCACTAGAAAGCTTCCATTTCCACAGTCTTAACACTGTTTATGTTGAACACAAACATGACTCCAGTATCTATCATCCTCTACTACCAGAAACATTAACAATAAAGGAGAAATGCAGGTATTCAGCACTGCATGTCAGAAATGACCTCTCCCTGCTATTTTCCCATGCCTCAGGCAAATTTCTATCAATTCAGGGACTGCTACTTTAAATACTCAACCTTATTAATTATTACTTGTTAATTAGAATAATTATTTTATGTAAACACCTATGTGAAAAGTCTGTAAACATACCTTCATCTGCTTGACTGTGTATCTCATTGTTCCAAATGGTCCATCTTTCATGAGCTTCTTCCCCACAACTTTAGCACGGATCACTGTCATGAGAAAGGAAAAATACAATTGATAAGTAAATTTGAATTTAGATACAGAAACCCTCACAAGATTTAGGCTGGACCCTCCACTTCAAAAAAGCCACTCAGATAAATTGCTTTGTGAAACAAAACTCCAGACCAACATTCCTTTTAATTTATTCTAAAACTTCACATGCAACAGAGGCATGTAAAATGTGATGCCAAAGAACGTATTTATTTAGAGGAAATCCAATTAAGTGTGAAGACTAAGAACAAGCATTATTTGTGTTGAAATCCCTTTCCAATCTGAAAAACAGATTATAGCAAGACAGGGTAAAATGCTTGCGCCAAGCCAGTGGAATGAAATTAATATTGAATGTCTTGAATCTCAACATACAGAATTGCACGATGGGTGCCCCATGCAGCTTCTGTTTCCCAGTAACCCAATAACGCAGTACAGCACACTGCAATGTCTCATATCTAGGGACTTCCTACAGCAGCTATTCTCGAGGTACCATAAGACTCCCAACAAACATCTCTCTCAAACAAACAGTTAAGGATTCTGACGTCTGTCAATCAAATCTAGCAGGTAGCTTACAGTCAAGCTCTCCTGCTTCTGTAATTTTTGGGCATACCACACAAACTACTGTTTCATATATCCTCTGCTTTGAAATCACCTGATCATCAGGAGGAAAGCAAAGCTTAGTAACAGGGCAGGAATTATTCAGCTAAAACCCACTACAATAGAACCACCAGAAGTGGCTTAACTTTTACAGGAGCTGCAAAAAATGAGATTTGAGAACACCAGTCCTGACAAGGATCACTGCTAGAAAAGCTCTACCCCAGAAGCCACTCAAACCAACAAAAGCAAACAAACAAACTCAAAATTCCATGAAAAGAAACATCAAAACTACAACATACCCATGTAAATCCTGCCTCCAAGGTTATGCATTCATTGTGCTTCTCACTATGAGGGCCATGAAAATTATTCCAGTAGAGTAATCCAAATAGTGCAACACCTCACAACACTAACAGAAGCTCATTTTTTCCTGGAAGGAGGTACCAGACACTTCTGCATGAAGGTTATATTGGTAGAACACGATTGCAAACAAAGTATCCCTGCTGAAAATACAGCACTTTCAGAATACTGAAATCCTGCAACTAAAATGGACTACATACATCCCTTCTTCTGAGCCTACAAAGATCCTGATCATAACTCCCTGTGCAGGACAGAGGTATTCCTTTTACAGAGATTGTACTAATGTATCACAGAAAACAATTCATTAAGAAGTAGGAAAGCATGAAAGGGAGATCAAGAGGTGGCGTTGCTCCTTTGCAAGTAGGAAAACCCAATGAGCTATTATATGCATTACAGCCGTACATAAAAGCAGTAACAAAGTTCACGGACCCATTTGCTAGGCTTGTAGGATATAAAACAAGCACCTTGTTGGTTCTTAACTCATTTCAGGGTTCAGATGGCAATAGAAGCACCTGGAGAATTGGTAAGAAGAGGAGCACTGAGTTTTGTTTGCTACCTCAATTAAATTAATGAAAGAAAATGGTTGTCCTCACTCACCTAAAATGGTACTTTCTAAATAATGTGAAAAACAGATTCAAAGAGGCAGATCTAGATATATGCACCAGCCCCTGGAACTTGTTCATGAGGATGGTGTGAAATGAAGACAAGCTCACTCTGCTCCAATTTACATTCTGTGCCTTAGCCAGACTTCTCAAATAAACTTTAAATTCAGTAAGACAGCGCTGTTGGCTTTGATTCAAAGGTCCAACAAAACTTCTGTTTATTGAGTGTCAAACTTGATTCTTTTTTTTTCAAACTTCTATTATCCAATGGCAGTAAAAGCATACGAATTTGTACAATTTTATTGATTCCACTATTTAACAAGCTACTCAGAGTTCAATTTACTCCCTCCTTCAAAACTTCATAGCTACACTGAAGGATGTTCCTGAGGAGTGCAAACAGCTTTCAAAAATGAGGTACTTCCCTTTGTTTCCCCCAACCACCACTACAAATAAAACTGCAGAAAGCAGACTACCTAAGACTCAATTAAAAAGAACACAATTTTGTTAATGCTCTGTGAAGTTCCTGGGTTCTTCATTAGTAATACAGCCCATAGCAAAGGGTATGAAAGGTCTTATCTTCATCTGTTGCTTATCTAACACACTGAAATTGAAAAACAAAAACCACTGTTTGCCTAACATAGGATTATTACATTCAGATAACTTACAATGGTAAGAAATATATTAAACTGCAATTTTGCAAAACCCTAAGGTTGCCAAACCAGAACATGGTTAGCATTAAAGATGACAGGCACATTCCCAGTTGCTGACAAAATACCTAAAAATCTGTTTTCTTCATGTACTTAACTGCTAGTTTGGCAGCCCTTTAACTTTCTGGTTAAAGTAGCACAGCCACTTCAGAAAGAAAGCAGCTTTGATTTACGGATTAATCAACAGCTTCACCACAAGACAGAAGGTTCAAAACATGCATCTTCACTAACACATAACAGCATCCCAGTTCCGACACTGCTACCCCTGCAGTCAGGTGGAAGGATATGTGACTAGGTTAAGAAGGTCCCATCTCTTCAGATTATTACATTCCACTAAATAGAAAGGAGCAATCATACCAGCACATTCATCAAGTGAAAGCCATGAAGACCCTTAGCGTGGGCTGTCACTCCAAGCCTCAAGCAAGTGGGTCAGGCTGTCCATATCTCAGAGAAATTGTCTTTATTATCCAAATGGTAACCTTTCAGATAAGTTCCTTCCTCTATCAGAAAGCTTGGAAGCAACAAGGAACTCACCCTACCTCATTTCTCCCATATTAAAGGAGAAATCAAGCTGTTGCTCCAGTTTCCACCCTTTGAGGATCAGACACCTCTGAGTAAGAGGAAAACAATGCTGGATGGATAGGACTGCTCAGAGGCTGCTCTTATACATGCAGCTTCATCAGCTGTGTGAAAGCAGTCCACAAATCCGCCCAGAACAGGGTGCCAAGCTGCAGAACTGCAGCCATGCGGATGCTGCAAATTCAGTCCCTGTTACATTGGAGAAACCCAATGTTTGCTTATGAGGACCTCTATTTTTTCATCAGGAAAAAGGCAAAAGGTGCTGTGCGCGCTCCCCTGAACTCCTTTCTCCCCAAAGCCCTGTTAAAGTCCTGCTGTTACTGATGGGAAATTTTATCCCACACAAGTGGTCACCAAAATAGCTGCATATTTTTAAACCACAATTCCTTTGATGTACTGCCTATAAAAATACACCGAGATGAATGTTTCTCAGTACTTCAGGGTTTCGGGTCAGGTCACTTTGTGGGACTGGAGCAGTTGGCAAGGTCTCACGAGTGATTTGTAATTATTATGAAAAGTTAAATTAAATGGGGATATAAATCTTGATAAGAGTGGCTGCCGTGTAGTGATTCAAAGAGGAGAAAGGGCTGCTTGTCCAACCCAAATGATGGGTAGCAGAGGACATGGTCACAATGTGAAGACTAGACAGTGAGTGAGAGAAGTGGGCACACATGAGACTAAGAGGAGCATTTCCCAAGCTGAGAAAACAACGTGGTGAAAAGACATGCAATTATGAAGCCGTTTCATCCTGGCATAAACCACTACTACACATGTAGTAGGAGCTCTTCTTCCCCCAGCTGAAAAACAAAGGCATACTTAGTTAATTCCAGCCCGTCCTTTATGGGGGTCAGCCACTAGATGGTGACACTATCACAAATCTCACATTAACGAGAGGGCAGCGGTACGTGTGGGAGCTAACACCACGATTCCCAGTTGTATGTCCAACCACACCATGAGAACCAGATGCTTCCACGCAAGCTGGATACTTGTCATCCATAAACAGCAGCTTTCAGTGGAGGCGCACTGCCTTCAGAGACCAGGATTTGTTCCAAACCCATCTCCCTTGTGACTAATGATTATGAAAGTCTCAGGAGAATAACACATGCTACAATTCTATTATTGTTTCCAGGATTTCTTTTACTAGCGTGCAATAAGGGTATTTTTAAGTGAGAAGTTTGGCTGAGCTGTGCATTCGTTACACTTAGGCAAATGAAGGATGTGGAGGATTCATGTTGTTTACTAATGAAGACATAGGAGAGAAATAATTCTCTCAGCCCATTCTTAGACATCCAAATAGCAGCAAAATAACATATATGCAGAGCATCAATGTGACCAGGAGGCTAAGAAAAGCTCTGCCTGTTCTGAGGCCACTAGCTACCCCAGCAGCTGGGCTGCAAAACAACCCCTCAGCAGAAGGGTGTGCTTGGAAATGCTGCCTTGACACTAGAGGTGGGACATGTTGCGTTCCCTTTTTCACCCCCCATCTGATCTGTTAGCAATTATCACCAAGACTCCAGGCTTCCCTAATAACAGAGGGCCATAACTACCAGAGAATTGTGTCCTTTGGACTGGAAGTCTGGCCCAGCTGTATACAACCTCTTGGGAACCTATTAAATTGCCTGGTGGCTGTATGCTTGTGTGAGAAGCAAGTGGGTGGGGATGCCTCTGGAACAAGAAAACACCATCTCACCCATTTCTCCACTTTCGCAGCACAACAGATCCATTGGGAAGACAATGATGGCAGCAGGGGGGTCGTGAAAAGGCAAAACCAGACACAAATCCCTTGTCTGCCTGTAATTAAAGTCTCATCCTCCTACATAACCAAAAGACAATTATAAACATACTGAATTTGAAGGCTTCTTGCAAAGAGCAAGACTGAGAAGATGATACAGTAGAGGAGCTTTCTCTTGCCTTGTTTCACCATGACCTCCAGCCAAAGCCACATGAGCAAAGGAAACCTTTTTTGCTTTGCCTTGGAACAAGCCAAGGCCAGCAGAGCTCCTGGAAAGCATTGCCAGAGAAGCTCATCAAGAAAGCAAAAAAAAATAGAATAGAAAATAGCAAAGTAAGCAGTTCTCTGCTGGCTACCTTCCTCTTGTACCCCTCACCATTAAACTAGTTCCCAATTAGCCTTCTCAACTGGCAGGCTAAATCTCAATCTTCTGCCTTTTCCTAGTTCCCTAAGGAACACTGACAGAGAAGGAACACCCCCTTGACCTCAATCACCACCAATTATCAGACCATTGCAATGATAATACCACAGTTGAAAGAAACTCACGCTTATTTTGGCAAATCAGCTGCCAAGTTACTAAAAAATCTAAATTAAAAACAGGAAGGAAAACACCCAGATATCTTTCTTTCCTTTCTTTTTTTTAAACTAGAACTATGACATTTACTTTTGGCCTTTGTTCTATAGATCAAAAAAAAACCTTTTCCCTGTTGAAAGGTTTTAATTGCTGCTTGAAGGCCACCCCAAAAAGCAGAGGGCAATTAAATGGCTTCACCCAGGCCCAAGCTATGGCTGAACCAACTGATCTTAACTGCAATTGCTAAACACCAACCAGGTTTCATATTCTTTTACACTCTGCAGAATTCCTAGCCTCTGAGAGCCTGTTGGCACAACAAATTGAATTTTCTCATTTCTAACACTGCAAAACAGGAGTGATGCACTTTCATGCAAGACTGATTGCATCAGACCTCCCATCACTTCAAAAAATCATAAACTGATTTTTTAGAAGAGCTTTTCCTACTTGGGAAAAAAACTCATCCTCCCAACAAGACCACAAATTAAAGATGCAAGGTTGCATGAGACAAGCAGGACTTGGGTTGCACATGGTATTCATCCCGTAGTTTATTCACTGGATATAATTTTTAACATGGCATCAGTAACAAGCACTTTATGCCCTCTCTGTACTGTGCCTCTCAGCCTATGCAAGTCTAAGCAGGACTGCTTTTGAAATACATCAGGATTAGAAGAGAGGTCTCTCTTATATAACAAACTGCAAGTTCAATTTTAGACCTTTCATACTGGTTCCTATGTCTGATATTGTTGAAAGCTCTCAGCTACCCAGCACTACATCCAGCTCCTGCTAGCTCCTTTGCTTTTTCATCAAACGGAGGTAGTCTGTTTAGAGGACAGAGGAAAGATTGAAAGGAGGAGAAAGAAAGAAGGGATTTAAAATGCATTTCCATGCAAGTAGAATCCTTAAGATCTATATGCGGATGGTATGCTTCGTGCCAAGTGAGACTGGCTTCAGGAAATACCTTGTGATAAACACAGAGAAGCCAAAGCTGGAGGGGGGAACAAAAAAAAACACACTTGATTTTGCTAGCTGTTACATCTACTGAACTCAGGGAAGCCGGGCAGGACCAAGAAATTAGCTAAAACAGGCAGACCATAGCTAGTTGGGTCGTAAAAGTTACATGCATCACTAAGTTAAACTCACAGCCTGCGTCAACACCGAGTTCTAGGTTTGCTATAAATGTACGCAAATAGCATTCCTGCAGGCTACAGAATGAGCTGCAGGCTACAGAATGAGCGTGTTCTACAGTTTCAGAATCTTCTGGCAAAATAAAATGAGGAACCAAACACACTCTTGTGAACTAGCCACTTTGCTACCTCCTTTTTTCGCATGCTTCTTCCTCCCCTTCCTCCTGCCCCTCTTCTCCCCCACCCCTCCTTCTACCTAAACACTGAAGTAGTTACTGGTAGATGAATTCAGTCTAGGCAGTAGCTGAGTGACAGAATGAAGGAAGGAAGAGTGCTGTGAGTGGAGGAAATGAAAGGAGCCTCCCATGAACAGAGCACAGCAGCACCTTGCCATCCTCTGTAAGGGATGTTCTCAGCAGAGTGCACTTTACCTCATTTTCTGTCACCAACAGCCACCAAAGAAAGAACTGCTTTCAGCCAAGGTTGGCAGTGCTGGAAGGAAAACCAACATGCAAATGCCTTTCCAGAGCCAACTTACAACAAAGCATAGAAATAACATGCATGTGACTCAAAGCTGGTCAGGCAATGCTCCACTCAAAACACCTTTTCCATTTTCTTTTGGTCTGCATAAGATTTGGGGGGTAAAATGTAACTCAGTCCTCATTTCTAGATCAAGTACTTCTAGACACAGTATATGATGGGCAAGAGGAAGCTGAGCTGAGACAGGCAAGGCTCTGGCTTCTCGGAGCTCTTTGGAAGCATTCAAAGGAGCCATAAGTCTAAGTGTTCCACTCAGAGAATATGGCAGAGTTGAGGTGAGACCAATTAGGGGCAAATGGAAACCATATGTGGTTTTAATAAAACAAGGAGCTGGAGTGCATGGCTTACTGCTGAAGGAACATTTACTGCCTGAAAGGAATGCACATCTGGCATTGATCGTTTCCCAACCCATCAAGTGAGCTGTAACATGGAAAGCAAATTGGAGCGTATGAAGAGAGATTAATTGCCTGAAGAAGTACAGTTAGGGGAGCAGCTAAGAAGGAAATGTGTCCTTTGGCTGTGATTTAGTGATATGGTTGCAAGTGAGACTGATCTTGCATTTCCACAGATCATGATCAGGAGAACAAACTACAAAGAACAAGTGTTAAGAGTGACTGAAGTGGATTGCAAGGTACTTAAAAGAACCTACTATCATAGAAACCCCATTTCATGTCACACAGAGTAGACTCTTATTCACAAGGTAATGGGCACTACTTAAAGAATAAAGTACTGCTGATCCTAAGCAAGGGTAACACAGACTCCTCAAATGGCACAGAGTTGCTGAAGGGGAACGAGGTTGCTTTTACTTGTACCTCAAAACACGTAGATGGGAGCTCTGAGGCCAAGGGGGCAGTGCAGATATGCCTTTTTCCCCCCTTTTTTTTTTATGGCAAATTTCTTAAGACATTTCAATTCTGCTCTGAAAGAAAAGTCTGGCCTGCCAAAGCTGCAGATAAGCTGCTCCACTGGGATACAGACGCTTGTTTTGCAAGCTGTTGTGTTGCAGCTTGATATCTGGTTCTCAGAACCAAACCACTATCTTCGGCAAGCAGGAAAGAGACTACTCTACAGACATCAGAAGACAAGAGAGAAAGAGAGATGCCCTCATCCAGCACTGAACCACTTATATACAGTGTTAAGTCTTCCTTAACCCACTGTGCAACCCAAGAATGCACTACAAGCTCTCAACCAAATGGACCAACTGTTGGAAGGAGAGGAGGAAGGACAGTCCTGTAAAAAAAAAAAACAAAAAACCAATAAAAGAACATCCGAAAGCAGTTTTCTCCTGCACACTGGAAAGGCGGCAGCTCTGACAGCCCATGTAAAGCTTTCAAAACAGGGAATATCAAAAGCCGCAGGCCTGGACACTCCCCGTCGCAGTGACTTACTTCAGAGGACTTCTTCCTTCAGCACCTCGGCTGGCTGGGACGGGTGCCAGGCTCTGCGAGGAGGCCACACTCTGCCGATCACATGGTTTACACATGGTTTACACTCTGTTTTGCACGTAGAGCTAGGGAGGAAGAAGTGCTCGGGAACATGTATAGATTTCAAGGGTACTGGGTGGGCCTGCAAATTCCTTCCTACATTAGAAAACTTGCATTAAACTGATAGACTAAGCAGCTGTCCATGCCAAAGAGGTATATATATTTAACCAGGTCAGGTCTGTAAGTGCTGCTCTGCTGTTCCTATGTGCACAGGACCTTACAGGACCTAGTATTGAGCCTGCTGGATGATGGGATTAAACCTGCATTCAAACAGTTTCTGCTATCAGAAGTTAATACCTTTGCCCACCATTATAGTATATACTGTTCAGACGCTGACAGCCGCCGTAGACTATTCATAGACACTGGACGCACCCATGACACAGTTCTGGTTTATCATAATATTTAAGGAATTTAGTAATTACCCATCTTAAAAATCCATTATCTAACCACAGCCACTGACAGTATGGATTAAATCTTTGAGCTTAGCTACATTAAGAATTTTGCCCTGAAGTCCCGACACCATTTAAAAACAGGGTGCAGCTCTCAGATCCTTATTCAATGTTCATTATAACAAGTGGACTTCCTGCACCCTGAGTCAGCCCCACGTGCCAGAACTCCCATTTCAGCTACGGTCAGACTGACTACAGGTCAAGGTCAGGACACTCCATGCTGGCCAGCTCACCCACCTGGCCAGAAACTGTCTGGGATCCCACAGGGTACCCCGTGTTCCAGAACATCAAGCTTCAGTTTGATCCATCAGAGGGACACCAAGGGCCAAAGAGACTCAGCACTGATTTGTTTGGGGAGTAAGGTAGTAAATAAGTAATAGGAGAGTGATACGAGACAGCTCATGAAAGAAGTAATGAGATGGCCTGGAAGTCTAATAGCACCTGTAAGCAATAAGTGACTACATGAATAACAATTAATGCACGCTGTATGTTCTCTGGCTTTGAAGACACAGGATTTTACCTATGCACAGGTGCAGATTGCTGGCAGAAGGGACAGTAGGCAGACACCAGCCAGTTACCTTTTTTCTTCAGAGCTCAGGAACTAGCTCACTGTCCTACTAACAGACTGACCAGATTTGCTCCTTAGAGACCATGGCAGAGACGTATAGTATAGCCACCTTGTTCTTTTATTACTTTCTTCATCAAAGGGAATTTTAATCAAAATTTCACGTTCACAGACAGCCCAAAGGCTCTTCACAGAATAGATTTCCAGAACTTGTGTTATTACCCTGACACACACACAACCTGGTGTTCCCTACAAAATACTAATGAGATACAGCTTTTGGCTAGACTTCTGCAGGCACAGAGAACACACTCAATAGTTAGTAGTGCCTGCCCCACTACCAATTGCTATTGTTATTTTATTTTTTTTAACACAAATTCAAGACTAACACAGTGTTTTATCCCTTGTCAGTATTGCTGATCAATGCTTTTTACAGGGAAATGCTCAAGTCTGACCACTCAAACCTCATGTGATTTAACTGAAACTAACCTACCAGTCAGTTAGCTTGCCAGTGCTACTGGAGTTATACAGCTTCATAGAATTGCTTAGGTTGGAAGTGATCTTAAAGATCCCTGAGTTGCAGCCCCCTGCCATGGGCAGAGTTGCCAATCACTAGATAAAGTATTCTGACCCAAATCTTTCATTAAGTCCAATTTGGGTGAGCCAAGTCTGCATTCTGTTATCAGTTCTTAGGCATTCAGGTAACTTCTTGGGAAGAAAAAGTGAAATGCCGTAAGACATGGATGGTTAGCCCTTTCACAGACACCTGGCACAGTGATTGCTATTTCTGAAGGCTGTAAGGCTCATTAACTGTTTTGGGAGGCAGACGTTCTCTGGACACTTCGCTGCTGAACGTTTACAGATAAGGGTAATCATTTCCAGGGTACACACCGGGCCTGGCTGCTTCCTGCCTCTGCAGGGCTCTGAGACGCAGCTGTAAGATGGCTCTATTGCAGTGAAGTCATGAACCTGAACTAACCTCTCAGGAGCCAGTTTGTAGAGCCTTAAGCTCAAGCTCACACCTGGAACACAGGTGTAAGCAACCTTCAACGTTTTGATAAGGAAATAACTGAGAAACAGGAGGGGAAATGCCTCGTTTCAGCCCACTGGCAGCAGCACAGCCACACACTCCTTTGTTCATTAACGCAGCAAACCCACAGAGAGCTGCGTACTACAAAGGAACAAAGTGAAAGGTGGGTACGTGTGCACTAAAGAGAATCCTCAACACTCAGGAAAAGCCCAGAGGACCAATGACCCAGAATCTCTCCCAGCTGGAGGGGCAGCACGTAACCCGATCAGAATTTCCAGAAGGGAGGGCTGTTACTGTTAAGCCATCAGGGATAGGGCTGGTAGAAATGGTTCTGGAAACGCTTTTTCCTGTCAGGAAATATGGGTTTACTTAAGTCACAAATTTATAAGGAAAAGGATCAACTTCAGGAAAAAAAAAAAAAGAAAAAATTATCCTCAAAAATGACTGAAACCTATTTTCATTCTGAATCAGCATTTCTCTTCAATTTCACTTGACATCCATGACATTGTGACACCTCTGTTCAAAACAGACATCTTAAATTAACCCTTCAAAACATTAGTTTCAGATGCATTGGAGGATCTCTTCTTTTTCCCCCTCAAAATTCCATTCTGAAGACTTCTGGTATTTTCATTTTTTATCTCATTTCATTCTGAATAAACTTCTACCACTTCAAAATTCTTTACGGAGTAGAAACCCCAATCTTCTCCAACATGTGTCTGGATTCCTCCTTCTCTCTGATTAATCAGAGATGACAGCAACAAGCTCTAATGACAGAAGCAAGAGTACTTTCCATTTTTCTCCTCATTTTTCAGAAGCCACAAGTAACAAATTCATACCACTGAGAGCTGTGGGTGCTTCCTTTCAAGAAGTAAATCCACTATCCCTTATGATCACATAAGGTATCTATACTAAACTGAGCACCCAACATGAGAGATCAGTCCTTTTATAGTGTGTGCCAGTGAAAGCCTGTCAGCACTGCAGACCTTAAATGAATGCAGACATACTAGCACTATCTTTAAAAAACCACTCAGGACACCACAAACACGGTAATTTAACCTGTTCCTCAAGCAGATCACTGAGCTGCTGAATGCTTGTTCTTTGAGACTCAAGGCAAGTCAACTCTGACAAATGTCTTCCTATTCTCTTTCTGCTTCCTAGCTGTTCCCAACATTTTGGAGCAGTATTGTGTGATTGCTGCTTCCTGAAGCCTCTTCCTTCAACTGCCTGCTGGACCCAGTGGGAATCTTGCCTCTGATTTTTAGCAGAGCGGGATCAGGCCCCAAATAAGTAGTAGTGGAATCCCCAGACTTAGGGACTGAACAGCTGCGTCTGCCCTTCCAAAAGAAGAGGGAAAAGTTATTCCTGCAGCTGTTTTCCCCTAAGTGCCTTCACTCCAAACTGTAACAGGATTGGAGGGAGGGGGAGAAGGTGGAATTTTAATAACCCATTAAAAAGGAGTACGGGCCATTGCGCAGCAGCTCTTTCAGTTCTACTCAGGCAGGGTCACTGCTGCCAGGCTCAGACAGCCCTAAGGGCACGGGAAAAGTCGTCTTCTTGTTTTCACATCTCATTCACAGTACGGATAATGAGGGGGAGGGAGGAATCAGCTTTTGGGTTAATTAGCACCATGAACAGACAGCTGCATTGTCATTAAAAGTTCAAGAAGTCATCGGGGTCATCACTGAACTGCAAGATGTACACACACGCACACGAGGCACACGTCTGAGCCTGGAGTTGTAGCAGCCTTGCATGGCTCTGATTTTCCACTACTCCAAGGGAAACTCTGAAGTTATAAGAACACTGAGCTGTTGTAGCTCTGAGGAGAAGCCAGAAGCACAAAAGCACTCCCTCTGAATGGTAGTTGTTCATCCCCCTTGGAACTGCTTAATTTCACACTTCATACACCAACTAAGAATAGTTAAATGGCTTTTTCCCCCAGAGAAAAATCAGAGGCTGAGCTTACCAAAGCATAGTTTCATCTCTGCTTCCAATATTCTGTGGGATAAGCAGAGAAAACCAGGGTACCGAAACACATGATTTCCTTCCCCTGCTTCCTTCCACCAAGCAAGGAAGCTGAGGAAGTGCCAGTGCATATTAGCAAAACCAGAAAACGAACATATATGGAAAATAATGAGAAGATAAAACCTCCAAAATGAAATGGACTACCATTAATAAGATTTGGAGCACTGCTAGCCTCAGTCATGGTTTGGCTTAAAAACAAAACTAACAAACTATCCAACTATGCAAAACAGCCGCAGATTGCTCTCTCACTGCTATAGTTCTCCGAGTAGCATTTTCTGGTAAGGGATCTCAGTGAAAACACATGAAAGAAGAAAGTATTCCCATCTTACCTTTTGGAAGAGAGAAAGAAGTGGAACTTCAAGCCTTGAGTAGCAGAAGCAGTAGAGAAAGCAGGCTGGCATCACCTGGTCCCATCAGCTGTAGCTTTGCTGCCTACCACTCTCAAGGCAAAAATGGGGCTGAGACTACTATCACTACAGCTACACCTCACAAAAACGTGGGTCTCCTTTACTGGGTGAAAGGAACATGGATCCTGTTTGCTGTTGCTATTATACTGGCAGACAAATCGGATGCATGTAGCTCATGAGTGTGTAGTTCCATTCTGAGCTTGTACATCGCCAAGGGAAATTACTCCAGGAACACAGAAACTAGGCTGATTTTTTTTTATTATTTTTTTTAACCATTATAGCTCTACTGATTCCCAGGCATATGAGTTGCTCACAGCACAGAATTTCAGTATGCTTATGGCCATACAGCTTTTGTAGCAGTTCAGCTGGAGGTGTTCTCAGGAGGGAAAAATAGAATCAAGAGAGTGTGTCCAAAATTCCAGTTCAGAGGGGAAACAACAGTCGTCAGCATTTTGATTCTAACTGCTCAAGTTAGGACAGCTGCTGGAAGCTCTGAAGGATTTATTTCATCACCAAAGCAAACCCAAGTGGTCTATGTAGCAATTATTAGAATACTCCTTTGAGCACTTTCCCTTCCCTCCAAGACTCAGAGTACTTTTAGGAACAAAAGCTGCCCTTACTGCATTTCACTGTGGTGTTAACCTGGTGAGGTTGCCTCAAATATATGGCAATAATCTTTCAGTAAGCACTGTGGTCAGTCTTCCCTTGTTGGTCTACATATGTGTAGAGGAATATATGCTGGAAGGAACTCTACTATGAATGGACTTCATGGTGGCTTGATAAACAAATGTAAGAGAAACATGACTACATCAGGTGTGCTAAGACAACCTGTTCTGTTTGCCCTCCTGCCCTTCCATCAAGAAGGCAGCCTAGCCAGGACGTGTGTAGGCAATGTTGTTGAATTCGGAAAGGGGAGCTTTGAACAGCACTAAGGACAAAGTTTACGTCAATGGCCCAAGCTGTCATACTGCACAAAAGACAAACAGGAAAAGGTCTCTGTACAGTTTCCGGGTCTGGAGAAAAAGAAAGACCCAGCGCTTTCCTTTACCTCTTCTAACAGCCGTTAGCAACAGAGGAAATCACTCTTAGAGAAGGGCAACCCAAAACATACATGGAGATCCAGCATGGACAGGAAGGAACCTATTGGCTTGAAAACTTTCCGGTACTAGTGAAAGCTTTGTTTCCCATCCAGTCAAGCACACAGGTGCTCTCTGCTTTTCTCAACCTAAACCATTTCTGCAACCAATTTAAATGGGAATGAAAGGCCTGGGAAGAAAGGCCAGTAAGGACCAGGTTCCCACTTTGCTGTTCTGGTTTGTATTTTGTTTTGTTTGTTTGTTTTAAAGGCAGTCACTAGTTTGGAAAGGACAAATATCCTTGACATCAAACACATTTGGTCCAATACAGCTTTATCACAAATAAAGCCCTTCATTCCTGTGGATGCCTCAAGATAAGAAAGTGTAAATGGTAAGTGGTAAATAATTCCCTCAAACCTACCATGTTACCTCTCTTAGAAAGGCTCAGCGTTTTTTTATAACACTGTGAGCAGTACTCACGACTTCACAACTAGGGAGTATGTGTGAAAAGCACATGAAAACGACAAAAATAGCATTGTAGACCCAATACAGCAATCCCATGAGCCATTCTTCTGACAGAGCACAGGCAACTGCACCCCACAAAACGCACAACTCCATGTCTTCAGGGCTTCGAATCATGTAACTCCAAACTCACAGCACCATCCCTGCAGAATCCTGCTAAGTCACACAACAGAGATGTAGGGCTTTGCAAGCACAAGGACTTACTATTCCTAGCCTTACAGATCCATAATTATTCAGTGTCAGAACAAAATATGAATAAATGCATAACTCCCATCCCATGCGCCAAAAAGAGTAAACCAGAATTCGCTGGGAATATCAAAAGAGAGCTGCATCTTAAAGTGGGAGGTAGATTTCAAATTCACACAGATAACAAAACAGATTCTCCAGAGTTAAAATAACAAATGCCTTGAAAGAGTTTTGGAAGGAGCTTAAAACCGCAGGGTGTGAATCAATCGCTCTAACTACAAAGAATTAGGATGGCAGAAGCAGGCTATGGGAAAGTTAAGACTATCCCACACCAGGCTTCTGGGAGGTGTATCCTAACAGCACTGGAAATCCAGACTAGATGGATGGCGTCTCTGACTCACAATCACAATCAAGTTCTGTTGCAGCACACTTGTTCCGAGGGGAAGGTGTAAACTGCAACCTACCAATAAGGATCATCGGCTGCTTGCCACCAGGTCTAGTTGAGTTTCTCTCCAGATGGATAACATTCCATTCAAACCTTCCTGTGATCATCTGGGGTCTCTCGAAGTGCCACCTAAGAATTCAGTCTGATGCTGTGGAATCCTCTACTTCTGTGCTTCTCTGCAAAGCTGCAAACTGTTATACAGTGGAGAAAAGCAGGACAGCTGTTTAATTCTATTGCACACACACTGTCTGTAGAGAAGATAGAAGCAGACTTATTGAAGTCTCCTTTTTATCTTGATTCTCTAAGGAAATAACCAACTAAATCCTTAATCCTCCGCTCCCTTGGGCACAACAAGAAAGAAAATAAGTAAAAAAAAAAAAAAAAAAAGAAAAAAGAAAGAAGGGATAGGTGCTATTCTTCATATTTACAAAAGTAAAACAAAGAGGTTAAGAACACATCTTGCCCTTACCCCCAACACAATCCTTGCAATAGTAAGGTGCTTGCACAGGAACTGCTGCCCTTGTCTTCCCACACTTCTCCAGGTTGGTGATTTTGTCCCTGGAGGATGCTATGGTAGAGGGGGGCCTAGATTTTCTGGCTATGGAAACACTGCACGCAATGGCTTCTTACATGCCCCACAGTTCATGTGACAGCTCTCTTTCTTGCTAGACTGGCCCTATTCTCCACTGTATTTATGGTACTCACTGATGCAAGTCCGGTACTTTCCCATGAAGTGTGGTCTCTATGCTGATATCACTTGTTCCTTCTTAAGTCTCTCCTCCAAACCCTCTCTTCTCTCAAATACCTCAAATGCCATATGCAGTTTATTACTTACTGCAATAAACTGTTTACTCAGAAACAGGCCTGCATACCCCAGTCGAGAGGTGAGAGAGATAATCAAGGAGGCTGTGTCAGTCTTAAAGGTCTGCCTCCATTTACCAAGAGAAATTCAAAGCAGAGGGCCCAGCAACCCCACACGTGCCAAGGGCTGGGCTGCAGGCCGTTCTGTTCCATCACCTCAATCCCCTTTAATCTGCAGCGTGTGTATCCCTGGGCTGATGAAAGGCAGGAAGATATTTATAGCAGTATCAGACCAGGCAGGAAGTAGGAAACTGGGGCGGGTGTTTGGAAAGCATATAAAGGGCTCCAAAGAGCAGGGCTGGCCTGGAACACCTTCCCCAGAAGGCCACAGAGCTAAAGGAGAAGAGCCAAGGAAACAGATATCCTCTGGCTCTCTTCTCCCCTACCTGTTGCCTTTCCAGGACCAAGCCATTTCCCGTTTTTCAAAGTCAAGTGGAAGTTTTCCATTCTGTGGTTTTCCTGTCCTGGTACAAGTAAGCACTTTTTTTGTTTTCCCTAAATATTTTAACTGTTTGGAGACCACGTCCAAAACCATTTCACTAGAGGAAGGAGGTTCCTATTTACAGTTGACTCAAAAAAATCTGAGAGAGTTGATTAAACCTCAGGGGAGTGAGACCTTTGCTTGCTCCTGCATCCCCTGAGCAGGAGGGATTGGACTCGCTGTCTGAACAATTGCTTCAGTGCACTTCCACAGAAATAAAGGCCAACACAATGCCAACAGGCCTCCCTGCAATGCTGCACTGCAGTAACACCCATTACAGAGGGAAACACTGAGAAAAGGAAACAGATGTTAGAGTCCCAGTTCTGTAATTACAATACAGCACAAGGGAATTAAAACTCATGTCTCTCAGCCTAGGCCAGCAGGAGCTGTGGACATTTTGAACATGGCCCTGCAGAACAGAAGCATTCCCTTTTCCTATGTGCTGTTGTAGGATTATTTATTTTTATTTTTAAATGAATCACCTGGGAGCAATAAGTAATAATGCATTACCTAAACACTGCTGCACCTGGTATAGCTGCTGCTGTCTGTGCAAGTATTGTGTAAATGCAGCACAACTTATACCTGCTTTGCTGAAGTACCAGTGATCATGCAGGTCAAGAGAAACCCAGGCCTTTATATGCCAAAGTCAAGGAATTAAGGAGGGAAAAATCTATGGGATCATTTTTCTCAGCCTTGGACCCTTCCCATAAAAGCTTGAAACCAACAGGACTACAGTACCCAGCCACTTTAACAATAGATGAGCAACTAAGGAAGATCATGGATTTTTTATTAGTGTATGTTTTTGTCCAGAATCCATAACTAATAGGTGGTAATGATAGCAGTGAGTTGGGCTGCTACTGCCTGTATATGGAAAGTATTTTTAGACAACATACTATGTTTGGCTCAATATCATTTGCTTCTCTTAAAGTGTAATCTGCATCACTTTCAAACTATACTCTATTTTCCCTATAACTCACCTGGGGGAAGAAAAAAAAAAAACATACACTTTCTTTCAGTTTTTTTGAAGGAACTTCGCATTCCCCTACATGGAGACTTCTTGAAAGCCTAAGCCTTGCTCAGCAGCCAGAGACAAATGTGCTATAGGCCGTTAGAGCTCAGTCAGTAGGCCACTTATGGGGGTTCTACTGCCTACTTTTTCACTGCAGCAGTACTTCCATACAGTCCTTTTCCCTTCTCCAGTAACCCTTCTCTCCTCATGCTCTAAGAGTACTCTTTGAAGGGTCTTCCTCTCCTTTGTCTCTGAAATACCTTTCCCATTATAAGTTCCCAGTTGAGCCTCTTGCTGCAATCATCCTCCTCCCCCATCAGTAACAATGATGAATTTTTTCAGAGCCCAAGCCCATGGACACAGACCACCATTTTCCCAGTAGCACAACCCAAGACCCTACCTCTGAGTTGACAACAGCCTTCCCAAGTACTGCTCTATCCTGGTTCCTGGTGGATTTCAGTCCCAGGAAAGACAACCCAGATCAACTCCTTCCTTCCTGAGATAAAAATGCCATTCTACATCTTAGGCAAACCAGTGCTGACATTTGAAGAGGTCCGATGGTATTTTTTGCATACACGTCTCTCTATTTAACTTGTTTTATTGTCTGTATACTGTTTCTAAGGGCTGAAATTGCCCTCTGGAAAGGTCTTATATAAACACAAGAAGGAATTTGGACTATTCATAGTCAACATTTATTTTACCAGCGTGAAACTCAAGAGACTTCTATCTTGTTTCCAAAAGACTCACAGAATCTTTTCAAGCTGGCAGAAACACTGAATAAATAGAATAATCAGGGTTGTGTAAAACTACTTGCATTTTTATGTTATTAGGCATTGTCAGTTAATGCACTATATCTTCAGTCTGGTCACTCAAGGGAACTACTTCACATTACAGTAGGAGGGTAACTGTTGTGATTTATTTTTTTTAATGTAATAGTTTTATGCACTCTAGTGTTTGTAACATTCCTCTTAGAAACTTGAAACCATCAACTGAAATCCAACTCTGATAAAAGCCACTTAAATGCTGTTGAGACCAGTGGCACTACACCTGCTTTATGTAAGTTGTAAGTACGATGTTGATCCAGCATTCCCTTTCCATATCGACAACCGGCCCAGATTTAGAACTAGTATAAGAGGGTATAAATCCATTTAACTCACCTTGGTCTTGTCTAATATGTTCAAACAGTAGAAATTTGAAATTCACATGCTTCATGTTTACTCACTGTCATATTAATCAACAAAGGAATTAGTACACTGGTTCATAGCCTTTTCTCAAATTATTCCAAAGCAAGTGCAGTTTAACCCCAGATTTAAAGAAGCACTTATCCCACTTGAGCAAGATAGCACTGGTAGCAGAGTCACCAGTAAGCAGATAGGCAGTTTCAATGCACTCTTTCAGACACCCATTTTAAAGAAGAATCCTTGGTTTTAACAAAGCTCCAGCAGCAAGTAGCCCTCCTCTGTGCCTTGATGCTCAAATGTGGAGGGTTATTATGAAGGCAGGCCTTCAGTTCTGCTGCTGGCAGTAAATGCTCGATGGCTCAACGCTAAGGAAAAGTTGGGGTGGTCTTAAATAGTTCCGAATACAGTCAGCTGCTTTGGTCAACTTTTCCTCATTCAGAAGTCTACATCAGTGTAAAGTCTACATCAGTGTAGTCTAGAAGTGTAAAGTGTAAGTCTACATCAGCTTAAAAAGCAGTATCAATTTATTAAAATTACATCAGTAATTTTAATAAAATATCACAATATCACATCACAAAAAATCAGTAATTTTAATAAAAATATCACATGCAGAGGTTCTTCAGAGGTTTAGATGAGCTTGAAGTTCAACAAATTCTGTATTTGCTTAACTAATCAGTGCTTGAAGGCTCAATTATCTTCTCACATCTTTTACACTACTGTCTTTTCATCATTAACATTTGTTTCCAATCAATAACATCATGTGAAAAAGGAGAATCATACCCTGAGAGTCTAGAGTAAGGATACTCATCGCTAAAAGGAAACTCAGACACATGTACCCCAGGCATTAATAGGGCTGAAATAGGGCCCTCAGCTTAGTTTGGCTCAGAGCTGGCAAGCACAGCACACCCAGCCTTGCCTGCTAACTCACACCAAACTGTCCTCTCAAGTTTATTAGCTCTTATGAACTTCCATCCGGTGCAGACAGTGGAAGTTTCATGTAATGACAAGACCTCCTGCACAGACCACATGGGCTCCTTTTCGCAGGGAGCGTGCTTGATTGAGCTACGTAAGAGTACCAGATTGAGCTACGTAAGAGCACCAGATGGTACTGGAGCTGTTTGGAAAAAGAAATACGACTTCAGTCAACATTGTTACAAGGACATACTAGGTTTTCATCTTAGCTTTAAAATCCAGTTATGGCCAAGGTGACTCACCAAGTACTCCTGAAGATTCTTGGTCCCACTGTGACTGTTGTGAGGCCCCATCTGCAGTACTGCATCCAGGCCTGGGGCCCTCAGTACAGGAAGGACATGGAGCTCTTAGAGCAGGTCCAGAAGAGGGCCACTAAGATGATCATAGGGCTGGAGTACCTCTCCTATGAGGAAAGGTTGAGGGAACTGGGCTTGTTTAGCTTGGAGAAGAGAAGGCTCTGTGGAGACCCATTATGGCCTTCCAATACTTGAAGGGAGCACATAAACAGGAGGGGGAATGGCTGTTTACGAAGGTGGATAGTGATAGGACAAGGGGGAATGGTTTTAAATTGAGACAGGAGAGGTTTAGGTTAGATATTAGGAGGAAGTTCTTCACACACAGTGTGGTGACGCACTGGAACAGGTTGCCCAAGGAGGCTGTGGATGCCCCATCCCTGGAGACATTCAAGGCCAGGCTGGATGTGGCTCTGGGCAACCCGGTCTGGTGGTTGGCGACCCTGCCCATGGCAGCAATATTGAAACTCATCGTGATCATTCATAATTGTGTTCCCACTAGCCTGCTTCTTCTCAGAAAGCCTAGATGAACAGCTGTCAGGTAGAGTTCTCTGGAACAGGTGAGAAATCAGCGGAAATAAGAATTTAAAAGGCATCTACATAAAGCAGGGAGCTCTAAGACTCAAGATTGGAACATCTGACTCTCAGGAGTTTGTGGAGTTACTTCCTGCAGGAAATCTGGAGTAAACGCGTGCAATAGTTACAAGACACCAAAGGAACCTTATATGATATTCTGCACTACATCTTCCAAGCAGCGATTTACATCACATAATTTTTTTCTTAATATTTGCATTGGGAGATGGGACGAGCTACACATCCCAGAATGTCATCTCTTTGCTCAAGTAGAGCAGGATTTACTTTAACTGTAAATAACCATAATAAACAGCAAATAAGAAACTTGTATTTCCATTTTTCCCATTTTCCAATAGGATCACCAGTTTACAACGGTGATCCTTCTCTCAGAAGACAAAACCAGGCACAAAGAACACCATCTTTCACCATGGTCTTTAAACCGGACATTGGAATTCCATGTAAGTTAAAAAACTTCCTCAATTTCTTTAAGATCTCATCTATGATCAAGTTGTTCTGCATCTCTCTTCTAGTCCTCTAACAAAAAGGTAGAATGATCATAAAGAAAACCTATGAAAAAAAGGGCTGGTTTTCAAGGAGTATGGCACCATGGAGGGATGAATGGCATCCTTCACACCAAGGGAATCCAGGAGCTTGCCAACTCCAGCTTAAACAAGAGTGAGGCTATTTAGAAAGCACTAATCACAGCTACCCTTGCTGAGACATTTCTTCCCCCAGCACAACCTATAGAAAAGAATGTTACTCCAAACTCCTTTGAACTTTTAAGACACAGCTAGTACTGCCATAGCTCTTTCTGAAGTATATGCACAAGATGAAATTGAGATAAGTGTGGAGTGGAAAAAGTACTTTATTTATCATTTACAGGTTGCTTTGTAAAAATCCAGCCTGCAATTTCACATACTTCTCCTTTTTTTGAAGGGGATGTTGGGGGGAAAGCTAGGGAGGAGGCATTTTTCCAAACCTGCAAATGCAACGTTCAGCAGCCAAGCTGAAAAGTTCCTGCTGCTCCTGCAAAAAAAGGACAAACAAGCCCTTTTCATGTCAGCTATGTCCTGCTGGAAATGTCACGGCTTTGTCACAATGGAACAAAGCATGCCTGGTGTCTGTTCTTTCAAAAGGTCTCTTAATTCAAACAAAAGAAAAATATTCACATCTGGAAGGGGTAGAAGGCAGGGGGTGGGAGGGGAGGAAGCAAAGTTCAGATGGCATGTCATAGGGTTGCTGTTTGTCTAATTATTGTACTGTCTGTTCTGACACTTATTGATCCAGTTAAAGAAAGAAAGCCAGGAGTTAAACAATTTTTTTATTGATTGACCTCAAGGGGTCAGATGAGACACACCTCTTCACTTTTGCTCTCTTCATCATTCTGCAACACTCAGACTGAGAAAAAAAGACCCTTTTTAATCAGTCTGGGAGTGGTTTCTCTTCTTTATTTTTTAGAGGAAGAAAGTAAAATTGTTGTGTGAGCTTGCTTTAAAAAGCTCACTTTGACATGCATAGGACGTACATCCTGAAGGGCTGCCCTTTCCAATGGGTTTATTTGAGTATCTGTTTCTGTAGAGATTAAAGCCTTCTAATGACCGCAGAGCTGGGAGGCTGTATCAGAACTGAGCCATGGGAAAATCAAAATCCAAGAGATGTGAGATCAGAGGGGAAGAGAATAAACGTGAGAGTAGGACTTCACTGCCTAGGCTCAAAAAGCTAACAGCAAGACTTTGTATTAGTGCTAAGCTCTTATCTCCTTCAGCATTCGGAGCTTCCAAAGATGAAAAGCCTCTCCTAGGCTGCCACCTAGCTAGTTAATTCCTTGTATTGTTTTAGGAGCTATTTTAAAACACTCTTCTGCTCCAGCCCTTACAGCACTGACTCCTCCCTTCTGAGCCGGTATTTTGTCAGGAGTTTCAAGAGCGATAAAAACTTGCTGCCAAGTCCCTTTCTTCCTTGCAATGTGTTTTATAACCCAGCGTGTAGTTCAGTCTGTCCAAACACTACACCAGTACACTGCCACCAGTTTCCATGGAAATGGTTAACTACTTCACAGCCAGAAGGCTTTAACATGCTTTTTGCCATGAAGAACATGACAGCGTGCACTAAGATCAACCTGCAGAAGCACTGCATTTTCCAACAGTTCTAGCAAATTTAGCAAAGGATTTACTTTTGCTTCAACCTGTCACGCAAAATTGCAGTTTTAACCAAACTTGCATTTAAGTCATCCTATAACATGAGCTGCTCTCTTCCCACATGCATCTCAGCATTACCATCGTGTCTGAAGGCAGGATGACCCCACTGACATCAACTTTCTGAATGCCACACCTGTGAAAAAGCCAAGGCATGAGACGCAAGGACTTCAGAATAGAGAGACGGGAGATGTAGGACATGACTTTGAACTCAACCAGAAACCAGAGCAGCAAACAGGAAAACTTCCTGCCCTGACGTTGAGAAGCACTGCTGTATGAAACAATATAGTTTATTCTGCTCCTAGCCATTACACATTGACAAAAATATACTGGCATCAGTGTGCATTCATAAGAAACACTTATTCAATATCAGTCTTCTTAAAAATTAAGCTGACTGAAAAACTACCCCAATCTACTACAACTAACCAGAGCACCAAAGGAGATCTCCCAAAATACAGCAAATGAAGGCCATGTGCTATCAGCAGCTTTAGCTGCGGAAAAGCGGGTTCCCATCCTTACTGTCACAAAGGACAAGCTGCCTGGCAGCTGCCACTTGGGCGGCACACTTGTTAACCCAAACTGAAAAACAGAGGCAGAAATATGGATATTCAACAGAACTTTCAACCACAGTTTCCTGGAATGATTCCCCACTCTAAAGCTATTCTATAAATATTTTCCAGGCTCTCATCGCTGAGGCAAATGGAGCCTTCCCAGCACTTTTAACATGTAATGTTTTCTTCTGGCATTCAGACACTCTACAGAAACAAGAACTGAACAACCAGACACAGCCGCAGCTTTTGCACAGAAGAGCCAGTAAGTTTGGCTAAAAGCAAAGTCACTGGCAGGGTTTGTAGCAAGAACTGTACTCTGACTTCCAAAGGAGCCAGTTGGAGGGTTTCCTTGCAGACTCCGCTTGGGGTTGATGACAAGTGGGAACCGGCAGCCCCCCCATACACCACACTACTACAACAACCGACGGAGGTGCAAGAAAACACCATGCACACAGCCCGCTCACAGCTGCCGAGGTGACAGCCCGTGCGGACTGTCAGGACGACACGTGTCCGGCTGCAGCTCAGAGGACACCACTGATAGGTTTCGTACTTTTTGCCACTTAGCAAACAGAAACCGTATTTGGCCAAGCAGCCTCGGCTACAAACAAAATCGAGAACTTGGACGACGAGGTAATGGAAACTCCAGTCCCGAGACAGCGTGTGTGTCCCCTATCTCAAGTTCTAGCAGGGCTGGCCGTAGGGATGCTCAAGCCCACAGCAAGGGGCGCCAAGCGAAGCTCTCCAAAAACACCCGCGTCCGCACGCTTATGAGAGCACCCCACGAAGACACAGCGTCCCAAAGGCGCGACGACACCCGTCCCTGCCTCCCCAGCGCTCCCCGCCGCCGCTCCCCACCGCCCTCCCCGTCGCCCCACGCTAACGGAGCCGTGCGGGACGCCCCACGGCGAGGCGCTCCCTCCCGCCCCGCAGCGGGCAGGTAGCAGCCCCGCAGCCCTGGGACGGGGCCACTCACCGATGTCGGAGTTGCAGAAGGCGTCCTGCGGGTGGATGGGGACGCAAGTGCACGCCTCCGCCACCAGGTCCCGCAGGCTCCAGCTGCACAGGAACACGGCGAGGAAGCCGAGCCACGCCGTCATGCTGCCCGCCCCGGGGTGCGCTTCGAGCTGCGGCCGCTGTTCGGTTCGCCTGACTCGAGCCTCGCCTGCTCGCTCGCTCGCTCCCTTCTCACACCGCCTCTCTCTCGGCCTCGCTCGGCGGCACGGTGCAAGCACGAGTGCTCAGCGCTGCACGAGTGAGCGGAGCCGAAGCGAGCCGAGCTGTGCCGCGCTGCCCGGTGCGCCGAGTTATAGCCTCGATCGCGCCCTCTCGGGCTCCGGGGGCGCCGCCGCAGCCGACCAATAGCAGCCCCGCATTACCTCATCGGCGGGAGAGGCCAGCGGGACGGGGCGGGGCGGTGGCCGCGGCTTCAGCGCCTTATACGGAATAGAGCGGGGAGCGCCGCGAGCGGGAGGGAGTTGGGTCGGTGGCGCAGGTAGGGGCCGCGGGGGAAAAGTCCCCCTGAGGAGAAGTCCTCGGTTCGGCGGGGCTGTGGCTTGTGCCCCTGAGTTATCCGCGACCGCCTGCGCGGCTCTGTCCCCGCGCGGTCCGTCCGCCCCAGTCAGGCTCTGCCTCCCTGCCGAGAGGAAAGAGGCGCCTCAGACGCTGGTGGAGTTGCTTTTTGCTCGCGCAGTTTGGGTTGTTTCTCTTACAGTTGGCTGTAAACTGACTTTCGGCTGCGGGAGGTGGAAGGAAACGGCACTGCGAAGGGTTTGCAGGGAAGCAGTACTTCACCGCTTTTCCTCCTTCAGTAAGCAGCAAGAGGAGGATGGGGAGAGGTGCTAGCTGAAGCCCTTGCCAGGGTGGTGTCCTGTGGCCCTTCATCCTGCCCAAGTGCCCTTTCTCCTGCCTCCCCAGCGCTCGTCCTTCTCGGGATGGCAGGCAGCAAGGGCTTGAGCTGGGGAAAGCAGTGTTACATCCACCCAGACACTCCCAGCATTTAACCTCAAAGTGCATTTTAGCAGAGCAGCTTTAGAGGAATTTATAGAAAAGTCCTGCTTGTTTTGTTTTCCCTTATCCCCTTTTGGACCAGTACACTTCTATCAGCCGGAGAAATGTAAATGTTATAGTAGAGCTGGGACAGCAAGGAAGGAGATTGCCAGCTGCAGGATGCAGACAGCCTTATTATCCTGCAGAGGGGACCGAGGGGTGATTAATCACTGTATCAAACCAGTGTATGTAATGTCAGAGTACTTTCTGTGGGGTTTACAAGATTTAAGCATGTCTTGTTATAAATGATGCTGGTATTAAAGGCCAGGGACCAGCTGTCCTAAATTTCTAGTCAGCTAAGCCTGTAGATTTACTATTCTGCTCCATCTGGGTGAACCACAGTCTGCCTACACCTTTTCTTTAATCATACCACCCCTATAAAATTAAAGCATCCAGTCTTGTGGAAACACAGGCTCTCATTTAGGGCATAGGTGTACAAAAGATTGAAGATGGGTGTTGCTAGTGGCTATCAAAATAACAAAGCAAACAGCAGAAGTCATAGAATCATAGAATATCCCAAGTTGGAAGGGGCCCATAAGGAACAACAAATGCAGCTCCTGGCTCTACAGAAGTGTAGGTTCCTCTCCTTGCTGTGACACAGCCGGTGTGACAGTTTCACGTCACTGTGCTTCAAATCCCAGTCTGTGTAATTGGGGTAATGGCGATGGAGCTTCATAGGAATGTGCGTTAGTGAATGCAGTGAAAAAAATCAGATGGTGTTGAGGTGATAACAGGTTATACAGGTACACATGAATCAGGGCATTAAACAGGACATTAGATGTAGGCATGCCGGTGTCGGAATCATTTGGATTCAAATTGCAATATGAGAAACCCCATGCAAAAAGCTCCTTAGGTATTTGGGCTGTCAGCTCCATGTACTAGGACTGAGGTTGAATCTGTCAGATTGGGCTGTCACTTCAATCTCACTGAGTGTAAACAAGGAACAATTCCACTGACATCAGCAGAGAAACACGGAAGAAAAATGAGGTGTGTCTGGCACTTTCGTTTTTTCTTTATTGTTGTTAAAAAGTTTGATATCACCAACATCATGATGCACCTGATCTATCAGCATCTCAGATCAGTACCTGAGAGAAGCAGAATTATTCCATAATCTGACACTGGTGTAAATAAGTGAGACTTTGGCCCTCACACAACGAGATTATAATCACATCTCCAGCACCACCTGTCCAAATAGATCCTCTGAGAAGGTTTCTTCATGTCTATAATAACACCTCTCCGGTGTGTTCCGAGGACTAACAAGCTGAATACTTTATAACAAGCTTTGAAGATGCTGGGTGTTGCATAAATGCTGAGTGCCTGTAATGCGCAGACACGGGACACGTCCAGAGGAGACTGAAAAACAGACCCTTCACTCACCCTGCCTTCTGCAGAGGGAGAAGGAAGAGGGCTAGAAGTTACTGAGGTTCCTTCCTTCAGGCATGGCAGTAGCTTGTTTACACTGGGACTGACCGAGCTTGTTAAAGTAAAACCGAGTTGGTGCTGATTACAGGAACTAGTTAACTTTTCAGATGTAACCCAGCAAAGTAATCTGCAGTTACTTCCCATGCTGAAAAGGAGTGCTGCAGTCTGACCTAGTGGCAAGGCACAGCTGTTCGGAAGGGATGATGCTCTGGTTGTCTGTGTGTCGTGGTGAACCACTGTCTTCTCTGCCGCAATTTGAGAGGTGTGTACCCGTGTCTGAACAGGAAGGACTTAGCTCATTTGTCTGCTTTTTTGACACCTAGGTATTCCATTTCAAAGAGCTGAACTTTTCTTTAGTAGTAGGGATGCAGGATACTGTGCAATAATAACAGTCCAGTAGGACTGGATATTGTGCAATGTCGGTATTTATTTGCCACTTAGCATACACAGAAATGAGAGTACTTTATCTTTGTAAATCACAGGTAAATAGTACTTGGGAAAGCTCAGTCTGGCCTGCAGCCTGCTAGGAGGCCTCTGTTAAATCATTTTACCTGCTAATACATTAGTTTCCTCATAAATACAGCTATTATGTATTATCCTCTGATTGTGTCTGTTAGATAGATGTTCAATATTAGCCTCTCCGCTTTGAGCTGTATCACTAGAATACACTCTGGAATAGCCAGGAAAGAGTTCTGTTTGTTTATTTATATGAAAAATTTTTGATATGTGTTCAAAGTAACGCAAAGTCAATTAAGGAACTGAAAGGAAAACTCATTCTGAGTCCCTACCCTATGCCCTGTCTGTGTGGGAGTAACTGCAGAGGGAAAAACAAAGTTAACTAGCATTCGGCTCCTTCGGCTAGACAAAACTTTAAGCCTTATATGGCCATTAAAAACATAGCAAGTAAAGAAGGAGAAAATAAAGACCTTGATCTTCATATGAGAAAATTAGAGTTCACATTTGATTTATGTCACCAAATAAAGAAATCTATGTTATTTCAGTCCACCACCAAGAACACACTGTTGAACACAATTAAGGAACTCTCTGCTTTACTGGGCAGCCACACCACTTCATGCTGTGATCTTGTCGGATCCCACAAGCTAAGCATGACTGGGCTGGGTCAATAGTTGGTGTGAAATTTCCCAGGGAAAGCCATGTCCTGCAGGTGTTGGCTGAGTAAAGTGGCATTCTTCTCTCAGTCGTGCACGAATGTGTGGAGACAGTGCTAGGGGGCACTGCGCTGCAAGAGATGTTTGCGTCTCGTGTTGATGAAGTTTCTTGCAGTATCTGAAGAATTCACTCTTCACAAAAAGAGCAGTGTTAAGCCGAGTGTCTTGGTTAAGCGTCAGGAGGGAGAACTACATTCGCTTCCATAGGTCTCATTGAAGAATACATCAAGACTATAACTGCTAATACCATTTTCCCTTTGCAAGTCCTGTTTGTGGCTGGAAAGGATCAGCCCAGAGCTAGGCATAGAGGCTGAGATAAAATCGCTTTGGGATGGTCCTTCAAAAGGCATAAAGTGTTGATGTAAATGAACTAAAGGCATATTCTCTTCTCTTCTGATCACCTTTCACAGTGAGCTGTAAGGGTTTCCAGACACTGGCAGAAAGCTGCTTCTGAACTGACAAAAGCATCTGAATGTAATTAGTACAGAAGGGCTTAATCAAACTACAGGAAATTTGGGCCAAAAAACAAACAAACAAACAAACAAAAAGAACAAAGAACAAAATGAACAAACAAACAAAAGAAATAACACTCACTACCACCAACTTAAAAAACCCTGACACATGTAGTGCCCAAAGACAACCCAACTCCTCACAGAGCTCAGCTGGCTTAAACCAAGCAAAGCACAGATTAAGTCAGGAGAGTTCAGCCTGCAGTTCAAACAGTTCTGCCACCTCCATGAACAGTATATTAATTTTAAATGTTACTGAACTGTCGGCATTTTTTTATAGATTGTCCATAGTAACTTGGATAGATCCATGGCTGTAGAGTCCTTCCATCAGCACTCCAAATTGTTTAGCTGCCAAGTTGCTTCATCTTGTCCTGAAAACCTTTTTTGAGGTTAATAACCCTCATATCCTTTACACCAGTTCAGTATCACACCCTGTAGAAGATGTCACTGTACTTCTGCTTTTATATAACAGGTAGGAAAGGACTTCTTGGACATCTAATGTCCTCTTTGACAGCACACCCACACTATGTCATAGAATTATAGAATCATAGATTGGCTTGGACTGGAAGGGACCTCAAGGATGATCAGGTTCCGACACTCCTGTCATAGGCAGAGCTGCCAAATGCTAGATCAAGTACTAGATCAGATTGTCTGGGCCCCATCCAACCTGGCCTTGAAAACCTCCAATGATGGAAGCATCCACAACCTCTCTGGGCAATCTATTCCAGCACCTCACCTCTCTCTCAGTAGAAAATTTCCCCCTTGCATCTAATCTAAATCTCCTCTCCTTTAGTTTAAAAACATTCCCCCTTGTCCTACCACTATCTACTTGTGTAAAAAGTTGATTTCCCTCCTGTTTCCCTTTAAATATTGGAAGGCCACAATGAAGTCTCTCGACAGCCTTGTCTTCCCCAAGCTAAACAAGTTCAGCTCCTTCAGCCTGTCTTCATAGAAGAGGTGGTCCAGCCCCCTGGTCATCTTTGTGGCCTTTCTCTGGACCCTCTCCAATATCTCCACATCTTTCCTGAGTTGTAGGTCCCACACCTGCATACAGTAATGCAGACAGTGCCTCACAAGGGCAGAGTAGAGAGAGACAGTCATCTCTTCTGATGCGACCCAGGATACTGGGTTCCAGCATGCAAGTGCACACAACTGGCTCATGTTTTGTTTTTCATCTACCAGGAGCCCTAAGTCCTTCTTGGCAAGGCTACTTTCAAGGAATTCTTCTCCCAGTCTGGATACATATCTGGAATTACCTTGACCCAAGTGCAAAACTTTGCACTTTCTATATTGAACCTCATTAGGTTCACATGGGCTCGCCTTTTGAATTTGTCAAGGTCCTTCTGGATGGCATCCCTTCCTTCTGCCCTATTAACTGTACCACTCAGCTTGGTGTCATTAGCAAACTTGCTGAGGGTGCACTTGATCCCATCATTGGCATCATTGATGAGGATGTTAAGGAATACCAGTCCCAAGACAAACCCCTGGGGGACACTGCTTTTCACCAACTTGGACACAGAGCCATTGACCACAACCCTCTGGCTGCAACTTTCCAACCAATTCCTTATTCACCAAATAGTCAGCCCTTCAAATCTGTATCTTTCCAATTCAGAGATAAGGATGTGGGAGGGAACCATGTCAAAGGCCTTGATATGTTGTAGACTGAAATGGTCACACATTGCATTAACAAAAGATGCTCTTATTTCCTCATTATCTTTTTCAGAATGCCTGTTGTTGTGGTTTTTTTCTTTTTCTGACACTTTCCTTTGAGAAGACTTTTTTTTATTATCATATTTAGCATAATTTGTGTGTAAAAGAAGTTGGAAAAAAAAAACCTTCTCTGTTACTAACTGCTGTATCAATGGACTTCATCTGCTACTTAAAAAAAGATGACTCTTTATTCAAAAATGTCTTTGATTCTATTTATACATATGAAATGTTTTTATTTGATCTCTTTCTCTGAGGTTGCAGAGGAATTATGTCACCTTCCTGTCTGCAAGCCAGATGCAGGTAACTCTATCCCATTCCCAAGCTTTTAATTAGAGATACACCATTAAACTTCCATCAGCTCTAAAGTTTCTATGTTGTGTTTAATCCTCATGGATCCTTCACAGATTGTGCTTGCAGAGATCACCCCGTCTGGGAGCAGAACACAGGCACTGTGTGTCACCAACAGCATCGCATTATAAGGGACTGTTGAATATGAAATCACCTTCTCAGTAATGTGGGGATCCTCCCATCAGGCTGTGATGTGGCATCAGCTGCAGAAAGGTGACCAGGAAATATCTTCTAACAGCCTTATCGAGTTGAAAAGGTTTCATGCACATGACTCCGCACTTTGGCCCCAATCCAGAAAAACACTAAGACACGTGTTCAACTTTCAGCACACGAGATGGCCCACTGAAGTCAACAGGACCATTTACATGCACTAAGTTAAATATAAGCTTAAGTGCATTTCTGGATTCGGTCCAAAGGGCTCAGTACCATGCAGGGTTCAAGCCAGGAGGCTGTGATTAGATGGTCTGACAGAGTCGGGGGCGGGGAACGGGATGTGATTTGCTTGGCTCTACCTGCCTATGCCTCATTCCAAAGCAATTAATTTTCTCTCATTTTTGTTTATAATAAGTTTTTCCATTTTTCTTGCTTTGCTTTCATGCTGCTGTAGCTATTCCCAAATTGAAGCTTTGTTTTGCTTTTAAACCCCTTCGAAACAGCATCAATAGCTTTAAGTGACTGAACAAAGAGATTTCAAATAGATGAGGTGCTTCAAATGGTAATAAGAGCTGGTGTTCACAGAGCTTTGGAGGCTGGCAGTGAGAGGAGAGCAAGAGCGACTGAAAATCACTTTTCAGTTGTTCCTTTGTATGAACAGTTTTCTGGCTTATGCAATGCACAGTAATTAAAATGACTGAAATGCCTTACATTTTTAAGAGAGCTTTAAGGCAGCTCTGTGGCATTGTGGCCAGCAGAGTTCATGTGCTGTAGATTTGTGACTGTAATCAAAGTTTGACATTTCTATCAGTGTTACTCAAAGAAGACAGTATCTCTGTAGAGGCCTAAGAGGGGAGCTCAAGGAGGAAGGTATAGACACAGAAAAACAGCAACATCTGGTCTCTTCACAGTTGCATGAACACCTATGGAGCAAGCTTTCCTTTCAGTGAAATGAAAGCTTGAAGGTTTGTGCGAATGTCAGAGATCTCATTGCTTTCCTTCACTGTAGCCTTATGTCCTGTCCCACTTCAGGAGTGGAACAGCACTTCCACAACCCTATCTGTCAGTGTAATGTCAAATACTCATCTGCCTCTCCAACGTGCTGTACATTTCCATGAGGGAGGGGACTGGCCACTGCAGTTGCTGGATGTGTTTGTGGAGGGCCAAATAACTCCCCAGTGTGAGCAAGGCAGACAGGAAAGTCTCTCTCCTCACAACCCCCATTCTTGTGCTGCTTGACAGAGATAATCATAGAATCATTGAATAGCCTGGGTTGAAAAGGACCACAGTGATCACTGAGTTTCAACCCCCCTGCTATGTGCAGGGTCACCAACCATCAGACCAGGCTGCCCAGAGCCACATCCAGCCAGAGGACCTTGAATGCCTCCAGGAATGTATAAGGGAAATCCTATTGCTTTTCAGTCCCCTTGGGAAGTGACGTGGGGGGAAGCCACAACATCCCTCGTCTTCTCTCAAGGGTTGACCTGGCTGCTGGCAGGGATGAACAGCTATGGAGTAATAGAGGAGGTAAGCCCAGTCTCTCTTGGGATGTGAGGTGACTAGACTGAAGATAGGACATTTTTGTCCTGTTGAGCATCAAGATCCTTCTCCTCTTCCCTCTCTGCCTCTCACCAGCCTTCTGAGGACACCTACTGAACTCCCTCCTCACCTAGCCTAGTCTTTCTCCCCTTTTCCTACACATCAGAGACACTGTGCTACAATACAGTGGTCTCCACAACACTGTGTTAAGGTAGGAGACAGAGAGAGATCCCATGAGGAGGCAATGGCCCAGTATCTTGTACATTACCCTGAGTGCCAGCTGAGGCTAGCAGAGCTGCAGTCCCTCCACACCTAGTAGGCCAGCTAATCCCTGGGATGTGCCACTGGTTCTAAAGCATGTTGGAATTCTCTGAAATCACCACATGCATGAAAAACAGAAAGTTGAGGGCCAGGGAGCTGGCATTCCTCTTATTGTTACATTAATGAGCCAGGAGACGCTGTCAGGCTGTTGGGTCTGAAAGAAGGGCCTTTTCTTTACCTGCATAACAGGTGCAGCTGCAGGAAAAGTTTACTGTCTTTTGCTCTCTTGCATAACCTGCAAAGACTTCCCACAAAAATAAGTCAAATCGCTTCATCCCCATAGTCCAGCTGTTCCCAGTTTCTTACTTGAAATTGCAAACAAAGGTGTTAGTTACAAGGATGGTCTCTAATGATGGGACAGTGTCTCAGCAGGGATCAAAGTCAGCGATTCCTGTTGGTGCATGTCACCACCAGCATGTCAAAAGTGGGAAGTTCCTCTGTGTGTAGGTCCCAGTGGAGACAATTGCTTCAGGGTAGGACTTTCTAAAATCCGAATTGACTTTTTCAGTGCTTTTGTTCCTGCATTCCCAAATTACCAGTGTACTGTAACTGTAAGCAACAGCTTCACTTACAACACATCTCTCTCACACAGACTCACTGTCCAAAGCACAAGAAGCTGGGGATTTCTGATGTGAAATTTGAAGGACAGACCTATTTCTTCTATAGAGCAAAAGGCAGCACTTCTGTTTCCTCACTGTTCTGGAATTTTTCTCCATAAATCTTGGCACCCAGTGTGAGACAAAAGATGAGGAGATGGTAGGTCTGCAGCCGGGAATGAGGAGGATTCTGTCATTTGTTTATTGTCTTACTCTTCCTGAGTGATGAATAACGCACTCATCAAAGGACCCTTTCAGATCTGCAGTGTGAGTTCCACACCTCGTATATTAATGCTGGCAGTGAAAAGATCAGTGTTTGATTTAGCGCAGTGTGAAAACAGTATTCTTTCTCCACTGAAGAAAGCAAGAGAAGTCTACCATCCTCATTCCCCTTAATGCAAAGGGCTTGAGCAATGCCTCAGTTGTGCCTTTTCCTCTGCTCATGCAGGAAAGCACCTTAGTTTTCATTGTGACTGGTAATGGGCATTGTGCAGTAAGAGTTAATCTGTAACCAGATGCAGCACAACTGGAGATGAAGCCAAGAAAGAGGAACAGAGCAAACTTCCTCTGTTTTTCCTTTGCACTGAATGAAAGTACCTTTATCAGGAATCACGGAACTAGGATTACAATATTTTGCATTAATAGCAGAAGCTCAAAGAAATAGTGTTCTATACTTGCAGAGTTCAACTCCTAATTTTAACTCAGTTTGTATCAAGAGCAACAGGTAGCACACTGGATGCAGAGTGCTCTTTGAATGGGAAGCACATAGTATGGATGAATGTTCTTTCACCCCCCCTGGTACTGCCCAGAAAGAAGGACTTCAAATGCGTATTAGAAGAGCAGTGACAACCACCCAGAGCTGGCGGGAATCATAGAATCATAGAATCACAGAATCATAGAATCATAGAATCATATGGCCTGGGTTGAAAAGGACCACAATGATCATCTAGTTTCAACCTCCCTGCCATGGGCAGAGTCTCCAACCACTAGACCAGGCTGACCAGAGCCACATCCAGCTTGGGAATGAAGCAGGAAGGTGTTGAATTCATGTATAGATTCCACAAGGGGGGGAAAGCTATGAAGGTACCACAGCTTGAACATGTGCCCTGAGCAAGAAAATATTTCTCTGTACCTTGCTCCACCAAACCCTGCACAGAGTGTTGGCCAGGAGTGTAGTGTTAAACCAAGTGCCTGGCTGTGGGAGCCTGGGCTGCTCCAGTTCAGTGGTTCATCAGAAGTGCTACAAGGCTGGAGAGATACTGAACATTTTTGGTGGTTGCGGATTGTGGGAATACAAGAAAAACTGTTCAGAGCAGAAGCTGTGGAGCAAGACAAACAGCAGCAGATGTCACCTCTGTCCTCTCCTCTCCTTTCTTCCCATCCTCCCTAGTGCCCCACAGCACAGCTCCCATTCTTCCCTTCTCCCAGTATCTATAGCAATGGTTTGAAGCAATGCTTAAAGCTCTCCCTAGACACCTAGCCAAGGACTGGGAGGAAAGGGCTCTCAGTGTAAAGTTTTGCAGTGCACAGGGGGGATCTACAGAGAGATCTACTCATGGTTTAACCCACAGAAAACAGAAGTCTGAGCAGTAAGAGGTTCTACCAACAGAGAAGTGGCTCTCCATCAATCTTCTCCTAGCACAAGAAAGTATGAAAATAAGATTGACAAGCATTTTATGCTATTTAATTTAAGCTGTATCTTCATGTTACACAGATTTCAACCAAGCATTCTTTTAACTGAAATCTTGCTAAGTTCAGCAGAACCACCACCTTGGTGAGTGGAAATGGGAAGGAGGGATTGAAGGTCTTACTAGTGCAGATAAATCTTACTACAGTCAGAATATAAGGCACTAGTCTGATATCCCATATCTCACAGCATACCTATAGTGATATCTTTCAAAGGCGTTGCAATTCTTTCTCACTATTCAGATAAAATTATTTATTGCAGCATCAAAAAAAAAAAGCACAGACCTGCCTCACAGAGGAGGAAGGAACAGGCTCGAAAGGGAAATTTTTTCTTCACTTGAAATTGCTTGCCCTATCCGGAATAAATCTTCACACTGAAAATCATATATAATTGTGACTTAGCCTAAGGGGGCTAGTATAGCATTAGCTTACAGCACGGCTGTAAGCAAATAGCACCACAGAGAATTGGCTGGAGGAAGTAAAATCTTATTCCCAGTGAATGCAAGAGCTTTTCCTTCTCCTTACTGCAGAGACAGAACCTAGCTCCTCAAATTAGACAGTATCTCCAACTCCCCTAAGGTGTTTCCACAAATATCAACGCGATTAAATAGTTTTTACTTCCTTGAAACTATAGTCTGAAGGCAGACATGGCCATTCAGTTTTATTTTGAGAGAAGTCTTCTGAGAATAAGAAATTGAAGGAGGGAGAAGCTGGTGCTGTAAAACTCTTATTCCGTCAGGCATTAGTGGGAAGGAGGAGGGAGGGCAGCAGTAAAGGCATGCCTATGGCTGCATGGAAGGGAAAGTTCTCAAAGGATTCCTTTAATCAGATTCTGCAGAAGATAGGCTCACTCTGTAATTCACTCCATGTCTTATTCAAAGGCCATATGCTCTGGTCATGTGGAGATTTACAGTCTTCAATTTACTGGCCTCAGAGAATCTAAAAGAATTATGCAAGAAATCATGTTCTGTGATAACTGAGGCTTCACACAGCCGTGCTTTCTAAAGACTGCTTCCAGCTCAAGATAAGACCCCTCAAGGGTTTTGTAGCCCTTTCAGGGAAGAGAGTAGAGGAGAAAAGGGGGGAGCTGCTAACCATTGCCATATGTGAGAAGCGTCCCTGTCTGCACGTGGGTGTGACGTTCATGTTATCATAGAGGCTGAGCTCCAAATAGGCCCCCTGTTTCCTGTTTCCAGTCAGCAACTTACTGCTGGAGCAGGAACCCCATGTCACACTGTACTGAAGTTACAAAAGAGGAAAACGATGGCCAGTGGAGAGGGAAAGGGTGGGGGAAATCCTCTAAAATAACAGGGATGCGAGCCAGAAGCCCTGAGAGGCAGCAGAATAAGTGGGAGTTTAGCAAACAACCATTTTCTTTCTTTGACTAGTGTTCCTTAGAGACCTAAGCACTCCAGTTCTCAGAGTTAATTTTAGCTATTTGTGGTTGGCCTGTTCCTAATGTCCCTTTCCTATCTCTCACACATACTGAACCTTGGGATACTCTCTGTGGGCTGACAGATGACGTGAAAACCTCTAATCTGCAGGTCAAATATCAAAAATGAAGTGGGATCAGGAAATTGGAAGCACAATTTGTTTTTTCCCAAATAAGGGAGATATATTCATATTAGAAGTTCTTAGCATACCAAGTTTGTGGCTTTTTTTTTTAAAGAAGTGTATGAGAAGAATGACTTATTCTTGAAATTTTTATGGTAACCACCAAAGATGTTATCATCCCATGGACATCCCATGGCCTTTCCTATGCAGACTATGACAGATATGCATTTATTACTTACAGGCTCTTCTCCAGGAAAACCAAAACCACGCTGTCCCAAGTACTGTACTCAGATGCAACAGGCAGAGTAAGTCCCTGCAAAAGGGCACAGAGTACACATTACAGAGGGTTCACAATGAACACAGTGACAATAAAGCTGTGGTGCCAAGGATTAACAAGCTTGCTGTATGTGGTATTCATACTGTATGTGTGTGATGTTAACAGAAGTCTGGGCCATACCTGTTTTACACTCCTGTGCTGATGTGCTGCCAATGTTTTATGGTTCATCACATTTGCCCTACAGCCTGTGATGAATCTGACGACCAGAGGCACCACAGGATGCAGAAGCAATTTGAAAGGTTTGAGATGATGTCTCCCATCTCAGCCAATGTTTCCCATAAGCTTGAGCAACAGGTGGGTCTGTTACTTCCCCTGAATCTCCCATCCTTTACCAATAGAAATCTGTAAAGGATGCTTTACTCTTTATATGCTGTGAGTGATATATGTGTGGTATTGAGAACAGTAAAAGGGCATATAGTCCTCTAAGGAATCTGGAAGAGAAGCTGGCTCTATAAGGAAATTAAGTTCAGGGCTAAGAAATCAGCTCAGGACCCTTATTGTCAGTTGATAGATTTAAGGCTTTGAGTCAGATAAGGAATATGAAGGTCTCTCATGTAAAAGACCTTGGTCCTGAGAAGCTGTCTAGGAGAAGGTAGTTGCTATTCCCCTCAAGAGCGGAAGAGCAGTAGTCCCTGAGCTGACAGAGGGCAGATTTCTGTTATTAATTGGGCAGACTGCCTTGGTTTTGATTTAGACCAGAAACAAAATACTGACTAGGACATCTTGGAGAAGGCTGCCTGTAGCTCTCTGTGCTGGCTAGCAGGACAAGGTCTGTCTGCATAAAAAAACAAGCCTAGTGAGTTGCCAGTGTCTCTTTTCCATGCACTGCAAGTATTTCTCAGGTAAGGTTATGCTACTCAGGGAGTATTTTCCACTATACAGAGATGCGGCAGGACTCTGACAGCTGTAGCCAGCACTGCTGGCAGCAGAGACACAGCACAGCTAAGCTTTTTGGAGAAGTCTGGCAGTGAACAGAGCACATGTGGGGGCACAGGGTTGACTCTGGTTTCCCACAGATTTCTTGGAAGATCTACAGATGTCTGAAGATCCTCTTCATTTTTTAAGAGCAAAGTTGGCAGCTTATTTCAGTTTCAGAAGGAGAGGCTGTTAGGGGCTGACCTGCTGGATAGGAAGATCTGTGGAGAAAGATCTGGGTGTCCTGGTGGGCAACAGGTTGGCCGTGAGCCAGCAGTGTCCCCTTGGTACCCCAGAATGCATTACAAAGAGGGTGGCCAGCAGATTGAGGGAGGTGATCCTCCTCCTCTGCTCTGCCTTGCTGAGGCCACATCTGGAATGATGTGTCCAGGTCTGGGCTCCCTGGTTCAAGAAAGACAGGGAACTTCTAGAGAGAGCCCGGTGGAGGGCCACCAAGATGGTGAGGGGCCTGGAGCATCTTCCTCTGGTGGAGAGCCCTGGGACTGTTCAGCCTGGAGAGGAGAAGGTTGAGGGGATATCTTATCAGTGCTTATGCATATCTAATGGAAGTGTGTCAAGTGGAGTGGATGGGGCAAGGATCTATCTTCTTGGTGGTGCTCAGCAACAGAACGAGTAGCAACAGACACTGGAACAGAGGAAGTTCCATCAGAATATGAGAAAGAACTTTATCTTGAGGGTGACAGAGCACTAGAACAGGCTGCCCATAGAGGCTGTGGAGTCTCCTTCTTTGGAGATGTTCAAAACCCATGTGGATGCTTTCCTGTGTAAACTATTGTAGGGAACCTGATTTAGCAGGGGGATGATCTCCAGAAGTTCCTTCTAGCTCTAACAATAACTGTGATTTTGTGATTCTGTATGTCCTGTCCAAACCAAAGGTATGAATAGTGGGGAGCTCCCTCCCATGAACCGTATACAGGTTTTCCCAATAATCCCTGGACGGATGGACAGTCATGTGAGTCCTTGAAACTCTATCCACTTTGGAGCAGCCCCGGGTGTGGTGCAGTGGATGTGGCCAGATACATGTGCTGCCCTTTACAGACAAGCCCTCTGTCCTGCAAAGACTGAATATCAACAAAATTCTTCCTGTGGGGACTTCCAGCTCTGCCTAAGCCAGCTGTAAATTCCTTTGAGGCTAAAGACTAAGAAAACTGGAATCCTGGGAGGACCTTGGTACAATCCCAAAACCATTTCCACTGAACCTTCCCAAAAATATGGTTTCTCTGACCCAGGAATGCAAGCTCTGTAACAATGGCAAAGCTGAAGTCCTAGACCGTTGGCATTAACTAGTATTAGCTCATTATTTCTGTGCACTCTGTCTGCCTCAGCTAATATGAAAATCATTCATGTGATTTTGAGATATGTTTCCCTCCGGGAGACAGACTTATTGTTCTGCTTTTGTGCAGCACCTGGCATGAAGGGGTTGCTATTTTCTGAGTGAGATGCTACCTCCACATAAACAAATAACAAAGCTTGTGGGACCCCCGGCTTCTCTGTTTACTGCTTTCTTCTTGAGTTGTTATTTTGATGTGAGTAATTATAAAGCATCTGAGTTAGCATAGTAAAGCTAACAGCTGCTTCAGCAAGGAAATGGCTGACAAGGAATGACAGGAGGAATGAAGCAATCAGAATTTGCATATGCAGAGAGCTCCTCAGTTAGTTTCGGCAAAGCAAAAAGAAAACGACATTTGCTCTAGAGTAGGTGAAGGCACAATCCTTCAAACCCAGGAAAGCCAGCCAGCCTGACCACAGGACCAGCTGCTGCCTCACTTTCCACACCTCCAGTTTTTGTGCTCTGTTCCCCACTACCTCTGTCCTCCTATGGGAGTGGTACTCACCAGTTGTCACCCTCTGCACGAACCAGTTGAAAAGTTTGACTTCCCTTCTGTGGCAGGTTTCCTGCACATATTTTTTATGTTTCCTTCCTCGATACACTTTCTTTTCTAAACATTTGCAGATCTCTCCCTTTACATACAGAGATTCTGAGGGGGTTGTACCACCTTTTGAAGGGAATGCACTCTCCAAAAGCCTTCCCCATGATGCCATGGCCCTGTCTGTCAACACTCATCTCTCCAAGGAAGGAGAACACAATCCAAGCCTCCCTCCCCTGCCTGTGGTGTCTTCAAATCAGCAAACTCTACAGCAAGCACCCTTTCAGAATAGCCACCAGCATGCAGGGAAGGGCATGTCAAGGGTGGGAAGGAAGAGTGGCTACACCGCATTGTGTTCCAGGCACGTTTTGTTGGCTGATGGTCCCCAAGGGACTATTAGATGCTGGTGTGTGTATATGCAGCTTCTGGGCTACTTGCATTCACACTGCTGATGGAGTTAAGGCAAAATGAGGCAGCTGAAGCTGGCTCTGAGGATCTCTCTTATTTTCACTGCTTGTCAGCAAAGCTGAACAGAGCAGAGTATCTAGCCCCACATCACACCATACACACACACACCAACTTCTCTGCCTCCTCTTCCCACCTGTCGAAGGAGCAGGGTGGGTATTTCAGTGAAATCTTCCCCCCAGGGTAGGAAAATTGCAGATGAGGAACAGTCAAGTGGTGTGCTGTACTCTCACACTTCCTTGTGAGACCCATAGACTCACACGCATGACCTTACACAGAGGTGCTCACATGAAATACTGAAACACTGAAGGGGGGAAAGCTGTCAGGCCTGATTCCGGCTCCAGAACAGCCTTCTGACAGAACTAGACTTCTTATATTTAATAATTTTTTTTTCCGAAAAGAGAGGATGGTCAACACCACCACTAAACTCATCTACACCCCCAAGCAGCTGTTTTGCCAAAGGGTGGAGAAGCAGACCTTCTGATTGAGGGTGGAGCAGTTTAAAGGAGAGGAAAGCAGTGACTTCACTGTATATTAAGTAACAGCAGAGCAGGCTGTGCGTCATTCTGAAAAACAAGATTTTGGGTGGGGGCAAAGGCTCTCTGCAGCATCTTGCACATGAAACCTTCCCCTTTGTGGGAAATAGGCAGAACATGCTGTTCTGAATGGGAAAGTTCAGAAAGCTGTAGATGCGGTAGGCTAGACACCTTATAAACTCATTTAAGGAGATCCAGCAAGAGTAGCAAAGAAAAGGGCACATAATGGCATAGGGGAGTTTTCTCTAGACTTTCTTCCAACATAGATAGAGGAGCATGGCAATAGAGCAAGTCCACGTGAATGGAAAGGCATGGGAATAGATTCAAGTCCATCCAAATAAAATGCGAGTGAATGAGTGGGCTGGATGCAGTAGTGTGTCCAGCCTTCAGTTAGGGCAAGGCAGGGCAGGGCAGCACTAGGGTTAGCTGTCTGCTTGCTGTGGGAGCTGGTCAGCCTTGGCACAAGCACCAGTACCACTGCAGCTCAAAACACACTGCAGTCCCCTCTTACTCATCTCTGTAAGGGTTCTGAAATTCCCAGAGTGTTTCTGGTTTGTGCCTTCCTTGCTTCCTACACATGAACTACTATACAAATGGGGCAAAGCTGGTAGTTTTGATTCTAGCAAAGCCTCCTGCCCTGGGCAGGGAGTTCTGTGTCAACAGCGCTGAACTCCCAAAGAAGTGTACTCAGGAGGTTGGAAATTCAGGGGGGTTGGAGATTCATGATCATTGAGGTCCCTTCCAATCTGGGCCATTCTGTGATTCTGTGTACAGCAGTCAATGCCTGTGGGATCAGAGGGCACTGGGCTACGAGTGCAAATACCAAGCAGGGTGATGACAAAGTAGATAACAGTCCTTCACACAGCCTCTTCTCAGTCCTGTGGTAGTGAACAGGTATTGCAAGAGGTTGGATGTCCCTTTCTCCCCCCCACCCCCCTCCAATAATCCTCTCCTTGCAGCTGAGTCCTGCAGGGCTGTAGGGCTGCAGGCCAGTCTATACCTGCATCCCCTGTGCCAGGATCCAGCACACTTCTGTTCATCCTGATTATGACTGAAGGAGTCTCTCAGGCTTATGGGTACTCTGATACATTAGAGCCCATTTCAAGCTGTTTTCACCTTCACAAGAGTTAAAAACAGTCTTAAGACTCCAAAGAGGGCACAAGTAACACACATTTTTACACTGCTTCTACTGTTTGTAATGCTCTAGGAGCACAGTCCTGAGAGAAGCCGTCAGAACGGAAGCTTTTTCATAGGTGGCCATGGGCTGGCTGACAAAAGCTTTCCTGCTGGCTCTGGGCAATGTTTATGGCATCACAGCATACCTCTGGCCCCATTTGCAGGGGGAACATAACAGCAACTACTTCCTTCCTCAGTCTTCCTAGGTGAAACTCCAAACACTCAGAACACTATCCTCCAGGGACAAGACAATGTCATGGGGGCATGGCTCACCTAACATTTCTCTAGCTAGCCCAGGTAATAAAGTGTAGTACCTTGGATTTGGTGTGTGATTCTCCTGCTGGATATTTACCCAGGATCTCATCGGGGCTCTTTTGACCTATACTTCAGTCCAGGCTACAGAGTTTTGACTTGTGCTGTTGAGTTTGCTCTTCAGGATCTCCTGGCCACCTTTGTACCCCATATCCCCAGAGGTTTCGTTTGGTCAATATCCCCTGGGGAGAAAACATTCCTGTGCCTTCATGTGTTTTCCCAATAGACATCACTGTGTGGCCTACAGCATGAATGTCCTACAGTAGTGAATATATGGAATAAAATCAAGCAAGATGTTGTGAGTTGGACCTAGACAGGCAGAGAGTTGGGCAGAGAGGAACCGGATGATGTTTAACCAGGGAAAGTGCAAAGTTTTACACCTGGGGAGGAATAATCGCATGTATCAGTACAGGTGAGGGGCTGACCTCCTGGAAAGGAGCTCTGTGGAGAAGGCCCTGGGTGTCCTGGTGGGCAACAGGTTGGCCATGAGCCAGCAATGTGCCCTTGTGACCCAGAAGGCCAGTGGCATCCTGGAGTGAATTACAAAGAGCGTAGCCAGCAGGTCAAAGAAGGTGATCCTCCTCCTCTGCTCTGCTCTGCTGTGTCCACATCTGGAGTGCTGTGTCCAGGTCTGAGCTCTCCAGTTCAAGAAAGACAGGGAACATCTAGAGAGAGCCCAGTGGAGGGACACCGAGATGGTGAGGGGCCTGCAGCATCTCCCTTATGAGGAAAGACTGAAAGCCCTGGGACTGTTCAGCCTGGAGAAAAGAAGGCTGAGGGAAGGTCTTATCAATGCTAATATCTAATGGAGGTGTGTCAGGTGGATGGGGTCAGGCTCCATCTTCTTGGTGGTGCTCAGTGACAGGACAAGGGGCAACAAACTCACACTGGAGCAGTGGAAGTTCCATCCAAACATGAGGAAGAGCTTTACCTTGAGAGTGACAGAGCACAGGAACAGGCTGCCCAGAGAGGCTGTGGAGTCTCCTTCTCCGGAGATGTTCAAAACCTGCATGGACATTTTCCTGTGTAAGCTACTACAGAGATCCTGTTCTAGCAGGGGGTTGGACTGGATGATCCCCAGAGGTCCCTTCTAAGCCCTTCTAAGTGTGATTTGATATCTGGCTCCTACACACCTTCACATACTGATACCACACATGGTAAGCATGCCTCAGATGTAGAGAAGAACTCAAACTCTGCTTAGCAAAGGTGTAAAAAATTGCTAGATGTTCAGGCCCTTTATCTATCTCTTTTAGTTGTATATAAAAATGGAACCCCTCATTTTTGTGGTACGAAGGGAAAAAATGAAGGAAGCAAGAAGTGAACTCTTTCATCCGAACCTTGACAGAGTTCAGTTTCTAAGGGTCACTAATAACCAGAATTCTGTGTTCCCACTCCCCACCTGAGAAAATTAAACAAAAAAAAAACTGAAGAAAAATGAGAAAAGGACAAAAGAGCATATACAAAATAACTGGTATGGATACCCATTCCTATAGCACAGGTGTACTTAACAAAGACGTCTCTCATTGCCTTCTGAAATGTCACTACAGCAGACCATTGCTCCTCTCAGATCTCTGAGAAACTCTCTGCACAGCTGACAGTTTTGGCCCCCAACACTCACCTACTGGGCAGCAGATGGTTCTTCTGAGCTGCAGCTGAGCTGTAGTGGGAGCCACTGACTGATCTTTGCAGCTTGCTGCTTTCTATAGTTGTTCTGGCTCCGCTAGCTGCTCCTCTCAGTGGCTCCAGCTAAGCATGCCCCATCACTTGGAGTTCCTGCTAACTGCTCCTCATCCTCACTGAGTCCTGGCTTTTGGCTGCTCAAAGATAAGTTCTTAAACAAACTTTGCTGGCCCTTTAGTTTGCAGTATTTCTGCCTCTTGAGACTGCAAACAATTGCTTGAAGTTAAAGGTGGTCACCTACGATGGGCACAGCTAATCCCAGCTTTTCACACTTACTGAAAATTGTATTATCCACATTTTTATGGTGAAATTATTATTGTTTTCCTATACAAATCTTCTCACATATAGTGACATGTAAAAATCAAAATGTATGGGTATTAGGTCTGCCTCTAGGCTCTTTCAGCTCCTTTTATTCAGAGAGAAAGCCAGCAGAGCAATCCTCCTCTTACAGCTCTCCACCTCTCTGAGCAGCCCAAACAAAGATAAAAGAAAGGATGGTATTCAAAGTCAGTTCTTTGCATCTTGCAGTCAGCTTAAGCATCTCAATAGGATTCACCAAAAAGTAATAGTTATCTCATATAAGCCTCAAGACAATCCTTCTGTAACAATTTAAGATCTTACTGTTGTTTCTGTGCCACAGATGAGTGAACTCAGACAGGCTAAGAGATGCCAAGGAGTTTGTGACCTGTTCCCAAACTTTTCTGTTCTTCCCTGTTTTCTTAGAGCAAGCAACATCCGCTCCTTAGACCAGGGCATTGCATTAGTAACACTAATGATGGGATGTATCATCCCTGCATGCTGAGCATGATTCACAAAGTCAATATGGCCACAGCAGCTGAGAAGAACAATGTAGTGTGCTCTCAGTTACTCCTTTTGGCTACACCATCACCGGGACCCAGAACAAGGGCAGTGATGTCATGTCCATAGGCTTCATGTGTGAGTAACATATACAATGCTACAAGCTCTCTGTGATCTATTACTTCCACATTAATACAGCTTAGGGCATATATACACAATCAGTTGCCAGAGCCAAGAATAAGTCATTTGGAAGAGATTATTTTATTTTAGGCTTTTAACAGGAATAATTCTCAGTCCCAACAGGCTAATTCTGGAAAGGGAGTACCTAGCTTAACGTGGAGCTATATAATTTAGCCAAGACCTCAGCATTAAAGACAAAAGTTTGGAATGTAGAAATGGGCAGACCAGAATCCCACTGAGAAATAGCTTACATTTTTTTCTGAGAATTAACCATTGTTGTAAGTATTTACATAAAAAGAAGGAAAAAAAAAAAAAAAAGATTAAGAAAAAGCTCTGAAGCAAAGAAAGTAAGTATTCCCAGCCATTTTCAAGAAAATGACTTTGGAGCCTTTTCGTGCACTTGTGTTTGAACAAAGCTTTTCTCCACTTAGCCTTTGAGTGGAAGGAGGGCGTTATTCTTTCCTTTTAAAGATGTATTATGTGTATTCAGTGCCAAAAGAACCAGCACAGGAGGGGGCTCAGGAGCTAAGTATAGCGACATTGCAACCGGAGGCCAGTCCATGGGTCAGGCAGACAAGTTCTTACTGGCTAAAAACTCAATGGTGCATGTGCTGATAACCTCAGCTATGTAGCTCATGGTAAGCTATTAGCCAGCCCTGGGACCAGACAGGCTGCGCACTGTGAGCTCTAGGCTGTACCAGGTACACTGCTGGTGGCATCTCTCTCAGGTAGCCCCAGGTCAGCATCCAGCTGCTGTGTGCTTTCACTGTGGATAGATGCCCCAGCAGCGACTCTTCCTGCCTTAAAAACCCTTCCCTAATGCACTGCCAGGTGGCTTGCAGGAACCTCAGATGACAAGGCCTGCCTGTGTCCTCTGTGTTGGGCCCTTTCCATCATTTGCTGGGTTAAGCCAGGATTCCTCTGGCCAGCAAAACAGGGGAAGCCCTGAGAATGCATAACACAAAATCTTATCTCGAGGAGAAAAAAACAGAGGCTTGTGTGTAGAGGCTCGTTGAACTGCACATTCCTGTAATAGTTTCCAAACGGTGTGTACCTATAGGACAGTCACAGGCTTTGCTGTGTGTTCCCAACAGGCTGGAAGCTTTATCTCCTGGGCAGGCTGGGGCTGGAGCACTGCCAGCCTCCCCAGGGACGGCTTTGGCCCTGTAGATGCCTGTGCCTCTGCAGTGGGCTGTGGATTGGCGGAAGCTGGTGCAAAGCTGCCTGTCTGATTAAATCTGTTGTTCTGCAAAAGGATTTAGCTTTGTTTGCCAGTTATTACCAAGTAAAAATCCTTAGTTGCTGCTTTAACTTGTGTTAAATCTTTCAGGGAGTGAAAGAACCTGGCTCCTTTCCCTCAGAGTTGTAAACGAGGAGGAGAAAGCTAAGAGCAGACACAGAAAACAAGCCACACATAAATAAACAAATAAATTTTAAAATACTATTTTGATTACATTCTTTTTCCTCTGCAATCAAAAATATTTTTAAATTTCCTGTGCGAGGGGGCTGCCACAACAGAAGCATAACTGAACCTATCTTCCAAAAAGAAAAATCTGATGATAGGTCATCTGCTACCATCTCGAACACACTCCAGCTCCCACACATACCTGCTGTCTCCCAGGGACGTGCCACAAGCCCATCCAGAAGGGTCTGCACAATATTAAGTTGTGGAGAGATGTCTGAGATTCTCATATTTCGTCATTCAGGCCTGCACAAACAAACCAAAGGCAGCCAAATCAAATAAGTAACTTATTCCAAAACAAGATATCTGTACACAAGGTTTGCTCTGGTTTAATTGAGTTCAAGGCCAAACTACTAGTAGTTAGAACAATAAAATGGTATCTGTAGATATCTAATGTATTTTAGGTCGGAAAGCTACAAAAGGTGACTGTGGATGTATAGTTTGAGCACAACAGCATGCTAAAATACAACCGTGTCTCCAAAGCCAGGAAAGGCTACAGGAAGTGCCCTTACTCTGCCACTGAAGTTTTAATTTCCCTTGTTCAAGCCCTGCAATGTAGATAATTTCTTTTGCAAGATTCCTGCCTCATTTCTGCAGTTAACAAATTAGTGTTTCATACTTTGCTTTATCCTTCTGCTTAGTGGATAGACATAGATCAGCTCTAACAAACAGGATTTAAACCGTGCTCTGAGAGCAGAATGACTGAAAGCCCTCTTGAGTTCAAGGCTTTCAGCAAGATATCATATCTAGCTGCTTCAGGAACATCACAGCACTGCAGTAGCTATTATGGATCTTGTACATGAGAGGTTACCTACTGAAAACTGTAGAGTCAAAAGACTTTGAATACCTTATAAAACATGGACTTGTGTTTTCACAGTGTCTAGCATGCTGCTGCACTTTGTATTCAAAGCGCGAAACCAAGATGCAGTTGTGAAGGCTCAGTCCCTTTGCAAGCTGGTTGTGGTTCAACTATCCAGAGGTTCTGGCTGCAACACCAGCTACAACAAACACCAGTTACAACACCAGCTACAACAGCTTGCATGCCTGCACTCAGCTCTTTGTTGGGCTGGTCTGCAGACAGTATCAGAAAAGCAGTCCTTATTAAATATTTTGTTTCTGGGCCTCAGAAAACTGTTTCAAGCCACCGGCTGAGGTATCCAAAAAACCACGAGGCAGCCATGTCACAATCACCTGCAGGAATTCTGGCACAGGGTAACCTGCCCCAGGTCACACCGGAGCTGTGCAGCTGTGTCAGGTGCCAGCTCTGCAGGGCAGCAGCCCATGGCATGAGTTCTGTGGTGACTCTAGCTCTTCCTGCAGTCCCCTACCTCACTCAGTGCCCACCTCCTTTCCAGAGCACTTGAGGCAAGGGCTAATGCAGAAAACTGTTTTGATGCTTTCACAGCCCTTGAGCAGCTCCCTTCAGCCTGTGGAGCCAAGGAGTGCCTGGAGGAAACTACAGTCTGTGGACTTTGAAATGAAGTCTGCATCATAATCCATCAGCACAGACGTTGCCTGGGTAACTTTGGTCCCGGATTTCCTAACTTTTTTGAGCACTTAAGTCCATAGTTTTCATGCAAGCTTTTTGTGTGTGAAATATGTCCTTATTTAAAGAAAGCTAGAGTACACAAAGAATAAGTAAGAGAGGAGATAACTATCTGGGCAATGCCAAGGATTAGAACAAATGCTTTTTCCTTGCTCTTTATACTAGATTATTTGGAGATAAAAGAATTTGGAACAATTGCCAGCCAGGGCTTGCCGCTCTCAGAAGCTGGTCATCGTCGTTATCTGCAGAGTTGAACAAAATCCTTCCCCATGCAAAATGATATTTTGTATTGGGCGTGAGGTGTCTGCTCTGAAGTTCAACTGTGTAAATAGGACCATTGCAAACACAGGACTCAGTGACTCTCTCATAGCATGTGTGATGGGATTTGCTCCATAATGCTTCCTAGCAAATTCCTTTTCTCTTGCAAGCAGAAATACATAATGGAGGTAACAGTTTTTCTTTAGTTATTACTATCTCTGGGGTGACATGGAAGATGCCATTACTGACCCCTACACAGGACTGTTTAGCTCTCTTCATCAGGGTTCAGTCCCAGGCATAATGTGGACAATCCTCAAGGCCATTCTGACAGCTGTATGATATGCTGGGATATCTTTGTTCCTCCCATTTCCTTGCTGAGACCATTTTAGCAGAGGATGGGACAGCAGTGCTGGAAGATTCACTTTGCATACACGCACTGAAGTAGTTCATCACCAGCTCATTGTGTCACTTTTAGTGCAGGTTTTCACAACTGAAGCAGCATAGGGACCCCTACAGAAAGACTAGCTATTGTAAAGTACACTAACATAACAGGCTCATATTGCATCTGGGTCATCCTTAAAATCATGTTTTCTGGTATCCTTTCTTTCAATGCATCAGACCCAAGATTTTTGATCTTAGTTTCTATGCTTAGAAAATCTGTATCTTCCTACTCCTAGCACTAGTCCTTTGTTCTTTGGTACTACCTTTGTTTTCTACATACTCCCTCTCTGGCTTACAGTTTTCTTTGTCCTGTGCTGATTGCTATCTACAACTCCAGAATCCATGGGGCAGACTTTGTGGCCAACTGGCTATATGAAGGCTCCCACACAGAAGAAAATAATTGGGAAGCACACTGTATAGAAGCAAAGTGACAGCAGCCTACATTCTGGAAGATTATCTACAATTAGCAGAAATTGTACATATCCAGGCTAATCAAGCAGCAAACCAATCCTAGCTTTTCTGAGCCATGCCCCTTCCTGTAGAGTACCAACTGCAATTGCAGGGGGGCACAGCTGATAGTCCTTTCCCTCAGACAAATTCTGCTGGGTGGCTGCCACAGCAGCAAAAATGTGTCACAGACAGGAGATTGTTCATGCTTTTTCTACCTGAAACAACTAGCTCTTACTTCCCATACAATATGCATCCTTCTAATTCTCATTTCTTTAAAAGCCATGACCAAGATTTCTATGCTGCTTACAGGTTTGATGTGACCTGCCCTCCACCTGGATTTTCTTATCTGTCTTGACAGTCTGCAAGATACTGAAAGGCAAGCTTGATATGTACCTTTCCTCTAATGACCTCTCCATAAACATTTGAGTGTTAGTGACAGTAATAACCATAAAGATAATAACGCTAATAGCGGGAATAATGATTGCTATAAGGTGAGTGGTAGAATTACTCTTGAAATCAGCCTTAAATTTGAGGAAAATGTAGTAATATTCCTTCTGGAGAAACCAGAAGCACTCTCCTTTTGCAGGATGAAAAGAGATGAGGAATGCTGGTTGGCACTGAATCCCTGTCCTCTTGGGCCTTTAATGGGTTTCCCGCTCCCACAGGTTCAAAGAGCAATTACAGTCTCCAGCAAAAGTACAGCAAATGGAAAACAGATTCTTTGGCTCTCACTAAAGTGCCAAGAGAATAAGTAACCAAAGATGAAGGACTTGAAGTCACTTCATTGCAGTAGCTTATTGAGCTGAAGGGAAATCTCCCTCCCTGTACCCGTGTGGCCAGAGGAAGTCACTAACACAAAAGCTGGGTGGTGGCAAGCCAATGAGAAAACCGTGCTCACACCCACCTCCTTCGAGAAACTCAGAATGGAGTGGAGGGATGGTCTGCAACACTCTGGGGCTGCACAGCAAGATGCCTTGGGGGGTCCAGTTTCTTTACCTCTCTGTTGTCTTGTGCCTTTGAATTGGCCATCGGAGAGGAACAAATCCAAGGACTGAGGAAAGCAAGGGCAGGGCAGTTTCTTTTTTGACAGCAAATCATTATAAGGGTCTATAGAGGTACGTATCCAGAACAGAGCAGCTGGATAAACAGATGGGGACTGAGGAATCAGCCTTGGCTATCTCCAGTCTGATAGTGGTGATGCTTCCTAATGCACCAAGGAATGACATCCCCATACTCTGCAGAACAGGAAAATTGTGAAGGGGAGGAAAAAAAGAAGGGCCCAGGTCACTCAGACCCAGGATAATCCTCTCAGAGAGCTGCTGGATGTATGTACCACAGCGGGTTAATGCTCTGGAATTTCATCAGGAGAGACCAGCGGGCATGAGCACTGTGAGCTGCATACTAATCTCCTGTGAAGACCTGCGTAGGCCACACAAGATGGCCTCCAACTGGGTAACACCGCCCAAGCGGTTCCACAGGGGTCTGTGCAATCAAGCACTAAAGATTAAAAATGAAATCCACAGGAAAAGCAGGACTGGATTTAGGACCAGAATAGCAGATGTTTGTCTTTTTTTTTTTTCTTTTTTTTTCTTCCCAGATCAGGGTTTTGATATAATAATTTAAAAACAAATAGAGGAATTAATTAATTAATGGAAGGCACTGAAAGTACATTGTCTGCATAACAAGTATTGTCTGTCTAAAAGACAAACTTGCACTATTGTCATCGCCTACACCTGGTGTTGGGAAACGTTTTCATGTGATCAGCAACACCTGCAGTATTAACACATCACAGCACTGGTATGTAGTGAGTGAGATTTCTCTTCCATTTCTGAAAGGAGTCATTACTTTACCAGCACATTTCTGATTTGGTATTCAGTAATCTGTGTCATACATGGGAAACTAAATAAGCCTGTCTGAAGCAGAAAGCCCTTTGGGTTGCTTTGCGTTGTGTTTCATTTCCACCTCAGATTACTGGAGATTAAATCCTATCACCAATGGCAGAAAGAAATAACTAATAAAGCAGTACATTAGCAATAATACCAACTTTGTATCAAACAAAGATACTCAGTGTCCAGCAACTGTACAAGTAGGTCACCTGGCCAGCTTAGCAGCTAGAGAAACTTCTCCCTTAGAACTTACGTCTGGCACCATTCAGTCGTACAGCACAAGGATGGGATGCAGCTCTGCAGCTCAACTCTGCAGTTTCTCAGGTGTAGAGGGGAAACTGTATACTTATAATTACACAACTGTGATGTAATAATTGCTAAGGATTTCCTTGGCAATCTTGTATTACAAATTGATGCTTCCTCTGGTTTTCCTTACTGACTATAGAGGGAGAAGGCATCCATTCTCTTTTTACCATATGGATGTGTAATTCCCCTTAAGCTAACAGGAAGCAAAAAGAAATTGGACCCTAATGAGGAAGGGTGCAAAGACGTGAATGAATAGAAGAATTCTTCTTAAAAGCTCTGATCTGGACCTATGGGGTGGTTTTCATTTCTGACCTCCTGCTGAAAGGTATGGACTACAGGCATAGAGTTTGAATATGAAAACTCTGAGTCCAGAGCCATGCACATTTAGACAGAAAACATATTTCATTTGGCCTCATCTTTTCCATCCATGGAGCATTTGCAGCCGATGCAAAAATAAAGACACTGATTTAATTTGTTCACCCTTTTAAATTCTTCCAGTCTATCTGGGATGGTGGGAAGAAGGCTGTTGTAATTAAATATTTTCAAGGAATGTCAAATATTTTTCTCCTAATAGAGTATCTGTTGAGTTGACAGGTTTGGACAACACAAGGTGAAAGTGACTTTTCCCTGCTGCAGTTTGATTGGGTTTCTAGATGCTAGTTATCAATATCAGCTTCTCCATTTTTCCACACCAAGTTTCATCCCCTCTCCTTAAGTAATGTAATTAACCTAAATTTCAGTTTCTATTGGTAAAGAAAGGAGCAAAGGCAGAATAAGATGGGTAAAACAGAAGCTGTGGAGCTTCCATTACAAGATAGCCACCAAGTCCTCCAAGAGTGCATAATTTTAGTTTGAACATTGTCTTTCCTTTATCAAGCCCATACTGTAACGTAGTATTCTTTTTCTGATGAATCAGTATGAATGCATTCAGAAAAATTCTTCCAGTGCTACTTTAGCAGTGGTAAAGGCCTACTCCCTTCAGGACTCTTCATTGCCAGGGCTAGAACAAAGAACTTCTAGACGAGTAGAAAATAAGCTAGACCATCAAGCTGAAAGGGTAACAACAAGCAACACCTTAGAACCTGCTCACAGCCAAAAACAAATGGCATTCTCCAGAGATTAATTCTGTGGCCCATATAGTTCAATCTTCATAACTAACTTAGATAACACAAAAAAGCATCCTCAGCATATCTCTGGAAGGTGCAATCTTATGACTGATAAATATATATGAAATTCAGCTGAGAAGGAATTCATGCAACTAAGTTCTGTGCCAACAGAAATTTCATGAAGACCGAAGTTCTGCACATGGGGTAGAATAACACACTATATCCCTGCAAGCTGAGAGCCAACTGGCTAACAGCCCTGAAAAGGATCAGGAAGTTACAGGGGATGCCATCCTGAGTGAGCTGACAGGGCATTGTAAGGCAACTGTGTACTATGCCACAGTAGGAGGAGCATGGCTGGTAGATTTAGGAAAATAATTTTTCCTGCTGCCTGACACTGGTGAGACTGCATTTGGCTGTCCAGCCTGAAGCTCCTCCATTGCTGAGGGATATAAAGAAGCTGAAGAATGGCCAGCTGAAGATTACCTCTAACTACAATGATCAGAGGTCTGGAGCACATCATCAGCAAGGATGTGTAGAGAGATTTGGGCTTTTTTAGGCAAGTAAAAGGAAGGCTAATAGTCTTCAGCTACCTAAAGGGTACTTACAAACAGATCCATATTCTTTTCAATAGCATCAAATGATAGCACAGAATAACAGCCACAGATTGCCATCTGAGACCTTAAGAAAAGGATTTTCTTTCAGGTCAGTGCAGCACTGGAACACACTGGTCATGGAATATTCCATTTAGGAGGCATTTGAGACAACTATTCACAAGTTGCGGCTGACATATCCTATGGTAATTGTACTTCAGTGAACAGGTGTCTGGACTAGATGATTTCTACAGCTGCTTCAACCAAGATGTTTATTTTTCTGAAACTTTTTACAGCCAGTAGATCTTTCAAGGATTTATCAAAATACACTGCTCGGTTAAGAGGCATGTCCTAGCAAAGTCTATTATCCTTGCACGCCTAACAGCCATTTTTCCTCTAAAATATGATGAGTAGAATTAGAGTTATGTTTTCTCATGCTCACCACTGTGATTCCCACCTCTTTTTTCTGGCTCTAGGTTGTCCATTGATCAAGTTTAGGTAAAACTTGAGGTTGAAATGTGGGCTTATTGGAAATAATACTGGCATAAGCCACACAATCAGCATCTCTAACTGTTCTTGGTCAAAGGTAGCCTCACTGGACAGTAAGGCATGATTTTAACGGCTTACACTTAGTCAACAAGTCAACAAGTCAAGTCTTGTGAGCAAGCTGTGTTCCTTATGAACAGAGATAACTTTTGGATTTTATCCTTGGTTCTAAATTTATAAAGACATTTCCAGCGGTATCCAGCCAGGCAGAATGAAGAGGTACTGCTCCCAAAGATCCCAAATGCAAGTTGGCTTCAAATTTTTTACCACCTAAAATGTCTCCAGAGACCTTTGCCTACATTCCGTATTTATAAGACAATGTTCATTTATTCAGGTGTTCACTCTTGCATCTAAAATGCTAAAGTTATGATGTTCTCGTTTTCCCAGTCTATTTATCATAGAGTATTCTGTGAGAATCCCAGCTATGTATACAAAACAATGACAGCCAACTATCTCTAAATCTGGGAAGAGCCAAATCACAGCCCACATTTTAGTCAGTGACCTCTTAGCTGAGTGGTACCAAAGAAAAACCCAAACCCGAAGTGTTACATCTTCACAAAGAATGCGATGGTTTTACTCCACTGTTCATGACTAATGAGTCACAAGGATTCAGTGAACAGGCAGATAATTTGAAATAATATTTGTGAAACAGAAGAGGGACAGTTCTTGTGGTTAAGGCTGGGCTGACACGCAGGATGTCTGGGTCCAGTTCCTAGTCTAGCACAGATTTTCCTTTGTAAGCATTGGCAAGCTGCTTGAACTGCCATCTTCAGTTCCTTGCCTATAAAATTTTTTCTTTCTTTGAGTTTCTGACTCTGATCTCTTTTAGTTCTGATGTATTTCTGTAGTTTCTGACATCCAGGAATGTAGAGAATATAATACAAATTGTGTTATGAGCTGCAAATAGCTCAAAATAGCCCATGGGCTAAATGTATTCACTGTAGCTACATAGCAAATATATTTGAAGGAGCTAGCCTGGACAAGTGAATGGTTAGCAAACAGGCTACATTCAGAAGTAATTGTTTATAATGAATTTTATTAAATGCCTGCTGCTGCTCCTACCATACAATCCAATACCAGCACAGCCATCTCTGCTACCATTTCATGCCAACCCAAATTAAGGGATGGCACAGGTTTTCATTTATATTTATATTATCTTGCAACAACAGCAGGGGGAAAAAAAATACAATTTTTTCAGACCACAAAATGTGAGACAGGAATTTTATGTCTGACATATTGAAATATTTTTTTCAAATTGCAACATTCAAAAGCCTATCAGTAATGTCTCCCAGGACCGATATCTCCAACTTTCAACACAAAATTGTCTTAAAATTGAGCTTACTACTGATTAGGTTGCTTTCTAGCTTGCAATTTTCAGAGGCTGATTAAAATGTCAAGATACAAATACAAAAGTGGACACAATTATCTCTATCTTGCTGCTTCATTTCAGAAGAACCTCCTTGGTACCAATAGGTCTAGATTGAAAGAAATAAAATCAAGTATACCCAGGTTACATTTTAGTCACGCGACTCTTTGGACCCTTGACTTGAAACATGTGGATCCCAGAGTATTAAAACTAAAAAGAAAAAATTCTTTTACCAGCAGAGTTTAATATCCTTACAAACATGCTAAGAACTGAACAAGCTTTTCCCCCTCATTGGGAAAAACAGGTGAAATTGTGGGTTGGAGTTCATGGGATAGTGTGCTCATTCTAGAAAACAGAAAGCTAGAAAGGTCTTGAACTGTACAAAAAGACAACCAAAGAACCCAATGGAGCTTTACCCTCTAGAAAGAGAATAATGAGCAAATGGAAAACAGCTGCAAATGCATTAGCTCTGCCTGCAACAATGCTGTGGTGTGCACTTGTCATAGTACTGGTCACTGTGCCTAGCAAATTGTGGGTCTTCATTATATTCAACTTTGAATGCAGTATTACTACCAAGTTCAAGGATCTGCTTTTCATGTATTTCTGTGTCTAGTTACAAAAACAAATCCTGAGAGACAAAGGATCAAGCCCCCACAGGATTTTTCAAACTTAATGGTGGGAGGCGAGGTACTCAGTGAGTTAAAACTTGATGTGCACTCTGAACTGTGATGAAAACTAGAGATAAGCCTTGACCATTTGCCAGATTTTACTAGAATATGTGAGGTCCTCTCAGCTGGCTGTTCAACATTCTAGGAGTTGATGAGGACGTTTTTCCCGAAAGTCATTAGCATGGTAAATATAGCTTAAAAGTACCCATCTCTCCCTTGTCATGGTTTAATTCTATTCAGAAATAAAGCAGACTCTCATTGCTAAAAACTTCTGAAGAGAAGTTATGGTTGCATAATTGTCCTGCATGACTTCGGGCTGGCAGCAAAATGGTACAGCTCACTTTCTAAGGCTGTAACAAACACCATCTGAATCTCCCACCTAGGAATGGGAAGAATTACAAATGGGCTAAAGATGGGCTAGTCTGAGAGCTCAGCCTCCCCTCCATCATATGGTAAATCTAGTGACTTACCAAAACAGCACATTGACAAAGAAAGGGAAGATAATAAATCCAAACAGGATAGAATAAGGGGCAGGTTAATCAATTACCCCTTTCCTATAGCACAGCCATCATTTCAAGCCTTCTGTTTTTGGTGAGACAGTTGCTAGATCTGCTTTACTGTTAACTGCTTGCAGTTTCTGTTTCCTGGTCTCTGAGGCTGTCAAAGCTGAGTAGCAAGGGCCATTTCAGCCAACCAGATACTCTGTTCCAGGACATGTCAGCCAGTCACTCCTAGCCATTTCCCATCCTTGCAGTTACTGCAGCTGGCCACCAGCCTTGACTCTGAAGGCTATTTCTACTCCTCTGTAACACCTACACTTCAACAACGTAGATGGCTTACAGGCATATATATAATCCATTTTAAGGCATTTTTAGCCTTACCTATTCTCATGATAAAACCTAATACCAACTGAACAGAGTAAAGCCTACTAATTACTCTTTTCTAGTCCTTTCCCAAGATGGCAGCAGGGGATACAGCCCCTGCCAGGTCAGTCTACTTTGGAGATAACTATCTCCTTCAAACTTCAGCTCACAGGTGAAGTCCTGCTTCAACAGTTAAAAGTTGGCAATTGTCAGTATTACTTACAGCCTCTATTCTTATTTTATGTCCAAACAGAAAATATAGACAGTAGTTATGCTACGCAATACTTGCTTGTGGGAAAACAAGCAGAGAATGTACATCACTGCTCACTGCACCTTACACATTTCTGTGCTTGCACCAGCTTTTGGAGACCACTTATCAAGGCTGGCTGGCTTCAAACCTAAGACGTTCCTCCCTTCCTTTTAGGCTGACCATTTCTGCACCCCCCTGATTTTTAATCTGATTCCTCAGGTATCAGAGCATTATCAGAAGATAACCAGGTGCAGCAGAGGACCAAGATGGGGATCAACCTCACCCAGCTAGTGATAAGCAATCTGAAATGAGACTGTCTGAGCAGCATTGTTTTGACTTGGACCCTGAGGCAGACAGTGTGGCAGTCTGGTAGTGGTAGACACTCATCCTGTCTCAGATGTATATATGCACAAGGCTTCTTTTTAGCACTTTTTGGGAAGCATCAACAGCTCTTGGCAAGAAACAGGAAAGAGATAACTAAGAGCCTGCTGTCATGCTCCTTGAGTTGATGTCATCTTGCAGCCTGACTGGTGGTGGGTGCACACACAGTCATGCATACACACAGCTACCAATCACCAAACTTTTGTTATGGCTGAAAAATTAAATTAGTTACTGTTGGCTGGAGAGTTCTCCCTCTCACCCTTATTACAGCTGCTTTCTGTCTCCTGCTGGCAAGGCAGCCTCTTCCTTTGGAGTACCTGACGTCCAAACTCCAGGATAAATCTGTCAGGGAGCACCAAGAGCTGGGCTGCTGCTCCTTAAAGGGAGGTGAGGCAGGAGCCATGATTGAGCCTTGCCAGCTAGGTTTTAGTCCCAGAGTGCCAGAGAGAGGTAAGCAGGACAGACTCTGAGATGGTGGCCAGGTCCAACCAAGAGTTCAGATCAAAAGACAGTATCATAGTGATGAGGCAGATCAGAGGTCAAGCCAGGAAGTCAACTTGTAGGTCAGGGGTAGGATCAGGTCCAGTGATCACCAGGCAGGTCCACAGTGACAAAGCAGGGACAACAATAAGCCAGTCTATATGTTGAAGTCCAGATCAAGCAGCTCCATAGCTGTGCTTATACTGGAGATCAGCACTCCGTCATTATAGCATATGTAAGGAGAGAAGGCCCAGGACTGAGCTTAAATAGAGCTCCTGGGCCCCATGGGTGTGGGCCTTGGGTGAGGCTCATCAGGGTCATTAGTGCACTGTATTTGTCAGGGCCTTGACAAATTTAGAGGCTCCATGAAGTCTGGGATTGTTTTGTATTTACATACTGCCCGCCAGTCATTAACTCGTTACCCACATGGTAACTGACATCTCTCCTTCAGCTCAAGCCATTCTTCTTATTGTGCCTCCTGCCCTATCTGACTGGGACATTTTTTCCTCTCAAAATCCAGACGTGGAAATCACATTGGCTTTTCCTTCCACCATTTTTCTGTCTTCCTTTGTCACTCAGATTAGATTTGCCAATGACCGTGAATAAATTGCTGGTTTTTCCTATTGTAGTCTCAAAAGTGACATATGTGAATTAATGTCAAGCTACTTTACTGTACTGCGTTTTCTGTGTCCTATGGAGGATATATCAGTTAATAAACTGAGGAGCACAGACAGAGAACTCATGGTTGCTTTGGAAATGCCAGAACTAGGGTTGATTGTACAACTTTATGTATCTACTTGCCAGTCCTTGATTATTGGATCACATACCGTGGTTTGTATTGTTGTGTTTGTTGTTGTTGTTTCACTTAGTTTTGTTTTATACTTTTCCCCACAAGACTTCTGCCTTATTTAATACTTAGCCTTACTAAGATAGTTGTTATCTCCTCAAATATTTTGTCCACTATTCTCACGCTACTCAAGTGCTATCCTGTAGGGAGAATTACTCTTTTACCCTTGAGCATTTCAGTAGTTTGCATCACTGAAGTTTCACAAACGATAATCAATGCCTACTCAAAACATCTTTTCCAGATAAGGGGAGAATTTCAGTCTCATTTTCTAGACAGAAAATTAAGCTTGTAAGAGATTAAGTTCAAAAGTATGTACTACATTTGAGTGTCTTACGTGAAATACCTTAGACCCTCTTTTGTTCTGTCTGTGTAGCAGTATTTGATGTTTTATATAACCATACAGAAGTTTTCCACTGACTTCAGCTGCAACAATGGCTGCCTGGCACTTGATTTAGTAAAGATAAGGGCTGTTAGGTCACAATATGACTTTCTGGATTTTATAGACCTTTATATACATTTCACTTAGCCCTGTAATTAGCCCAATTATTCAGGGTCAACCAAAGTGAAAGGCAAGTAGTCCAGGGAAACAGCTAGTGTCAGTTTAAAGGCCTCATGAGATATAGAGCTGATGGTGTGCTTGGGCTGATTTTTCTGGGGCAATTAATTCCCCTCACTGTTAAAGCTTAGTGTGGAATTCCTCATCTGAATCTGCCTGGTTTAAACTCACAGACACAGATTCTTGTTTTACTTTTTCCACTGCATTAAAGATTCTTTATATGTCTGGTATTTACTCCTCAAGAAGGTATTTGTAACCTGTATCCGAGTCACTTGCCAAAAGTTCTGTAGGAATTTCTTTGACAGACATGTTCTTCAGCTCGTTAATAGTTTCCACTCCATCTCCAATTTTTAAGTATTTCTTTTCTTTTTATATATATATATATAAACAACACACCAAAATGTCATTTTCAGGGTTTAACTGTAGCAGGATATAAAAATTGCAAATCAGTTTCCAGTGTGCCAAACTGAGAATGAGAATGCCAAGAATTGATGGGCAAAAAATTACTACCTATGGAGAAGTGTGATTTAAGTGATTTTCTCAGTATTTCATATGGATCTTTAGGCACAGTTAGGGACAGAATCCGATTCACTAAGATGCCTTTCAGGTTCCTTAATCCTCAAAGTGCCCTTTCTTTTCCTGCTACTCCCTGACTCATAATTTATGCATTTTCTGACTTTTGGAAGAAATGAAGCAGGGGTCCTGCAAACAACCTCCTCCTTAAGTCCGGATTTAGCCTCAGAACAGGTTCACCTGATGGACCCTTCTGTAGGGGATCTGTGGAAAAAATAACCCACGGTCATATAATTAAAGACTGATTCATAATGTTTATGTATAAGTAAAGAAAATTAAGGCTGCATTTCCTAACTTTTGGGTGCTTAACTTTTCAAGCTTAGTAAGGTTCTTTTCACATGACATATGGGCATGACAATTCTTGGGTTTACCACAAAGTAAACTGAATTAAAAAAAAAAAAAAACATATTCTCTCTGGCAGGCATAAATTGGCACTTGCATGACTTACCAAGACTGGCACTTTGACCTGCACTGCCTGAACAGAAGGCATATGTTTGTATTCATTACCTGTGGTCATACAGACTGCTTTGCAAATATTAGGAGAGAATTTTTTTTTTCTGAAGGGAAAAGGCCACAGTGAGACAGAATTTCCTCCCCTGTTCCATCCAGTTCATTTGTATCTTCCTTCTGGGTCTGTTCTTCCCTGGCTCCTTAGCCATGTCCCATTCTTCTTACACAGTTGGCTTTAATATAAGCACCTTGGTTTTCCTTCCTTGTCATAAATATCTTGCCTATGCAGTTGTCATATTTACCACCAGAGTCTGTCTGGTGAGTTTATCCCTGTCTGGTTGTCCATGCTGCCTCCTCTTCTTGCAAATATTCTGCCTTCAACCTGATTTTCTCTATTGGACTCCTTCCTGATGTGCTGGGCTCATTCACAGCACACTCTTTCTTCAACTGGCCCCAGTTATTTATCTGCACTTTGATGCAGATTTGTCCCACTGTTCCCTATGGATTTGGGTCTTGACTCCCATCCAACCCGCCCAGAATTCTTAGCACAGAATCACAGAATGGCTTAAATGACCTTAAAGACCATCGAGATCCAACCCCTGCCATGGACAGGGCTGCCGCCCACCAGCTCAGGCTGTCCAGGGCCCCATCCAACCTGGCCTTGAGCACCTCTAGGAATGGGGCACCACAGCTTCTCTGATCAGCCTGTGCCAGTGCCTCACCACTCTCTGAGTAAAGAATTTCTTGCTAACATCTAATCTAAATCTCCTCTCCTTCATTTTAAAACCATCTCCCCTTACCCTGTCATTATCAGACACATTGTAAAAAGTCAATCTCCCTCCTACTTATAAGCTTCTTTCAAGCACTGGAAGGCTGCAACAAGATCTCCCCAGAGCCTTCTCTTCTCCAAGCTAAGCAAGCTCAACTCACTGAGCCTTTCATCATAGGCTTCATTCCTCTGAACATCTTTGTGGCCCTCTTCTGAGCCCACTCCAACAGCTCCACATCCTTCTTGTGCTGGGGTCCCCAGGCCTGGACGCAGTGCTCCAGATGGGGCCTCAGAGGGCAGAGTTAAGGGGGATAATCCCCTCCTTCTCCCTGCTGGCCACCCCTCTTTTGACGCAGCCCAGGCCCTGTTGGCCTTCTGGGCTCCAAGAGCACACTGCTAGTACACATCCAGCTTTTCATCCACCAGGACCCTCAGGTCTTTCTCAGCAGTGCTGCTCTCAGTGAGTTCTTCTCCCAGTCTATACGCATATCTGAAAATGCCCCAACCTAAATTGAACCTCAATAGGTCTCACAGGCCCACCTTTCAAGTTTGTCAAGGTTCCTTTGGTTGGCATACTTTCCTTCTGCCATAACAACTGCACCACTCAGAAACCTGCTGATGGTACACTCAATCCCACTGTCTATGTCACTGGTGAAGATGTTGAAGAACAGAGGTCCCAGGACTGACCCCCAGGCGACACCACTTATGACCAGCTTCTGCCTGTATTTCTTGAGCACAACCCTGTAGTTGTGACCATCCAGCCAATTCTTAATCCACTGAATAGTGCAGCCTTCAAATCCATATCTCTCCAATTTAGAGATAAGATGTGGTATGGGATCATGTCAAAGGCCTTGCACAAGTCCACGTAGATGACATCAGTTGCCCTTCCTTTGTCCACCAATGCCATCACTCCATCAGAGGCCGCCAGATCATTCAGGCACAATCTGCCCTTGGTGAAGCTATGCTGGCTGTCCCAGATCACCTCTTCACATCACATGTGTCTTAACATAGCTTCCAGGATGACCCACTCCATGATCTTCCTAGGCATAGACATCACTCTCATCAGCCTATAGTTCTCTGGGTCCTCCTTTCTTCCTTTCTTAAAAATGAGAGTGATGTTTCTCCTTTTCCATTCACTGGGGACTTTTCCTGACAACCACGACTTTTCAAATATGATTGAGAATAGTTTGACAATCACATCAGCCAGCTCCTTCAGGACCCTGGGTCCTTTCTCATCCATTCCAGTTTCCTGTCTCCTCTGCTTGATTTCTCTTGCTGGATGGTGGAGAGCTATTATGATCACAGAAAGTTGCTGTTGAAGAGGTGCCTGTTCTGTTCCATTTCTATATCCGTAAGGACAGTATCCCAGGGTTTCCCATCCAATACTTCCTTAAATATCCAGCTTTAAGTTCAGAATTTCACTCTTCTGAAGTTCAGATTCCTCACTCTGCCCTTTGCCAAGCCCATGTTCCTCAAGATCAGGAACATAATCAGGACGTGGTCACTACAGCCTAGACTGCCTCCAATCTTAACCTCTTTAATGACCTCCTCTGCATCTAGTGACACTTCACCTCTGGTTGGTTTGTCTAATATCTGGACCAGGAAGTTGACTTCAATTCACTCCAGCAGTCTCCTGGATTGCTTGCAGCTTGCCATGTTGCTTTCCCAGCAGACATCCGAGTGGTTGAAATCTTCCATCAGGATGAGAGCCTGTGATTTGACACTTCCTGTAGCAGATCAGAGAAAGCCTCATCAACAGCTCCCCCCAGTCAGGCGACTGTAGAAGACCCCAACCACCAGATGTCATTTATTGGTTCAGTCCCTAATTTTAACCCACAAGCTCTTGTCCCAGTCATGGTTGGTTTTTAGAGGCAGCTCTTTGCAATCTATGCACTTCCTAACATAGAGGACAACTCTTGCCTTGTCTATCCCTTCTGAAAAGCTTGTAGTCTTCAATCTATAGTATTCCACCACATTTCTGTGATAGCAGTTAGGTCATAGATTTCTGCTTTCATCATTCATTTCCCATGCTGTGTGCATTGGTCTAGAGACCATTCAGCTGGGCTACTGGCTGTGTCACCTTCTTGGAAAAGCACTCATAAATTCATTTGGGAAAATCTGAGGTTTTTCCCTGTTGCTTCCTAAAGACTTAGTTTATCCCTCCCATAGCAGGCCTTCAGTCCCAGTGTTATCACCCAGCTTTCATTTATCTCTGTCCCTGTCCAGAGCTGGTTCTTGTTTGTTTATGCATTTGAACCACAGGTATCTCATGCAGTGCCTTAGCAATGACTCTGGCCCAGCACAGGTGGGGTGGAGCTCACACTCCAGGGAGGGATAAGCATGCAAAAATGCCACCAAGTAATATCACTTCTTGTCAGTTTTTCATGATCATAAATAGGTATCTGCCTGAGTGAAGATCTACCATACTCAGAATTACCCCCCAGAGTAAGATTATACAGCATTAATTGCTGCCTATCAGTTCACACACAGTTGTTTCTTTTCCTGTGTTTGTTCATGTTTCAGTGCTCACAGATTCCATTTTTTCAGTACGTATGGTACCTACAACTTGAAATTATAGGGAAAATCCAACCTAAATCTACCCTCTTCAAGCTTGAAATCATTTCCCCTTTTTCTGTCACAACAGACAGACAACATGAAGAGTCTGTCCCCTTCTTTCCTGTAGCTCCCCTTTGGACGTTGACATTCCTTTGACGATGCTGCCATGCTACAGGCCAGCACGATGGGTCACAGAGACCTGATGGCAAATCTGTATGAAAGCTGCACATAGAATATGTTGTCAAACATATGTACTGTTCAAAGCATATATATTTACATCGTGCAGTCGGCTGAAAACAAAGAACAGACTGTCAGTACATCCATGCAATCCCCAACAGAAACACTTGTGATCTAAAGTAACAACAAGAATAATAGAATATGATGATAATAATAATGTGCATGAACATTAAACACTTCACATTTATGAAAGCTCAGCTCTGTTTTCGTACATACAATTTAGACAAACTAATATGTATTAGCTTAGTGTAAAGCTGGGCTGAGTGATAGGAAACACATGTTACTTGATACTTGTGGTTGCACAATGACAAAAAAAAGAGTCCTGACATTCTATAGGCCTCTGGACAATTCTGCTATTGATGTGATGTGAGTCACCACAAATAGGCCATCCTATGTCTCTGAATCACTTCCTGCTCGAGGGGTTCCTCTGCTTCTTCCAGAGATTGTGTGCTGGGGAGGAATTCACTAGGCTAAATCCATGGAGACCCATTCTAAATGCTTTCCCTTTCCCATCCTTCTCTGTGCAGCTGAATGACTCAGAGAGGGGATGACACCTTGAACTGATGTCACCATTCCCTTGATGGGATGGGAGAACCCTATGGGGAGTCCAGGAGGAAATTTAATTTGTATGTTTTATTTTAAGGAGATCCTTTTTCCTTTGTTTATATTTTGCTGTTTTGAGGTTTATAAGGGTTGGGAAGGAAGGTGTTTTGAAATTAGAACCTGTCTAATTAGAACCTGTCCTTTATAAAATAAAGAATGTTTGCACTATTTTCAGTACAATTGCAATGCTTTGCCTCTCTGTCTCAAAAAGGTGTTAAGGGCTATACCACAGAAAGAGGAATTACATATGTAAGTACCTCTGAAGCCTAATTAACTTTACAATTATTAGTGCTTCTAACTGGCTGCATTGAGGTTCCTGGAACAGTCATAGACACTTTCCTCAGAAAAATCCATGCAGTTGAAATGATGGTGTTGCAACAACATGAGAGATTGCAATCCTAGCAGAAGACAGCAAGTAGATCATTACAAAATTCAAAGTTTTGCGTGATTTGAAATGTCCCAATAGTACTGGTTTGCATTAAAAAAAAATGTTGGTAGGATATTTCAATGTATTTTCACTGGAAAAGAAATCTGCACTTAAGGAAAATAAAATGTTCTTCTGCTATTCAAAATGCTCCTGCTTTCATTTGACATTTCCACTTGAAAATGCTTTCTTGATGACATTTTTCACAAAAAAAGTTAAGCACAAAAAAAGTTAATGCAGAAACCTTGCATTTCAAGTACTTTCTGGTTTGTTTTTCCCAGGTTAGACCAGACTGATACATGATCCTTTGGTAAATCAGTGTTGTGATGAAAGCACAATCAGTTTCTGAGAAATTCCAAAAGTATTTTGACTTTAAGAGATACTTATCCTGAACGCCAGCTGATGCAGTACTTTCTCAGTAACTGGCAGTGAACAGTATTTCGAAATGACCTCTACCTGGAGTTCAAAAGTTATTGTGAAGGAGGTTTTCTGCACTGGGGCGTGACATTCTCCTATCCATTAATGTATAATGTCAGCCTGTGCTCAAGGCATTCCTGCTGTCCCTCAATTTCAGAAATCTTTCTGAAAGTTTAGTTTTTCATATGCATCTTCACAAGCATCAATCTAGTATAGAAAGCCAGACACATGTAAGCAGCACAATAGCTAACACTCAGTCTGTTTCTGAGGTTCCCTGTGGAGTTGTATGGACCTGTCCTAACCCTTTATCAGCACAAAACCACCTGCAATTACTGATGAGCACCTCTAAGTTTCTTGTGCTATAACCTGGGCTGCAGGTGCCTCACCTAGCTCCAGTCATCCTCTGCTTCAGACCTTCCTGAGTGAAATAACTGACCTTGTGTTCTTCATCTCTCTGTCCCTTCTGAAAAGCAGAGAAGCCACTTAATGTTTTTAGAGATCAAATGTCTGTTTGTAATGGTATCCTCGTGAATTCAAGGCTACCGCTCCAGATCTCACTCCTACTTGCAACTTTTTTTTTTTTCTTTTTTTTTTTGCATAGATCATCTTCTTGGCTTCCATGTAGGAGTAGATGCCTCTACGACCTTGGACCTTAATCTTTAAAGGTTTATTTTACCTCATCTGCTTCTTTGTAGATGTGCCAGGCTTTGGTGTCATCAATTTCTAACACGCCAGGCATTCTCACTTCTTCAGATTTTTGCTGAAGGAAATCTTAATAGCTGTCAAACCATTCATCTTCTGTGCAGTCCTGTAATTTAAGAATGCTAAATGCAGGTCACAGTTAACCTCCTTACTCTTTTCCAGTGGGTGGTTACTTATTTAGATATTGCTTTCTACCAACCTGTTGTAACTTGAGAGTAAATTTGGACCAGCAGTAAAATGTCTCATACTGTGCTTCACCACTGACTGCCTAAACTCATATCCACTAAACTGTAGGGCATTTTTAGCCATTAACTGTTCCAGGTGGCTAGATTTAGACAAAATGGATGTGGTCCCCTTCAGGACTGTTTAGTAAGGCTATCTCTGAAATAAATACTTATTTCTCAAACATAATGTAATTTATGCCAGACTTATCAGCCAACCAACTGTTCCCATTTCATGGGATTTTTTACTTGACTGGCCTGTGCTTTCAGTGTACATCTGACAAGCCTTAACAGGTTCCTTTTCCCTTGGAAGATATCCTCAAATTCTTTTTCAACTGTTTTGATCTTCTGCTTCTTTGGTGAGTTACCTCTTTATTATGAGATGAAGGGAGTGGCATGTTTTTATTCACGGATAATTTTTTCCCCTTGGTGTGATTATAAATTGTGCTTCTTCCAATTTGCTAATTGCCCATGAATTTAGTCACAGCTCTAATAGGAATTAGCTCACCACACTGAGTCCTGAGCTTCACCTATTTATGGTCAATTGTCTGTGGCTTTGCTTTCCATGCTAATATCCCTCCTCCTGGCAAAATATCAGCTTGTGCCAAAGTCCACTTCCAAAGCACAGATACTCAATTTGATTTTGAGATGACAGTGCTTTAATCCTCTGCAGCACTGCTCACCAATCTCATGAAGAGTCATCCGAGGACGTGGTGCTATTGTCCTCTTTGTCCATGCTGGGGAAACTCTTGGAAAGTGATAGGAATCACTGTGGTTCTTGAAGGCTTTTCCAAATACCAGCCATTGTCCTTGTGTTGTTGTAGATCTGTGCTGCTTTATGAGGACAGCAGCTCCGTGCCCAGTGTACCATTCTGCTTCCAGTTTCTTTTCTGGTAAAAGCCTACATCCTCTGCAGCATGATAGCACTGTCTGCCTTCTGTAGGTTTCAGTCTGAATTAGGCAATTTCCTATGGCTGGCGAACTCAAGTTGCATTGCCAAAGAATAATTCTGGCTGCTCCAGTAGATTTTCACAGCTTTGTCTCAGGTCCAGCCACATTCGCTCTCTTACTAAGATCTCAGCTCCTCATAATCAAGGAGATTGGCTCTTCAACCCCCTGACAACCACAAGCTCTGTTGTATTTTTGCCTGCTTATTGTACTATTTAATGACATACAGTTCACATGTTGTCTTTTTATGTGAAAGCCAGTATTCTTCAAACTGCTGTGATACAGTGTCCTGGTGAGCCTCAGATGTCAAGCCTAATTCAGAACTACTAGAAGCATCCAGGATTTCAGCACCAGCTATTGTCAAAAATAAAACTACCTCTGACAGTTATAGAAGCATTCCACTGAAAAGTCACTTAGTAATGTTTCCTAGTGTCACTGAGGGCCACATACAAATAGTGGATGCACATCACTGTAGACCACTGCTCAGCACCTCAGAGTGAACAAGGCTCCTCCTTTTCCTTGGCCCATGGTACCAGTTAGTAGAAAACAGTAGAACACAGATGCACAGATTATATTTGCTCCAGTTGCCCTCCTTACTCTTAGAGAGCACCAGGACCGGTAAGGCGAGGCTTTCAATACCTCCAGTCTTCCAGTCAGAGCATTTTATTAGATTATTTTTTTTTTTTTTTCACCTCTGGATACCAGGATGTTACTCACAATAAGTTACACTGAAATCTAGGATTCACCTGACCAAATGCAAATGTGTCCTATAGATGTATTTTATGCAGGCATGTATATTTGCCCTAGTCACCAGTATTGCCTTTGTCATCAGTAGGAAGAAAACCAAGCATTGCTGGGGAGCTGATATTCTCAGCCTGAGGTGCATCTGTCAAATAGCTCAAATATTCAACTCTGCTCTGGTAAGACCTCACCTGGAGTGCTGCATCCAGTTGTGGAGTTCACAATACAGGAGAGACATGGACCTGTTGGAGTGCATCCAGAGGAGCTGTGCATCCAAGAGATGGAACACCTTCCTACAAGGACAGGCTGAGAGAGCTGGGACTGTTCAGCCTGGAGAAGAGAAGGTTCTGGGGAGACCTGACATTGACCTTTTGGTATCTAAAGGAGGGCTGTAAGAAGGAAGGGAACAGACTCTTCATCAGGTTCTCTTTTGGTAGGAAAGGGGAAAGGAAATGGTCTCAAACTAAAGAAGAGGAGATTTAGATTGGATGAAAGGAATAAATTTTTTATAGTAGGGATAGTGAGACACTGGAACAGGTTTCCCAGAAAGGTGATGGAAGACCCATCAATGGAGACATTCAAAGTTGGGCTGGATCAAGCTCTGAGCACCCTGCTCTAGCTGTAGGTATCCATGTTCACTGCAGGCGAGTTGTGCTAGATGGCCTTTAATGGTCCCTTCCAGTTCAAACAATGCTATGAAATAAGTTTCTGAAAAACCCAATTTCTCTCCACTGTTTGTAAAGTTTGTCCAGACTGGCTGCTGCAGATGTAGCTGAAATCTAGATGTGTCTGATAATAAGTGGGAAGCATCTCATTTGAAAAGTCTGACAGAAATCTACTCCATTGATGTCTGTGATTTTCATCTTTTCAGCAGCAAACAACATAAACCTGGGCACAGGAGCGGGATCAATCTTGGAATGCCATGTGCAAGGCATGGCCTTTCTGAATGACGCTGCTCCTGACTGGCACCTGCTCACCAGAACAGGATACAACTGCAGAAGCCTATCCACATAATGACCATGAAATTGAGCCTTTAGTTTATAAGGTTTTCAAGCTTGAAAGAAAAGTAGGATGGAGCAGGAGTAGCGTCTCAGGAGTAGGTCTTGGAAGGATTCAGCCACTAGGCTCCAGATTGCCAAATTTCTTCCTCAAGCTTGTGGACATAACTCTAGGTACATCAGTTATGTCTGACATTTTCCCGACACTCCTCACAGACAAGAAAAATGCATACATTTTACTCAGGAAAATCAAATTTGGGTTTGTGTAGCACTGGCATCAGGGTCACAGAAAGAGAGCGCTGTGCTTTTTAAGCTCAATAGACAAAAGCCAGGATGCTGCCAAACCATCAAGTTTCGCTTGAACTATGGGAAAAGAACTGCTAAAGAGACTCCAAGGCCATATAGGCTGATCTACCTACCAACAGACAATATAGGCAGGTCTGCAGTTCAGCACATGATGTAGACTGACCAGGAGATGCCCAGACTGCATGGCACAGCACCAAGCTCCATCTGATGCACTCTCAGCAGGGGCAGTTGCTCCAGGCACAGCGTGGTGCTGCCCCAGACAGTGGTATTACTGGGAGCATGCAGCATGCACACACGTGGCTGAGCTCGCTCCATGCAATGCAAGAGCGATCACCACGAGAGCTGTTGCCTTTTGACCTTCTCTCCATGGAACTGGGCTGACCAGGGCCACACAGCCCTTGACTGGTATGCAACCCTTGCTGAATAATCTCGTGTTTCCTTGTGAATGCCATCCCCATTGATCAGTTTCCAGCTGGCTTATATAGATGGAGCCTAATTCAATGCAAGTGTTTTGCATGTAGAAAAAGCTCCGTGAATGTTCCCATGAGGTCTAAATTGGCTCCTCTCTTTTTTCTTGCTCTTTAAATCCTATTGTCACTCATGTGTAGCTTTCCTGCACTCAGTACATGCCTATTCCTGGGGGGAACAATTGCCGGGGGCTTAATTTTAGAGAGGAATGTTCACTCTGCTGTCTGGGAATGAAGCCTGGTGTAGCCAGCTTCAAAGAGCAGACAGATTTGTAGAGCTTAAAAGACATCTTCCCCTTGAGTGGGATTTGCTATTGTATCTCCTAGGCTCTCATCTCCCTTTTCAGTGCATGGGAGGGCTCAGGTGCTATCCAGACTCCTTCCATCTTTGGACTCTTCCAAATGCAGATAATAAGAGCTAGCAAATCCTCAGCTCTGCCTCCTGCACACTGAACATCATTGAGCAGACTGAGGATGTGGCAGATTTGACAGGATCTGTGCTTAACGTTCCCAGCATTTGGCTCATCTGTGCACACTGAGCCCTGGCATTCAAACAGTATAGAACTAAAAGAAGGATTATTTTTAATCCCAATAAACTTGCACTGAAGGAGAGAATTCTTTGCCTTCTTGCTTTGCATTGCATCACATCACATCATGATTTTAGTCCTAACAAAGGACTTCACACCAAATATAATAAAGCACCAAGCTATTTTTCCTTCATGCCTGTTATTTTTCTGACAGACATATGTGTTTGTTTATTTTTAGATTACAAAATTCAATTATTGAGTTCTCTGAAGTACCCATGACAAATTAAAAACATGTTGTGTCAACTTGCTGCTTAATTTATGTTAATTAAATTGTTCAATGGGAAGGATGTTCCTGGTTAGGTTGTTTTAGTAGGATCTGGATCTTATTCTTGGCTCTGCCAGAAACTGACTTCTTGATTCATGGCAAGTCACCTAATATCCCAGTGTTACAGTTCTTCATTCTCAAAATGAAGACAATAATTCACCTACATCTTGTCTGCATTGACAGCAAATGCTTAAAGCAGGGTTTGTTTGCACTGTGTTTAGCGTGAATTTCATTTGTATTTGTATACATTGATAACTGACCTTCTCTCAAGGAAAAACAACACCTCTGCAAGTCACTTCCTGATGCCCAGATTTTGCAAACAAATATATTTTCCACCCCACTCAGAAAGGCAGCCAGGCAGAGCTCTGTCAGATCATGCTCAAAACTAGGTTTTCACCAGGGTAAATACACTGAGTTCAGGTTTCTAAACACTGCCATTTTATTCTGGAAGTCAGGAATTCCTCTTCAAGGAGAGCTTAGTTCCCTTACTGCATTCCTAAACTTCATCTAAGCTGAGGAGTTTGTGAAATCTCTCTGTGAGTTTTACTACAGATCAGGTCCAGGCCTGCGGGTTAGGTAGGACAGAAGTTCTGGCTTGGGCACAATTGGCCAACACACCTGGGAAAACTTTCTGTTGTGTGAATGGCAGAAAAACCTGCTTGGCCATGATGCTTTCTCGTCTTTCTGTGTGTCAAATAGTCAATCTCAGAGTAGGCTTCACTGGGTGAGCAGGATTGGACCTAGCCTGGCACCTAGTAGCAGTGATGTTTCTCTATCAGAATTTCATGTATTCTTGTTTGTCCTGACCATGTTCTTCTGTTTTATTCAACAGTCATGTTTTGTTGGGATTTTGCTTAGTGGTTTTGTACAATGCTAGTGTCAAGGTCTTGTCCAGATGCTGACATCTAATGCTGACTGGACTACCCATTATTGGAGGCAGTGAATTCTATTTTCAAGTCAGTGTAGGTTTTACATTAATCATTTTCTCAAAATGATCATCTGTATTGAACTCCAGATTTAAGCACTTGTTTTCTAAATCTGGGGAATCAGACTACATTTGCAGAAGGGAGGGTGAGCAGGAGATAAAGCATTATGGGAATACACTGTTATTTTAGCTAATTATTTCTACCTGACAGCATTCAGAGTGCTTTTCAATGTAATTCCCAGCCAGTATAAACCCTTCATTATGAAGAGGTGAGGTATCTGGGAGGCTTCCTCTCTTCCTACTGCCCGCATCTGCTCTAGAGCACAACATAGGCACACGTCTATCAGCTCTCTCCTTCACCTGACATACATAGCACCACTTCCCAAGCATAACTCAGACCTATCACACAAGAGCTTCACTGAATGACCAATGCTTTGCGTGACCAGCTGGGCCTGCACTGCCACACTGCCAAAGAGGAAGAGTCCCAGCCTTTCACTGTGACATGTTTGGGCCTCACACTCCACGCTGCCCACAATCAAGTTTGCCCATGCCTCAAGTATGACCCAAAATGCTGGAGTACCGTGTCCCCGGACTGATCACATCTGCAGAAAAGAATGCTAGAACAGCTTTCTTAATATCATTTGGAGTTAATATAAACTGCTCTCATTATAAAAATTTCATGCAGTTTACATCTGTCCTACTCCTTGCTGGATACATTTGCCCAACAGCATTGCAAGCTCCATGATGCAGACTATCCTGTTCTTGAACATGATTGTGCAATAGACTTGTTTTGCGGGCTATCCCTTGAGAGGAAAATTCTGGCTACCAACTGACACTCCCCAAACTAATGAGCCTGAAATAGAGGTCACTGAAATTCAGAGCTTATTCAGTTTGCACCTGGGTGTTTAATTCTTAATGTCTTTGATTCCCATTAATAAGCTGTAAGCAAAAGAGAGCGCTCAGGAAATGGGAGTGGTAGGAACCAAGGATCGGGGTATCCATAAGCATCTGCCTCCCATAACATTCACACTGAATTAAAGCAAATAGCCTCTGCTTCACCCCATTTAGTAAACTCATTTGCAATTCACACCTATCCCCTACAATGATTTCCTTTTTCATTTTTTCCTCACAATTCACTGAAAAATTCTCTCTCACTCTCTCCATAAACTCAGCAGCCTGTCTTCTGTTGAAGTTGCAAGTCAGATGTTAGCTTAGCTAGTGATTAATGCAACTCTTGAAAAGGTCAGCTTAGAATCTTATTGCCAAGTTCACCCACCACTTTGGGCTACTCCTTATACCTCTTCTCTTCCCTTTTTAACATATTTGCAGCGGAAAATAATTAAAACTGTTATGTTGCTTTATATCTTGAAAGCACATTAGTTGCTATCTTTCTCTTGGGTATTGGGAAATGTTTTGAAGCTGTGATTCAAAAAGCAGGATCTGTTTAAGCCATCTCTCACACAGATTGTTTGAAGCTAGGTATGATATCTCCAATTGTCCATCTAGCTCTATGTACCACCTAGCCATCACTCAAAACAAGCTGGTGGTTCTGACAGCAATATAATTGTTGTCATCTATTGGCAGGAAACAAAAGAATCACATCAGTATTTGCAAATAAACTAAAGGGTCTTCATTCACCCTCACATGTAAGCCAGTCTTTGTAAGTTTGGACAAGTAGACTGCATCAAAGATTAAGGTTGGATTTGTCATATAATTTGCTACTTATGTTGTTCCCATTCTGGGTGTTTACATGTACAGCATCACCAAGGAAGCTCTGTTCTGCATCAGCAGAGTCAAAATAGTCCTTTGATAGGTAACATTTTAGGAAATTTGATCTCAAAGCCTCTCACATGGAGAAATACAGTGAAGAACAAACAGATTTTTCCTGTGTGTGTTTTTGTTTTCTTGTTCCTTTTGAAGTAAAAGAGAAAATGTGGGAACCATTTCTAAATTACCCATGCACCAGAGTGACAGAAGAAACCCAGAAACAGATAAAGAGCAACAGCTGGAACATATTGTGGTACAAGGAAGCAATTAGCTTATAGCATAAAAGAATGAAATAGCATATAGAAATGATTCGTGTCTCCTATCATTACCTTGGCAACATGAAAACTTTGGGTCAGACTAGGCCCATGACTGCAGGCCAGTGTTGGTGTAATACAGTCACATGCCACCATAAAGGCAACAGTCACAGCCTTTCCTGAACGGCTCCTGTGCCCTCACTGTGCATCTGGCACCACTTGAAGGAGAGGGTCATGCCTGGGAGAGAAGAGAATGCAAGGAGCAGGGCATATTTCTGAGAACTGTGAAAGAAGCAGGCTCTGTATCCCTCAGAAGCTTTTACTCAGAGCACCAAGGCAGGTTCTCTGATCAGTCAGTGTGCTGTATAGCATGGAAGTTGTCTGAGGGGCTTGCTTGACCATGTGAGATCCATCCCTGTATGCACATGTAAACACTGTTGCTCCTCTCCAAGAGGCAAACAGTACATTTGGTTGAGATCTCATGCAAGAATCATAGAATCATTATAGAATGATAGAATAGCTTAGGTTGGAGGGGACCTAGAGATCATCCAGTTGCAACCCCCTGCAATGGGCAGGGCTGCCACCCCCAGTTCAGGCCCCATCCAAACTGGCCTTGAGTGCCTCCAGAAGTGGGGCACCCACAGCTTCTCTGGGCAGCTGTGCCAGTGCCTCACTGCCCTCTGAGTAAATACTTTCTTTCTAACATCTAACTTAAATCCTCAGAACATTCTCCAGGCTAAATAAGCCCAATTCCCTCAACTTTTCTTCATAATAGAAGAGAGGGACTATATGTTCCATACCTTCCCCATTTTCTAAGATTGCTCAGCACTGCTCCATATTCCCAGAGGAACTTGCTTCTCCTTGCCACTGCGGTGCCTTGAGGCAACTGTGAACCACATACCCCTGGGACCTTGCATCAGAAGTGGCTGACCACAGCATCTCAGCATCCCTCCTACTCTCAGTCAGCCTCAACTTTGGCACAAAAGGCCATCCTCACAGGGTTGTTTAAAGCTTTCGTCATCGAGCAATAAAACAGTGAAAATATCTCAGAGAGGAATTTGAGATAAACAATCTTTACCAAACATTGCAAAAGAAACCATAGTCTTATTGAATTGAATAAGCTAATTCCCATTGCCTTCAGTGAGGCCAGGGTTTCAGTCTTTACGTGTGAGATGCCACGCTGCCATAGTGATGAGGTCAGGATAACATAAGCCACATGATGTCAGAGGACTGGACTGACAGACATAATCAAATTTCCTACCTCATTACAATTTTACTGTGCAAAGTCTCAATTTAATCAGCAATCGTACTCTCAGTGGGATTTGTTTCAGGACGGACCACCTTTACCACTCCCAGTTTCTGAGAGCTGGTTAATCCTTTCACAGGGCAGGGTTTGCATATCATGCCTCATAAACTCCCTCTGTGAGGGTTTGGGAAGAAAGGGCAGGATTTTTCATCAGTGCCCTTGAGCATGTCTTCATAGCAGTCACAGAGATACCCAACCAGATGGCTTTGCACCATTAACTTCTCATGGGTGGAGACAAAGGTGAAAAAACAGACAGGCACTCAGACCCATGTGTGTCTAACCTCCATCCCCCTCCCTAGAAAGGTCTGGGAACAGAAGTGACTGAGCTGCCCCTGCATAAGCCATCTACATGTGGCTTTTTTGTGAAATTCATCCAGCCGTATGTTTCCCAGCTCCATACTGGTGAGTCTGCATCACAGTGTGCTTCATGAGCCAATCAGCCTACAACTGGATCTCCATGCAGTGCCCCACTATGTGGAGCAGGCGTGCCAGCTCTGCTTCAGTAGAGGTTACTGAAAAACTGCATACAAATGCACAGCGGCATTCATGCTCTGGGGAACCTTTCCTACCAAGGACCATCACTAGCCCTGTGTGCTGTAGGATCAGTTTAAAATAACTTCACTTGGACCCCTTGGTGGAAATCCTCTGTCCGTCACCCTCTTCACAGTGCTTTTCATTCTGAGAATCAGCAGTCCTCAAAAAGCAGCCTAGGAAGGGGCCACATCTGTACAGAATTTGCTTTCATCTCCAAAAGGGTTCCCAGACAATGCCATTGCTAGCCAGAGGTTTGCTGAATGGTACAAGAACCAAAGGCTTCCTTTGCTTTCTCTTCATCCATTAAAACCTTCTGAGTCAAAATTAGGAGGACAAGAGTGGAGCTTTTGGAGGTTGTGGTTTCTCACAAATACCTGAAGCTAAATACTAATGAGAAAGTAACCCATCACCACAGCAGTGCCACAATTAGAGACAAATTCAGTCTAATCCGCTTTACATTAACAATACAGACAAACCAATTTAGCTAATTTTTATGAAATTGTACTCTGTCCTCAAGGTCTGGTATCAGAGAGTTGTTATCAAATTCCAGAAGTGCACACACACACTCTGATCACCTGCTACTCTCATTGAGCCACCTCTGCATGGGAAGTTTTAACACCTCCATTGTCCTACCCACAACTGATGGGTAAAAAGCCATCAACTGAGAAGTCCACCAGGATCTGTGTAGACAAAATTATCTTTGATTTCAGAGTTTCAGAAACAAAATCAAGAAAAAGGAAAAGCCCAGTTGGCTTCTTCCACACAGGACTGGTTTTTACATTACAGGTTTTGAATAGTCCACACAGATTGAGGTATGATTTAGCTTTTTTGAGTGAGCAAGTATTTTTTCTTTGTGAGTACAAAGGCTTTTTTTCTTCTTCTTTTCTCTTTGAAAGAAACTCTCACTCCCCTGAAGTTTTGTCTATACATTTCAATACCACCTGTTCTTTCAGCATGGTTATCAGAGCTCAACTGCTGCATTTCTGAGGTGCTGGTACTACATCCATGAGAAACAAAACAGTAACCACCATGAAAGACTTCGGCAGCTAGTTTGGAGAAATAATTTAATGGCATGAGGTCTGATGGGAAGAAAAGAGGTAGAACTGTAACAGGAAAATAAGTACCTATCTTTCAGAACTAGTCCTGGGCTTTGCTATCAGTGAGCACCAGGTTAAGTGCAGCAATGCGATAGCAGGCAGGGACAGCGGTGGATGTGAGCGGTGAGTCTGTTCCTGTTTCTTCTCGTGCTTGTCCCTGTCTTCAGCTGGCCAAAAGCCCTTCTTTTGAGCACATGCCCATGCACCTCAATGCTGGTTCCTGCCCACATTCCAAAATCCTACCTGTATCCCATGACAGCCTGGGAAAGAAACAAATACCTTCCTTCACTAGGCGTGGACCGGCTCACTCACATCTGCCTCATTTATCCCAGAGAAGTGGAGATATTGCCTCACAGATGAAATCAGCTCAGGTCTCCACCTCTTTTTCCAGTAAAGGGTGAACCCTTTCTGTCCAGACAAAACAGAACGAGTGGGCTCATGGAGACCACAGCATCCTTTGCCGCTCCAGGCTTGCTCAGGCTAAAGAAGAGGGGCTGTGTGTTACTGCGAATGGAATTTCTCTGCTTCCTGCTGCTCACTGTTCCTGGCCTCTGCAGCCTGCCATACATCAATGTGTGTGCTCAGCTGGGAAAAAAAACGCTGCTGACTGAGGTGGTGGCTGTGAGATGAAAAAGGCTGACCCACACAGTGGTTTCTTCTGTTTCCTCTGAATGCATTCGCTTGAGGAGCCCCTTTCTCATTACAGCTGGGAAAGATGTCAACAGCAGCCAGTCCCAGCTGAAAATAACCCTGCCTATGTCCACTGTGCAGCCTGCTCAACTCCTTGGCCCTTTTTTACCCAAAATGGCAAACTGGGTTTCCTCTTATCACTGAGGCGCAGCCAAAGTTTGCAAACAGGGTAATGACCCAGAAGACCTCCAAAAACCTTTCTTCCACTTCATTGAAAGCTCTTATGTCTTTTTAGGAAACAGATGTAGCAGGATATTGTCTTATCTTGTGGAAGGAGCCATGAGAGGGAGACAAATGCCCACATGGTGCCACTGTGGGCTTACACCCTTACACCCTGAGTAGGAGAAGGTTTCCTCAGTGCTTGAGCTTTCAAAGCTTCCCTGGCCCAAAGTCAAAAGTCCTCATGAATGAAAGATGCATAAACAAAATGCATATAAGGAATACTTTCCTTTTACAGGAGGGAATTATTTCATTTCCCTGTTGGACTAAAAAAAATTGAGTTGTGTTCATTCACAGAATTACTGAAACATGAAATTTTCTGCTACAAAATTTGCATTTAGAATCTTATTTTTTTCCTCCAGATAATTTGGAAAGATGGTGAAGTGGTTCCCTTCCTATATTTTTTGGCTCCTACCAAGAACATGTCATTTGAAAGTTCCTAAGTATTCTCAACTGACACAGAGCTAACTCAGTCGTAGAATACAGCGGCTGCCTTTCATGTCCTCAGTGTCTATGCCATAAGGCAAAAATTAGTCTGGAGAAACCTACAAGATTTTTATCTGAAGAAAGAATCTTGAAACTGTGAACAAGAATGAGAATATGGAACAAACAAAGCTCACACTTGGCCTCCATCTGCTGTAGATGTCCACAAAATATGTTACAAGCTCAGGACTCTGAAGAGCTGCTACCAGGGTTCATTGAACCATGTGCAGTCCACAAAGGAGATGGGTCCACGGAATATGCCTTTGAAGATCTTTACTCCCCAGTTTTAAGTCCCAGGGAGCCAGAGTGACCACAAAACACAGAGCATCTATATCTCACTGCCAGGCCACCTGGTAAAGTATTTGGATTCCTGCATAAGCCTAAGGGCTCAAAATGCTTAAAATAAGATCTGGCTGCAGAATAGGACAAGCTAGGCCCATGGCATAAACATTTCTCATGTGAAGTAATACTTGACTTTCCAGGTCAGTGAATGAAAGAAATAAGGACTAAAGAAATGCATTATAAATATTTGTGGTAGCAGGTAAAAAATGTAGCCACTGTGAATTCGATATGAAAAAGGTAGTCTGTGAAAATTATCTTATGGGAATGGTATGTTGTATAGCAGCTTAAATCTACTGTGCACGTGATACCTTTAATCTGTACAGCCAACATATAACACAAGTGTGGGAACATACACAGATTATGCATAATGTGAGATAAAAACTATTCTGCTGCATAGCCCTGTGTGACAGACATAGGGTGTGTTGACAGTAGTAAATCATACAGTGCCAGGGCAGCACAGGCATGGTGTGGCCACAGCTGTACTATTGAAACTCCAAAATATCCTGAGAAAAAGGCTGCAGACACATGCTGGTATGTATGTTGTGCTTGGGAATTGTTTGGGGATTTATCCCTATGGGCAATTCAAGGCCTTTGTCCTTGCTATGGTATTGCATAATTTATTGGTGCAGGTGTAGCCTGAGATACCAGTTGCAGGGTGAAACTTCCCATCTTCCTCATTCTTTTCTATGTCCAAAGTCTTCTGTGCTCTGGAGCATTAGTTAAGGCAATCTGATCTAGCACTCGATCTGGTAGTTGGCAACCCCATCTGTGGCAGGGAGGTTGGAACTTGATGATCTTTGAGGTCCCTTCCAACCCAAGCTATTCTATGATTCTCTAATTCTCTGATTCTATGATTACTTGCTGTGCTGGTCCCAGAGACTTTTAAAAACATTATAAAAATAAGCCATGGATTTTTCCAAAACAGCCAGACAGGGACTGTCTGTGTGCCACTGCTTCTATAGCTCTGGGTGCAAGAAGGAAGGAGGTGATGATCCATCACTCACCAGCTTTCAGGAGCCCAGAGGGCATTTCAGGTGTTCTAGCAGATCATGGTATCCCCTTCCTTTTACCAGGAAACATCCATGGTTCATTGCTTGTAGCCTCTTCCTTCTAATGACTGACATGGCAATGTCAGCCAAGGCCACTTGTGGTCATTGGCACGTTTACAGCAGCAATGAAACATCAGAGCCTTTTCTATGTCAGGAAGAGTATTTCTTGCTGAATGTACTGACAAGTCCACAGCCTGCTTCTTACCTTGCACTGGCATAGCTGTATTGCTCTCGGATGTTCTGCAGAAGGTTGTAGAGTCCTGACCAAGCGCTTGGAGGGGTGTGATTCCTTGAGCACTGCCATCAGGGCATGCGGCTTCATTTGGTGTGAGAGCTGGGAATGCACCTGCTTTGCCTTTTGGACACAGAAATGCATCTGCAGCTAGACACAGCCTGAGGTTAGAGACCCATGCTAATGCATGAGCCATCAGCTCCAGCAAAGCCGCCTTGCTCTGTGAGGCCTGTTCCTGAAGGGATTTTCCATTGTGGAGACCAGGGAAGTTTTGTTCTCACTGAAGAAACCATGTGCTGGTCATTGTGAAATCAGTGAGAAATCAGAGTTTGCTCCAAAAAAGGGAAAGGTTTCTGAGTGAAGGAAGAGCTCTGTTGGTCAGCGTCTTCTGAACCCCAGGGATTCTTGGAGGAGGGATGGCTTTGAAGACTCCACCATAATTTCATAAAGCATTTTTATCCCTCTACTTCCTTCCTGTAGCTTCTACCACTCCTACAGAATTCCCCACCTTGTCAGCAGCTTGTGCTCACCATCTCTCCCCCTGCAACACGGTGATGTGGAAAAAGGAAATTTCTGATTTGAGAAAAACATGGCAAAAATACCCAATTCAGATCAGGGTAAGGGACACAAGGGAGTAAGGGAGACAAGGGAGAGTTTCCTCCTGACCTCCCTTTTCTGTTCCCACTGCATCTAGCAAAAAAAACATTTACAATTTTCTTTAACATCAGAATGTATTCACTCTCCTAACAACTGAGGAAGCACAAGAGGCTTCCTTAATGGCAGCAGTGACAGAGGATAAACAAACCCTAAACATTAAGCAATTACAATTTCCATGCACTCATAATGACCTTTAAAAACCTGCCTGTATTCCTCTCAGAGGTAATGGGGATGTATTAAGCAGAAACGCTAGATATGTGTGTACTTAAAAGCACACGCAAATAAATATGCTATATTATTTTTTTTGCTGAGCATCTCATCTGTTTGTCTGGATTTGTTCATAAAATTCTCACACTGAAAGCACCAAGGGAACGAAATTAACTTAACATGCTCACACTCTTCATCCTCCAAAATACTGAGAGGGACCACTGGGATCCCAAAGGCATCCTGTCTCAACTAGAAGAGATGTTACAGTAACATTAGAGGTGGCATTAATGAGAAAAAGTTCCATGTTGTGCTTAACCCTTTCCACCTGCTTCTAACCACAGCAAGCGTTATGAGCCCCAGAACTGACCATTGGTTTGTGGTCAGTTCTCTTGAGAACGTGGGGACTGAGTCATGCTGCTGTTAGCTTTTCTTTTTGTGCGTGTGCTGTGCTTTTTAGAAGTGATGCTAGGATCAAAGGATAGGTTTTTAATACCATGAAGGGTCTTCTCAGATAAAGGCACTGCTGACCTCATTTCATAGTGCACACCGAGTACTGCCATATCTCCCTCTCGTTACTCAGTGTGTTTAATCTATTAGAAGCTGGAGGTCTTAGCTCCAGCACTAAATGAAATGAGCAGAAGTCCATCCATTTAAAGCATCTTAAATCTAACTCTTTGCTTTGCACTTGTTCCTCTTCCTCTCAGGCCTGTAGCAGTGATGTTCCCATCAAATTAGTGAATGTTTTTTCTCCTCACAACCTTGTTATTTGCAACCTCATTCTTGCCTATTCTTTGTGATACCTGCAAAACCTTACACTTACTTGCTAAAATGCTGGCCTCTGGCTTCACAGTGCTTTGTGCCATGTCTTAGTTTATTCCCATTTGATCCTATGAGCTTCCCTTACAGACTTCCAAAAGTATTGCCAAGTCATCCACCTTGCCTACAGCACTGATTTCATCACCCCAGTCAGTAAAGCTCTGTAAAATTTACCCCATCCTAAGAGGCAGTGCTGTCTCCCCTTTTATGTATGCTACTGTCTCCCAATCTACCAACCACTGTAGTGCTTTGGGTCCTACCTTGCAGTGCTTCTTGATACAGCTATGAATAAAGCCCTCCTGTCACAAGTATCTCAGCACTTATTCCTCCTCAGGGTTTAATTCAGCTGGTTTGAAAGCACAGGGCCTCTTTCCCTAGCTAATGATTTTTTCTTCATTGGGCTGCAATTATTATACAGTAATGAACGCACACGTGTGTGCTTTGAATGACTCTGTGTCACGTGTCTTTAATAGAGCACAGATGTGATTTCTGGCAGCTCTTATTGTTCAATATGTTCTCCTGTTATTGCTTGGTTTTTCTCACACTGTTCCTGATCTGGCAAACAGCAGAAGACTTGTCTGTCATACATTGGTCTCCACAAACCTCCATGGGGCCAAAGTGTTAATCCACTGAGTCAGCCATTCTGCATGGACTTGGTGATTATACGAGTGAGCAAAGGAATAACAGGGAGCAGTAATTCTTCTCCATATTTCACTGTACAGCCCTGACACTGCCATGTCTGGCAAAGCCAACGTGCAATCAGTGTTGATCTTTAGCTTAGACCTTCAGTAAGATAGTTCCATAAACATAATGACATCATGTCATGACATCATTACTTTCCTCTGTGTTTGAATCAGCTTGTGTGCTTTTACAGAAAATCGTATACATTCACTGCTCCTCCAACTTAATTGACAACAGGGAAGCGCCACACACATTACTTTCAACATTCAGCTCTCATGGGCATGAGCAACATTCCCATAACCCATTAGGTACCCGCCCAGACCAGACTTTGTCATCTTACAAGTAAAGACAGCTAAATAAACAGAAAAGTCAGTTTCACAGCGTAAAAGCTTGAAAAATAAAAAATAAAAAACGGAACTATTTCAGGGGGAAGGGTGAAGCAAAAATTTTGCAGTACTTTGTTCATTGAGATTTCAGGCCTGATTTGAAAATACTCGATGCTATGGTGATACCATACTGGTGCCAAGAGACTAAAGCTTTGATGTCCCATTTCCCATTTGCCCCAGACCTTTCCCAGTATGATCCATGAAGCTACTGCTCCATGGGGTATTAATGTTAGTGTTGATTGGAAAGTCTCTGCAGAAGAATAACCCCTGGAAGCTAGAAGTGGTATGTTGTATGATATGGATAAGGTAAATTAATGCACGAAACTGAGCATGGCTGAAGGATTCAGCATTGTTTATGGACAGGACAGTATATTAAGCTGCACACCCATGGCCAGCATCTCTTGAGAGCCTCAGTGAAGCAAAAGACTTGAAAATATTGTACTTACATGATAGATCAGGTTTTGTGTATGGTATCTGTCTGAAGGTCAGTTTATATCCACCTCTGTTCTGCTGCTCCACCAGAAATAAATACAGAAGATAACTGTACACTTACAAGAAGTACTGAAAATCCCATTATTTGTTGGAAAGGAGGGGCAGAGAGTAAAGGAGAAAGTGTCATAGTTTACAGCCATGTGTTTTCAAATAGGGGCTAATGTATGCATGCTGGCATTCAGTTTCACACATCACTGCCAAAACACTGATTAACTGCAAAGTTATCTTTGCAGTGGCTCTGCACACAGAGCACAGCCCATAAAATCAGGGGCTACAATGACTTGCTTTAGGTCACTGAAGTCCTCCATCCATGTCTCCCCAACCAAAGTCCCTAATTTAGGATTTGCACTCCTGCTTGATTCTGTACACTGAAATATAGACATCTGTAAACGCTGCCATCTCAACGCTTTTGTGTGACAGCATCTAGGAATCAATTTATAGGATTTTAATTCAGTAATTCAACGGTTGAGTTGTGCATATGAACTAACACTTCCATGTCTGATCGCTGAGCTAGTTGCAGTGCCGCAGTCTCACCCCAAAACCCACAGGCGTCCTCTATCCCAGCCCTGTCAACAGTTCATGCACATTTTAAAAGTATCGAAGTTTTTTTCCACATTTCTCCAAGAAAAAGAGCCATTACAAAACATAAACATCAACAAACACACAGAAAGACACAGACATTTGCATAATTAAAAAAAAAAAAAAAACACCATGCCTTTCTCATTAAACTCTGGTGTTATCCTTTGATTATAAGCATCTTCTTTCCCAGGAAATCTATGACTAAGTGTGTGTAAACCCACATCCCAGGGGTCTGCTCTTGTGGCAGTTGTGGCCACCCCCAGAACCCCCAGAACCGGGTCTGTGTACGCACCATATTCACACATTTAATACATCCTCTCTTCGTTCAGCTTCCCCATCCATCCATGTGCTTGCCAAGTATTCTGGCTGGCCACCTCGTTACAACAGAAATACCAACCAGGATGTGGTGGAGGCTCACAATATTTCCACTGATTGGTCGAGCCCACATCACTTCCACCACTTAGAGTCACAGAATTGTTTGAGTTGGAAGGGACCTTCGAAGGTCATCTAGTCCAACTCCCCTGCAATGAACAGGGATACCTATAGCTAGAGCAGGGTGCTCAGAGATAGGTCCATCACCTAACCAGCAGCATCATAACTCTCATATCGGGTGGCTGTGGACTCTGGTTTCTTTAGTTATGTGGATTATTGAGAGCATTTGTTCCCACTTAACTTCAGCATGGTCTAGGGCACTCCATTATCACTAGATCTACCCTTTGTGAAATCCAGCCAACTGCATACGGTCCCTTCTCTCTGCTTTCCCCATAGGGCAGGTTCACATACACAGAAAGTATACTAGTGTGTGATTTCAGTGATGGAAATAAATTTCCAGGAAGCCCTGTGCTAACATTCCCTTGGAGCTGCAGCTTTCCTGGTGAGGCTGCCACATGTTTGCAGCCCCAGTCCCTGGCATCATGGTCAGCCCAAGTGGCTTGAGGCTCCAGCCTGTTCCAGCACCAGGCAGGATGAGGCAAAGCATCACCAAAAAAGCTGACATCACATTTCCAAGAAGCAAAGAGAAAGAGAGACACTTGAGCAGAGTTTTGTTAATGCCTGTGTTTTTTCCCAGGCTTGCATGAAACTTGGGTTGTTTATTGGATCCCAAACTCTCTTTGCATGTACACAGGAAAACAGATGCTTCCCACTCCCAGGCCTGTGCTTGGGCCAGGCTCCCTCAGCAGAACCCCGCAGGTAGGGCACACAGCCGGGACATCAGAGATGTGGCTTCCTGCCTCACTACTTGGAGCTGGCGATACCGCGTTATCTATCTCGCGCACTTCTTAGCCCCCTTGCCAGGGCCATGAAACTTGTGGCCTGCTTTTCCTGCATGCTGGGAACAGTCATCACCTTTGGCTCAAGTAATATGCACGGGGCACAGATGACAGAGCTGGGAAGCAGGCCAGGTCTCCCTAAGCCCAAACAAGCGGGTGCCCTGGCTGCTGGGCTCCCTTTCATCTTCCAGAGCTAAAAGTCTGGCATGGTTCATCCTATCCTCAGGTGCAGCCCTCTGTTTGACGCAGAGGTACCATCAGCTAATGAAGCTTCAAGTTCTTACAATAAATTAGAGAGGCAAAGGAGAAATAGAGAGTAAACTCATGTGCCTGGACATATGCTTATCTTAACAGTGATGCTGCAGGAAGGCTTCCTGTCAGGGTCTCCTGTCACAAGACTGCCGGCCTGTGCCAGCACTATGGCATATTGCTGCTGAGGGTCCTTGTTCATGAAGTGGAGTAGACCATAGAACCGTTAAGGCTGAAAAGTCCGCTAAAATCATTTCGTCTAACCACCAACCCATCCCCACCATACCCACTAACCACAGTGCCACAACCACATGGTTCCTGAACACCTCCAGGGATGGTGACTCCACCACCTCCCTGACAGCCCGTGCCACTGCAGCACCACTTTTTCTGAGAATAAATCTCTCCTAGTATCCAACCTGAGCCTCCCCTGGTACAACTTGAGGCCATTCCTTCTCATCCTATCACTGTTATCTTAGAGAAGAGGCCGACCCCCGTGTCACTGCAGCCTCCTTTCAGAGAGCGCTGAGGTCTCCCCTGAGCCTCCTCTTCTCCAGTCTGAACAACTCCAGTTCCCTCAGCCACTCCCCATTAATACTTGTGCTCTGGACCCCTCACAGCTCTGCTTCCTGTCTCTGGTCAAGCTCCAAGACCTCCACGAGTTTCATGTATTGAGCGTCACAACACTGAACACAGCACTTGAGGTGCAGCCTTCAGCTTTCTGCCTGAAGAATGTCTCCACAAATGACACAGGTTGTCTGAGACTGTGATGTACTCACTGTTCCCCTCTCCCATGACATTTCTTTACATAGGCAGCTGAGCAGCAAAACATCGGCGCTGGTTACTAATTTTGTTATTTATAGCAGGCTGTCGCAGATGGAGACAGCAGCACCATTCTATCTTTAGGGCGTAGTGCCTGCCTGTCCATACAGACAATTGGTAATTATCACAAGAACAGTTTGTTTATCTGTTCTCAAACTTAAATAAATAGGAGAACCATTTATCTGTCAAAACTCAACTCCGGATCTCCAGGTTAACTGCTTGATGAATAGAGCTCAGTGCTTCAGGTATTTAGGTAGACTGAAGTTCCTTTTAGAGAACTTCCCAAGAAATCAAAAAAAATATGCAGTAAAAATTAATGTGTTATGTATCAAAGGAATAGTAGATAGATCAGATAGACCTGGTCGCTATCCTGGTACAGGCACTTCCTACGTGGCTGTGCAACCCAACTCTCAGCCAGTCCCTACAAGTGAATCCCTGCACGATCCGGGGAACAGGAGGCAGAGAGGATACTTCTGCTCTCTCCAAGTAAAATCCCACGTGTACATTAAGATGCACTTGCCTGGCTCCGATGGCAGGACCCTACCCAGTGTAAACTCCACAAGAGCCAGAGTGAAGACATGACATAATTTTTTTCTATTTTTATTGCTGATCCCAACCCTTCTTTGTTCTCTTTTATTCCCTACACCCACCCCTAAGTTAGAGGAGAAAGGGAGAGGCTTTGTGAATAGATGGACTTTGTGAGCTGTACCCGAGAGCTGGCCCCTGTTCCCCTCTCCTTCCCCCACCACTGGAGGGAGGGGAATGGGAGCTGCAGAGGGACTGCTCACACTCACGCTGAAGGCCAAAGCAGTCTGTATGAAAAGAGCAACAACCCTCATCCTTCTTTGAATTCAAATGTTTTCAATGTCTGAAAGTGCTCGTGTATTCATGCTGGCAGATGGAGTTTTTTACATGCACATACACACACATGCATATCCACACGTACACGGTGGGGGAGAAAAAATGGTTTTAGAGGTTAATGTTATCACGCAGCAAAAGAGGGTCAGATCTGAAGAGTTCTGCCTGTCCTCTGTTTCCGACCACGTGTGTCCCAGCAAAGACACTTGCTTATTGTGCTGCCACCTGGGCAGTCTTTATTGGACCTGTTTATCTTCCCATCAGCATCTAGGCGGGGGATAAAAGCAACCAAATTAAAGTAAACTATTTCAAATACAATGGCTGGAAATAAAGACTAATGAGTTCCTTTTTCTGTCTTTCAGCTCACGACTCCGAATTTCCCTGTAGTGGTCAAGCTGGGACATGCTCATGCCGGAATGGGGAAGGTAAGTAAAGTTAAAAATACATGTAGTTCAGGAAAGAGATATCTGTGTGGCACAGCCTCCTTGCGTGCAATCAGCCAGCAGGGAGTTAAACCTTCCCACAGCCTATCTGAGTGGCACTGGCTGTTCCTGTGGGAGAAAAGGCCTCCTGCTGCTGTCACGCACAGAGCCAGGCAGTGGTGTCAGGCTGGAGGCTGCCAGGGTGTGGGAGGGGGTTCAGAAGAGTGGGGGGAAGGCTGGCCATGCAGGAGCCATTCAGCTTGTCTTTTATACATTTTCTGCTCTCCCGAAAGTAGTGATGTTGTTTATTCAAGCACCTGCAATGTGCAGCTACACCCCATAGCTCTCACAATGAGGCACAGCAGCGCTGGTCCTTTTGAGAGCAGGACGATGACCTTATTCAATAAAGTGGGAGCCCTTCAGCTATTTTTTTTCCTCCTTGCAAGGAAGAACAAGACCTTACAAAGCAGAGTGGCTGGTTGCCTGCCAAGGAATCCTGAAAAACAGTTCGCTCCCCAGAAGGACCTGTTTGTTTTTCCCAGGCTCACTGGGATCTTTATTCCTCCAGTGAATTGCCAGCTCCTGTTTCTGGGGGTGCCTGGTCTCCCTTTTCAGCAAGGCATCTCCAGTATATGTCTCTGCTGCACTTTCGCCTCCTGTTTCTTTCATATGCCTCTTTAAAAAAGCATCTTCTGTCTGTTCAAAACATGATCTTTCAGAGTTAGGGAATTCTGATGCATCATCTCTGAATCCAAATGGGTGCCACTGAACTTTGTAACTGATATCCCTGTCACAGCACTTCCATAGAGCAGACCTTTCTTCTCCCTGCCTCACACTGTTTGCCTGAGAAGTATACATAGGTACACCATACCTAAGCCTGGTACAGCCTGTTTGCTTGCAAACTGTAAACAAAAGTGCTTTCTAGCTTTCTGAATCACACACAGAAGCTCTCATGGTCATCCTTGCTTTGGTTGCAGCAGCATTCCCATGTGTGGATGTTAGCTGCTGGAGCGGAAGTGGGCTCAGATCCCTGGGCAAGTGGTGGAGGTAGCCTCCAGCATCAAAAAGCAAACATTTAAATAAGCAGGAAAAGTTTGTTAAAATATTGGTGTTTCGTATTTTAAACAGGCAGAGGTGACATGGAATTAGACTACTTGCATGCAGACAGCTTTGAGCTGCTTGCAGCGCGAGCTGCTGAACTTGTCCCCAAGAAGGATTTTGTTAGCAAACTCCTAACAGGATAAAACTGGAGGAAGGAGACTCTCCCTGATGAAAGGCTTCAAGTTCTCTGAGGCCCTGTGGGGTTTCTTAGTTCTGCTGCAACTCTGGGTCTCTCTGACCACTACACAATTTCATCTGTAATGTAGGGAGGGATTCATGTGTCTCTCTTTGGAACACAGACTCTTGGGTGGCTACAGAGATGAGGAAAGAATCAAAGGAAAGCATCCCACCCTGAGCAGTGTTTGCAGACAAAACAGTCCTCAGAAGCTGTTGTCTTCTGCACCACCGCAGATCTTCTTCCACCTCTCATTTTCTCTTCCATTTTACTCTTCAATAATCTTGGTTTTTGCTGTCACAAGCTATAGAGAAAAAGAGTTTCTATTCAAAGTGCAGGCTCAAGTATATGGAATGGTACAAGGTGGTTACATAGGAAGTCATTCCAAATGCAGATTTGTTGAGACCCAGCATCCTAGAAGAAAGAACTGGTCTGAGGCCAAGTTTATTTTGGTCCATTATGAAATGTAGGGACTAGTAGCAAAGTCTGGATGTGGCATTGGGCACTTGTCTCTCTAGTTAATGAGGAAGGTACAGGAAGGAAGGGCTGTTGACCTTATGGTTTTAGTTTGGGTTCTTCTCCAGCCACAAACAGCCTGAAGGTAAGTTGAGGCTGATTAAATTAGTATTCTTGAAGTCCTGTTTCACTTCACTGCACTGAGAAAAAAAGAGAAAAGAGAGTGAAAATAAAGAACAAGTCAGTTGGTTTAGAATACAAGTAACAGGAATTTGTTTTGGTTTATTTTTAAGACAATAGAGTTCAAGACGGGGCTGACAGAAAAAAATAAATAGAAAATGACAGAAATACAGATAAGCAGAACTATGGGCTTACTGAAAAAGTAGCACCTAGAGGTAAAAATTTAGAGAAATAAATAAGAATAATCAAATGTAAATGTCCTTTTAAGTAACTCAGAAGAGAAATGTTCCCTGGAGACATGATGATTTTAACCATCATGACATAAAAGTAATAATCAGTGATAATAAGGAGATTATAGAGAATAATAGAGAAATTAGAGAGAGAGAGATAAAAGATTTCTTGGTCTTCAGAAGTAAAGATGACAGAAAGAAACAGCAGGTCATTATCTCTGAAATATACATAGGAAGAAAAGAGAGAGGTTTGCTCTTGGTTTGGATGGGAGTAAGAAAGTAAAAGTTAATAAAGCATCAGCATCAGGTCATGTTTTATGTAAAAGCAGTGACCGAAGAAACAAAGGATAAAATAAACAACCTATTAGCCAAAGTACACATTCGTGCATTAAAAATAGTACTTACTGTAGCAAAAGATGCCAAGATAGAGAGCCATGTACTTGTACCTGTAATGGGAGCTTCAAAGGATGTGAGCATTCAGATTACAATCTCATTACCAGGAGAGATTGTCAAGGAAGTGCTTACATTTTTCTTTTTATTAATGATAAAATCACATATAATGGGAAGCACCAAGACTATGAAGAATGAGCAAAGATAGGAAGTCCATACACTGTTTTTCTTTATTTGTACTGAGGTAGTGGCCAGGAGCCAGACAGAGAGAAGGCTTCTTCCCCAACCAGCTCCACTTCACTTGTGGGGATATATTTGTGTCATTTCACAGTTCCTCATTTTCTCTGTTAGAGACCAGAGTGCTACAGTGATTACCTGATGCTTACTGCTAATTCATGCTCACACGGCTCATAGCACCGTAAGAAGTACTGACTGTTGATTATGTTGTGATAATGTCTAGAAAGAGCATGATTGTAATAGTAATAGACTTTCATTTTCAAATATCCTATGTTTTCAAAGCATTTTTAATAAATTCATTCACCACGTTTTTTAGAGAAAGAGCTGAGCAGGGAATCCTTAAACGTAAAAAGGAAAATAGCTGCATTAGGACTTGTAAGAAACGGGCTCTGATCATTTTATCTTGAAAGAGGAGTAGTCCAGCACAAAAAGACAGAACAAAGAGGGGTGACAGTATACCAGCAGTGACAGAACTGTTCTTGCCAAGTGTTGTGTGCACGTAAGGTGTAGGTTGGAGATGAAGAAAAGAAAGCCAGAATAAAAAGTATCCCTTATAATTTCTATTGTGAAATCCAGAAACAACAGCCTCTGTGTTGACTTGAGCAGAGGCACCAAGAATAGCCTTCACCAAGAGAGAAGAAAGGGCCCCAGGCAATTTATTTATCTAAAAGCTGGATAAATGCTCCTCAGCCCCTCGCTAGACTATGATTAACCCCCTTCCAAAATTTGAAGTCACCCCTTATCTTATGGGCACTGGAAAACTGTAGCAAGTATTCAGTGTACTGTTAGTCCAATACCGTATCGATACAGATGCAGTATCAGAAATATTACTTAGGTGATGGTTTACAATGGAGTCAGCAAACAGCTTTCTTAAGCTGTATTTAAGCTCCCCAATGATACCCCAGGTCCTTTCCAGGAAAATCGCAGATAGATGCTGGGAGCAGTGCTTCCTCGTGTTGCACTGAACTGTTGTTCACCCAGCAATTCAGAAGAGGTCAAGGCATTGTGAAGCATTGTGAAGTTCGAGCCTATCCATCCTAGATGTGGTTGGGGGGTCTCTGTTAAATAGGGTGAGTGCTACAGTGAGAAAGAAGTAGTACTTATTCCTGACTCCAGATCTTGTAATGCCAGAGCCCACTGGAAGAAATAAAGCTCTGAGTGTGTTAATATCTGGCATTTGTATGTTAACATGACCCCAAAGTGCCCTAGGAACAGAGCCCAGCACTACAAAGTCACTCAAAGAGCCTCTTCACCTCTTCCTGATCAGATCATGAGAATGAGACAACTGCCAGATCTGCAAAGAGAGGAAAAACAGTTTCTATTTGCGTGGCTTTACATATATTTATATAAATTTAATAAATATATACATATATTGCTACTTCTGTTTTATTTTTAGATCTCTCTAATTAGGACAGTTTAAGAGTCACCTCCTCTCTATGCCTGCCCCATAATTATGAAAACGCCTCCTCCAGTACAAATCCTGGCTCAGATGAATTTATTACACTGCAGAAGAAAAACTTGTTGTTCATAATAATGTGGTCAGAGTTATTTTCTCTCTTACTGGATGGGAAAGACTTCTCTCTCTTTTTTCTTTTTTTTCTTTTTTCTTTTTTTTCTTTTTTCTGATATAAATATAGCACAAACTAAACAGAGCCACTATGTAATGTAAAAATACCACAAGCTTTTTATCAGGAAGGACAGCTCATCACCTTGTCTCTCTCGGGACTGGAAATAGAATGTTCTAAAAGTGAAAGCTTTGAAAATCCAATGCACTAAAGAGGAAAGGAAGAGGAAAAGGCTGCCTTGGTTTGTCAAGGAACAAATATTTTCTTTCACAGAGGGCAAATAATGACATGTAACATTCAGAACAGAGAAGCCCAATCACTGTGTTCCCACTGACTCATGAGTGAGGAGGTACCACCCGTCTTGAAAATAGCAAGAGCATCCTCCTCATTTCTTGCACAGCAGTCTGAAACCTTTTGCTGGATGCAGAAAGTGGTGATTGAGCCAGGATACTGGGGTCCAGAGCTGCCAAGACCCGTGGTTGAGAGCAGCTATTCATTGGAAAGTTAATAGGGATTATAAAACTGAATGTAGTAGAGACAGTAAAACATTCGGAAAGCTTCAGTTTGAGGATAATAAGGAAGTGAAGACTTTAGTATATCTTTATTATTTTGAGGTGGGTCAAAGGGCAAACCACATTTGGTCAGGCCTAAACTAAATGTGTGTCAGCTGGCTCGAGTATCTGCTGAGAAGGGGGGTGTGATATGGGGAACAGGGAAGCAGAGAGGCAGGAAGCCCTCTGTGAAGAGCCAACTGTCCCAAAAAGGCACGGTCACTGCAGAGAGGCAACGTGCAGGTCAAGGTGGATGAAAACTCCCAAGTTCCATGTGGCCAGGCCAGCTTCTATGAAGGAAAGCAGTCAGAGCTTGCATTTTCACAAGCCTATTAGGACTCAGTTCAACACCACAGAGCCAAGTCTGTCCCTGGCTCAGTTTAGGACATTCACCTTGCAGCTCAACCTGCCTCTAAGCCCAGTTCGGACAGAGAAACTGCATATGCAAGCCATGTCCCCAGTGGTGTGTGTTTAACCGATGAGGCTGAGCAAACTCTGGATGGCACTTGATGAGGCAAGGCAAAGGCAGCCCTTGCAAACTGCTGTAATTATGACACTCCAGCCAACTGACAGTTATTTTTTCATGTGGCCACATCACTAATGAAAGCAAAAGGGTACAGTGGAGCAATACCTGCTTAGGTTGAAGATGAGAGAAGAAGGCCACAGCCCTAGGATCATGGTGTGCAGGAGGATGTGGGGTATACAAGAAGCAGGGAGGACATTTGGGGCCTCGGAGATTGAGGCAGTAGAAGTTTAGAAGCCTTTCAGTATCTAAAGGGGGCTGTAAGACGGAAAGAGACAGACTCTTTCTCAGGGTTTCTTGTGATAGGAAATGGGTTCAAACTAAAAGAGGAGAGATTTAGATTGGATACAAAAAAAAAAAAAAAAGTTTTTATTGTAAGGGTAGTAAACTGAACTGGTTGACCAGGAATGAAGTGAAAGCTCCATCCCTGGAGACATCCAAGGTCAGGCTGGAGGGGCTCTGCTCTAGCTGTAGGTGTCCCTGTGCATTGCAGGGGAGTTTGACATGATGGCCTTTATGGGTTCCTTCCAACTCAAACAATTCTATGAGTCCATGAATTTTTTGCCCAGTTCTTCTCAGGAAGGACTAGATCAGTGCCTGCTGGGAAAGCTGCAGATGGGGATGGGCACAGTATCTTCTTCTGGAGGGCCAATGCTAGGCAGAGAGTAAGGCCCACCTGTGTGAGGATATCCCTATGGATCCAGGTCCCTCTCTACCACAGCCAGAGGAGTGTGGTGGGGCACTGCTGGCACCCACATGGAAGAAGAGAGCCAGAAGGGAAGAGGGACTCTCCCTGGGAGACTTCTTGCTCAGAAAAGGCATTTGTCATCACACTGCCCCAAGCTCTTCACAACAGGTCACTAAAACGCTACAGCAAACAGCAGCTGATGGCTCCAGAATGAGCCTATTGCTGCTCAAACAGCCAGCACAGCTAAGCAAACAGGCTGGCAGGGCAGGGGCTGTATTTGCACTTGCTGTTTGCACTCCTCTGCGCAGCTAGTGGGATATTGCATTTATCCTAAGAAGGGGGCAAAAAAAAGAAAAAAGAGAAAATAGCTTCCTGCTGATTTCTTTCCAACTTTTTTTTTCACTTCCACATTGTGGCCAGCCTGCCGTTTTAGAAAGTAGATTTATCTCTTACTAGGTAAATCGATAACTATTTGATCAATAATCATTTTTAACTGTCCCATCTTAAATGATGCCCTCTGACGTCACACTACATACGTTCCGCCTTTGATTATCTTCCATGGATTTTTTTCCTCCCGTTAGAAGAACAGATACTTTATCAATGTGTAGAACAGTTACAAGTCTGGAGGAAATGAATTATAAAAAATGTAAAAGTAGAAAGCTAATAAAATGGTGGGCTTGATAGATAAGGCAGGAAAATAAATCTAATTTGACTGTAACTGGAGTGCTTCCTGTTTATGAAGTAATAACTGCATCCAAGCCTAAGCCAGCATTAACCCAGGACACAGTTGTTATTCTGTCAGATTTGGCCGGCTCTAACAATTAACAAGGGGCAGTTCAGATTTCAGCTTTGGTGTGGTGATTATTTTGATGCCTGGTGGGAAACAGGGCCTTGGCCTCCCAGAAGGGGACCTGGCAAGGTACTTTCTCTGAAAAGCCCATGGGAATGTCTGTGGCATAGGCTGGGAAAGAAGGCAAAGCTATTTCCAGGGGACAGTGCAATGCAGTAGCACCAGGGGAATCACCTGCTGTGTTCATTTCTTAATTTGTGTCAGGTCCCATGGAGAAAATGTGCTTCACGTTCATCCTCTCTCTCCCCATAAGGAGGAGTTGATGGAGAGTTGGAAGGAATTCACCGTTCCTTCCTGTAGCACATCACTTTTGAGGAAAACCCTATTTAATGAGAAGAGTATACAACTTCTTTATAGCAACACCAAGATGGTCTAACTCCAGCCTGCAAGGGGAAATGGCATCCCTTCCTCGGCCTTATGGGCCAACACTCCTGGGCTGAGACCACAAGTGCCACAACCAAGGCCCAGAGACATCTGTTGTACAAGCACAGCACTTTCTGTCAGATCCCACAGAGGTCCCCATTCCAAGTAGGTCATTACATAATGACACAACCTAAAAGAGAGGAGATTGGATATATTTCCTTTTTTTTTCTTTTTTCTTCTTTTTTTTTTTTTTATGATAAGGGTAGTGAAGCACTGGCACAGGTTGCCCAGAGACGTGGTGGATGTCCCATTCCTGCAGATATCCAAGGTCAGGCTGGAGGGGCTCTGAGCACCCTCATCTAGCTGTAGGTATCCCTGTGCATTGCAGGGGAACTGGATTAGATGGCCCTTAAAGGTTCCTTCTTACTCAAACTCCTCTACGTTTCTGTGATTCTAAATGGCTTTTGTTTTTCCTCATTACTAAAGTGGTCTAGAAGAGTGTGGCAACCCCCCACCTTGCGCACTCTCAGGTCCCTCCTGCCACTGTCTCCTTGGGGTGGCACTCTCCCCTTGATGTCACCCATCCCCGCCCCCCCTAACTTTTTAGCAAAAGCACCTGGCCCCCGCCCCCCCCCACGCCGCTCGCCTTCCCCCCCCCCCCCCCCCCCCCCACAACCTCCCTATCCCACAGGATTTCATGAGCTGAAACCAAACCTGGGGCTCCCCTGGCCTGGATTGCTCCCTATTTACATTCCCTGTTTACATTGACCCTTTCAGTTTTTTATTCCCTTTTTTTTTTTTCTTAGTTTTCCCCCATTCCTCCATATGGCAGTAGTTTTCCTCTGCTCCATTTCTCATTTAGTTCTGAATAGCAGGAGCCCAACCCTCACCACAGAAAAAGGGAAGAGGACAAGGAGTATTCTGCATTCAACAAGAGGAAAATTAGACAGTAAGCCTTTTTTCTCTTTGTCCAGGCTTCTAGAAATGGTCGTGGGTCAGATTAGTTGTGTTTTTCACCATCCTCACAACCTGTGCAGTTCTCAAGAGTTTCTCTGCACCAGGATGTAGAGGCACCTTTAGCTTCTGGTACTGGAGCTTGCACAAAGCTGTCCAAACAGTGCAACAGGTTAGCCACAAGCTTGTTCTCTGTTCTCTAGTGAAGATGGCTCCTGCCCTCTCATGGCTGAAGGCAGATATGTAAAACAACTTGTTTGTTCTTCATGAAGAAAAACCAAATGCCATTGCATGTGTTTCCCTCAGCCGGCTCCACGCAGTCTGGCATCTCCCTCCTTTAACATACACATTGACGCAACTGGGGAGGTCTTCTGGGGCAGAGACCATCTGCTTGCTGCAAGCAAGCACTCAGCAATGCTGGGCTGCAATCCCCAATCGTGATCTCAAGATGTTACCAAACTGCAAAGGATAGGTAGTATGTAAAGAAAGGCACTTCCTTGTTCGCCCTTTTCACACAGTGCTGCTCTTTTTCTGCCACTTAATCCGCCCTTCCTGCATCTGTCCTGCTCTGAGCAAGAAGAATTGCATGGGTTTCTCTGATTCACAAAGCAGTTATTTGCCAGTTGACTAAAGATCATGGTTGGTGGTGTGAATGAGATGAAGTTGTCCACCATGTTCATCTTGTTCAGTGCTCCTCTCCCAAAGCACATATCATTAGAGCTTGTACTGTTTTACTGTTTTGGTCCCTTTTTTTTTTTTTTTTGGATAAATTTCAGAGTGTTTCTCATGAGTGAACACAAATCCATGAAAAACAAGCTTCTCAGAAATTCTCCGTTTCATAGGTTCTTGCCATCTCATCTCCAAGTGTGACTCAAGCCCAACGCCCCACCAGCTGTCCTGAGCATACCCATGCCATCCTGTTCTCACAGATCCCTCCATGCACCACAGGCTCCCGCAGAGACCCCGTTTTCCTTCAGAGCTTGCTTCCAGCAGGAGACCTGTACCACTCCTCAAAGACAGTCAGGGAGGGGGCAATGTGAAATGCCAGAAAACTGAAGCCTAGAATGGCAGACAACCAATTCTCTTGATTTCTTGGCACTGATTGTGATTTCCTGGACACCCAAAATGCTCAGTTTTCCTCCGTCTTAACATGGGAAATAGCCATTCCAATGTCTAAATGAAGTAATGCTCCTTATGAGATGAATTATTATTATTATTATTTTTATATATTTTTTGAAGCATCATAAAAGCAATGAGCATTAGCAGGAGCCATCTGGGCAAAATTCAAGCTCTCTCCATGGTTCCAGCTTCACCAGGGCTTGTGCATGAGGGAGGAGAAAGGGGTTGCTCTGGTCTAGTTTGGTCTTAGGAACCTTTTTCTTTAAACCACACAATTCCTGCTCTGTTCTTAACTCTTTCTGTGTTAACTGACATTGTGTTATTCAGGCATGGAGATGACTTCCACTTACCAAATATTCCTGTTCTTTTTGCACCTGTCATGTTTTTGTTGAACTTTTGGCAATCAAGGTCAAAGTTGAGAACCAGTATGACTTCCGTGACATAGCCAGCATCATAGCCATGGCAAAGACCTACGCCACCTCCGAGCCATTCATCGACTCCAAGTATGACATCCGAATCCAGAAAATTGGCAACAATTACAAAGCTTACATGTGAGTGTATGGCTATGTTGGGGTGAGATGCGGGAAGACATTGCTGGGGATGCAATTCATTCAGCATCTGGGCAGAAACAGGAGGCTGACTTAATTTATTTGAAAAATGGCCCCATTGTTCTCCTCCCACCTCTGAATCCAGACCCCTCTGCCACTGATCATCCTTGTTACTCACCATCATTGTCAGTGGAAAATAAACCCTTCTCTATCTGTTGCTGAGCTTCACTTTGTTTCCACTATAAAAACCATGTTCTACCACCACTCCCCACCTCCACTTTTCCTTGCAAAAGGGTCATCATATCCAGCCATTTAGGAAAGCCCCCCATTTCCCTGTGTCTTCCTGTGGGAACCAAACCCACCACCTTCCCAGATGGACACACAATAAAAAAGAGGAAGCAATAAAACAAGATGGGTGTCCCAACAGCACTGGGGAGCTGAAAAGTTTATCAGAGCTGGTTGCATCTTCTGGAGTCCTACAGTGTCCAACCTATAGCAATGCCCTGTCTCCTCCCATGCCAGAGCTCATGGCACCATGCTCACAGGAGGGCATGAGGAGCATACAGCACCAGGTAAGGACGATCTTGATTTGGCTAGCATGCAGGGTTTCCATTGGCATTTTGCATGATTGCTCCCTGAAGCATACAAAGAAGGGGAAAGAGGAGGACAGATATTTCTGGAGGTGTGCCACAGCTCCCCCCTGCTCTGCAGGGTAATAAAGGAGTGGCATGAAAGCAACACTCAACACTGGTGTGTCTGAAAATATTAAAAAGTCCTCAGCCAAATTTCAGTAGTCGTCAAGTCAAGCTCAATTGAAGATGTAACCACATGACTCAACAAAACACCTGTTTCTTTTTAATGCAAACCAGTAGACAAGCAAAGCCAAATAGCACGACTTCTCCAGCAGTACCACTCCTTACCCAGCTGCAAAATTCAGGACAAATAGACAGCTCCAGCAGTGCATTCTTCAGATCACCAGATACATTTCATGTCTTACCTAAGACCAGCAACACTGTAAGTTGCAGGCCATATAGCTCTGGTGCAAACGTAGTTAAGTAAGATAATCAAAAGCATGTGCTCGCACATTTTTCAGTTCTAGCTTCCTAGCACAGAGGTATTTAAATTAGCTAGATAATGACTTCTTGGGAAGGACTTGTGGGACACTCAGCTACTTCATATGAACCCAATGAGAGAAGTGTTTTAAATCTGATCAGATCGACAACAGTTCAAATTGGCCAAAGGAAAGAAGGTATTAAATGTCCATTAAAATTCCCTGTTCCTGCCAACTTACTCAGCCTTGGGTCCTTCGTCTGCTCCCAGCCTGTCCCTGTGTGAAACAAGGACCCAGTTAGGCTGACCATGCCCTGTCCCTGTTTATTATTCACACCCACCACACTCTCATCCAGACAGTGATCAGAAATAATATGGTATAAGTGAGGTAAGAAAGCAGTCATACTAAGAGCAAATTTCACTGGGGAATATAGTTGTGCAAGTAATTGTTTGATAAATGAGGTATGTTTCCATACAAAAACAGTCATGAACAAGAAACACCTTAATGAGAAACTAAGCTTCTTCACAAAGAAAGCAAAAACAGCAAAATTTGCCAAGTGACTTGCTAAGCTAGAGTATTTATTTAAATTTAGAGAGCCATTTATGGAAGTGAGCTTGGGAGGTTGGTATAACTAGTCTGATCATGGACTCTTCCTTCAGGGCGTCAGACTGAATAGATTATTTCTACAGTATAAATAAGTCCTTATGACGTCAGAGGGCAGAGGTAAAAGCACCCAAAAAATCAGAACTCTCACTGGTGTCTCAAAACTGTTAGTTATGATAGCAAATCTCAGCCTCAAAGGCAATACAGCATGTATCAGGCTAAGTGAATTTCTTTGATCTGTGAGCCATGGAATCTACCCAGGATTTCCATACATACACCCACACATATAAGCTTTAAAAACTTCTTCCTTCTGACAACAGACAGCGTACCAGAATTTCTGCATATTATGTTTACTTTGCACCGAGCATCTGCCAGAGGGAGGATGCTGAGGGTGACTCATGCATTCCTTCCCGCCCCAGATGTTCAATGCACTTCCTTCCAGCCCATGACCCAAGGCTTGAGTTCAGTTTCCCATTGACTTCAGTGCAGTGACTCCAGATTTACACTACTAACAAACACCTACTTAGCTCATGCCTTGGGCCAGCCACAAAACAGCAGATAAGCAGCATGTGATACGTGCCTAAAATTCCACCAAATGTATTTGACTGACATTGTAATACCGGTGAAGAGAAATCATGAATACTTTTCATGTGGCAGCAGAAACTGGGGGAGAGATTATACACTCCACCCTTTCCTCAGCTCAGGGTCAAGGGATCATCCCCAGTTAAGATTTCAAATTTTCTTGTAAAACTATGGCTATGGTTTGGTTTTCTCGCCAGTGAATCAACTGCTTACATTTGGCATGCTGGGTACATTTTCTGAGCACTGATATTCAGTCATTTTGTTACTAATCACACTCCAGGAGTTCTCAGAATAATGAGAATTATCCAGAATAATGGAATTCTGGATGCCACCTGCCATTGCAGGGAAACTTTCTGAACCTATATGATAGTAAAGAATGACTCTTCCCATTACAGAACTGAAGAACAAAATCAAAGATTCACATGTCAATAGAAAAAGAGAGGCTGAGGGGTGAACACAAGTCATCAAAGGACTCATAATGATCAAAGCTCAAGGAGAAATCCATATTTTTGCTTAGAATGTAGGGTAGGAAGATGGATGTTGGGAAGGTAACAAAAGGCAAGAGCTAACAGTATAAAAACACAGTTATTCAAGAGTAATTTTTGCCCCCCACCCTCTCTTTTAAAATATGGGTTAAAAAGACCATTTAAATTTCACAGCAACTGTACATACCACTTCAAAAGAGATATGGAAAAGGACACCATGCTGTCCCTCACCAGAGTGAAGGGAAACCCTAGGTGGCCAACTATAATGATTCAGATTTACTATAGAGGACATCAGTATTACGACTGCTCTATATAATCTTACAGGTTCAAAGTCTTTTCTACATCATGTTACAAAGGTGAGAACACTGGGGGAGAGGGTTTCCAAAACCACATGTTGAAAGCACTGGATCACATAGCACACTCCTCTCCTAAATCTCTTTCATTGTGGAGATTCTCCCTGGGCGTATCTGTCAGCTTGTTGATTTGCTCTAGCAGGTAATTCTGACAGGGTTATCTGCACAGTGCTGTCACAGCAGGCTGTCCAAGGTCTGTCCTGTGCCTAAGGTCAAGGAAAGGAAAATTGTCACCTTCTGATGGATGATGGTGAAACCCAGCAACACTACTTTTTTTTGGAAATTAACCATCACTTGGAGCTAATGAGACTGTAGCCATTTTGCAATTATAAATTCTCCAAGACCAGAACATAGTAAGCCACAGAAAGCTCAATGAAAAGTCAGTGGAAAAAGAGTGTATAATCGTATTTTCTATGACACCAGTACAACTGAAGTCAAATTTACTGAGACCCAGAATGTTAGAGCTGACATTTGTGGAACTGCTTAGTCAGATGTTTGCATGGAGTGTTGTTCTTCCACAGATGAAGGATGCTACCATTGCAGAACACAAGGGTGATTATCCCAGAGACCTTCTCCTGACATTTCAGCTCTTCTAGGCCTGAGGTGTAAAGAAAGAAAGTATTCACGGGGCTTGATGTGTGCTCAAGATTCCTCGGAGATTAACTTGCCTAATCCCTTATTTGGCCTTTCATGAGTTTGAACAACATATCCTGTATGGAGTGTTGCTGAGGCAGGATTTGGAAAGATTTCTACAAGGAAGAACCTCACCTCATGCCCTCCTGTACAAGCACTAAGTCAAGGACGAGAACTTCAGTACGAGGGAGGATGGGGCAGGAATGTATGCATTTTCATGTTCTGGTTCTGTTTCTGGTTTGTTTATCTAGGAGGACGTCTATCTCTGGAAACTGGAAGGCAAACACAGGTTCTGCAATGTTGGAACAGATTGCAATGACAGAGAGGTAAGGAAGAGGGTTTCAAGACAGTACTAACTATTCTTGGCTTAGAAGGGAGGAATTGTATTTTAGACCTCAGTTAATTGAGAGAACTGGTAAGTGAGGTCTCCTGGGAGGCTGGATAAAGGAGCTTAAAAGACCAAGTATTTCCTTAAAAAAATACTAAGGGCACAAAGGCAAACTGTCCTATTTTGGAGAACGGACTGGAAGGACAGTTAGAGCTCAGCGTTGCCAAGTCATTAGATCTTTAGTGAATTTAGCCACAGGAAGCATGACCAGCATAGTAAGGTCAAGCACACAAGTACAAGCATGTAGGTACAAAATCAGCAAGGTCACAGCACAAAACAAGAAGTAACAAGAAGTAACAAGAAGTTATTCTAAGCACATTACAAATGAGAGGCAGACATGGAAAAAGTGTTTTTCTTCTGTCCAACAGAAGGAGAAATCTGCCAGTTGAAGTGTTGAAATCATTAGTCAAAAGTGGACACTGTTTTAGTGAAAGTCACGCTGCTCAACAGTGCAGAAGGAATTGCCTCATGCATCTTGCTCTCTAAACTTTGCAGATGGTACTTCCATATATTCAAATCACTGTGATATTTGCTAATATTAAAACTGCGTGGTATTGTTGACTCATGGTAACTTTTGCTTTGATGTATTTTCCATACGCTTTTCTATAGAACTGCTATCAAGTTACTTGTTCTCCATCTTGCTTTTTTAAAGTAGGTTATTCATAGATTTAAAGAATCCATATAATATGTGTACTCAATCAGGCCTAGTGAATCTAAGATTTTTTCTTTTCCAGTTTGTATCTCCCATTCCTCGTGATCTTAAGGTCATGGTTAATTCCAGGTTTGGGAACCACATTTGAAGAGAGATAACAGTGAGATGGAAAGAGGTCAAAGGAGAATAAAGGGGGTGCTCAGAGTAGAGAATGTAACAATTGCTTATGGAGTATTCCACCTTTTCCAGTTGGCAGACCACCGATATTTTTTCAGGAGAGGTGTGCACTCGTGCACAGTGAACGCATGCCTTCAGTGCTGTTGTTCAGTTTCCTTCATTAGCTTTCACAGAGCTGGAAGAAGTTGTCCACAAGCTGAACAGTACTTCATCGTAGAGGATAAAAATTAAAGAGCATAAGGTCTTGAAATATATAAAAGACATTAGCCACCTTTATATTGCTAGTGCAATGTTGTAAGAAATAATAATCTTAAACTACAGCAGAAAAGGCTCACTTGGGCTTAGTAAATATTTCCTAGTAGTAAGGATAACAGCACAAAAATGAATGAGGGGATAGCGGACCTCTGTCCTCTTTCAGACTAGATTAGAGAAATGCCTCCTCTTTGAGTAGAAGAGTTGTGCAGGTGATCATATAAGGTCCCTTCTGCAGCTTCAGTTCTCTGAAACAGGGAAACCAAACCAAGCTCCTAATTTGATGCCAAAGGTGATCCTTCAAGACCCTACTATGACTGTGGAAGCTGGATATTAATATGTATCCTGGTTGTTTACAACACAATTAAAGCCAGAGAGATGAAGGGTAGACATTTCTAATTGCACCTGCTGTCTGCTTTAGTGGTTGGCAAACCTGCCCACAGCATGGGGTTGGAACTAGATGATTTGAGGTCACTTCCAACCCAAGCCATTCTGTGATTGCAAAGCCCAGATTCCTGCCAACAGACCATGCTGAATTTTGAAGGCTCAGATTATAGTAGTACCGAAACTCACTGAGCCTTATGTAGCGACAAATGCAACCAATCCCATTGAAATCTAAGTCATCAGTGCATACAATGCAGAAGCATGCCAAAATGCTTTGCCAACTGGAAACAATCTGAAGTACACACTGTATTCAACAGTAGCCCAAAGGATTGACATGTCCAAGTCGTACTGGGCAAAATGATAGTGAAACTCCACAAATGCTGCCACTGATTTGTAGGCATAAAATGCTCCCCTGCCCCATAGCACTGCAAGCAGTGCTTCAGAGCTCAGAGGATGCGCAGCTCTCCTCCTCCTCATGCCAGTTAGTTCTTCTCAGGCTCTGCCCTCCTCACAGAGGCTGAGATGAACATGCTTGGTCTCCTCATCAGGAGCCATTTTCCCTCAGACATTGCGTTCACACAAGTTGATCATTATGTTGTCGAGCCATGGGGACTGTGGCTGGCTTCAAGGATGTAAACTTGATCTTTGGCCAAAACAGCTCTTTTCCCAGTCCCCTCAGGGCCTGCAAAATGTCAGTGTTTTCAAAAGGCTGTGGCCTCCCTCCCCGCATCTTGTCACAGTCTTGCTTACAGATCTGCTATTCGGAGATTATTATTTTTATTGAAATGCTCAGGACTGCAAAGCAGCTGCACAGGAAATAAAACCAGGACGCCTCGTTCCCTCCTCATTTCCACAGCAGGGGGGATGCAGTCCACTCAATAATATGCTTCTTGTCATTCCCTCTCCTCCTCTGACACCAGGCCAGCTAAAGGGGCACCCGGCAAACCTGGCCTCAGCTCAGAGCAGCTGATAGTCCTGTTCTGGGATGGCCAGAGAAAGGGGCTGCGGCCTGGTCTGTGTGATGAGATCACCTGGCCAGAAGCAATGTCCAAGGGATGGGAGGGTGGTGAGGAGCTGTGGAAGGATGGCACTGAAAGAGTGAATTATAAAAAGAGGAGCTGCTGGTTAACAGATCACAGAGGGGATGTCTGCTCTGCAAAGTTCTGCATTCACTTTCCCATCTTAATGAAGCCTCAGTGTCCTGAACGTCTTATCAGGAGAAAAGTTTTCTGCATAATGGAGGGCTTTCAGGCAAAGCCAGTACAAATTCTAAGGGGCCAAATCTTCTGGGAGATTAAATGAGCTAAATATTTATAGCTTGGCTAAATGACAACTGACTGGATATCTGATGTAAATACCAACGAGAGAAAGAAATGTTTTAAGGTGGTTTTGAGGGCAGAATTGAGGCAATTTGAACTAACAGGAAGCTTCAGACAAAATTCTCTTGGTTCTTTTTGGTGCAAAAAATAAGGGCAGAGCATATCAGGAATGCCTTATGATTAAAGGGGCTTCAGAATCTCTTTGTGCGGGCATTGGGATGGGTAACTGTACTGGTGTATCACCAAGGCAGCTAATCCTAGGCCATGCCTCTGTGCTTTCTGCAGGTACAGACTGTGGGTGGATGCCTGTGCGGAAATGTTTGGAGGTCTTGATATTTGTGCTGTCAAAGCTGTCCACAGCAAAGACGGAAAAGATTATATCATTGAGGTGAGAGCAATGGGAACCTTGGGGAACCGTATCTGCAAACACTTTCCCTCAGAGTTTTTATACACCAATATGCTTGCTCACACCAACATGTGAGGTCCAGCAGTCACTGCTCTAGAGTGTCCACCTGTCTCCTCCAAGCTCTGGTTCACTGATATGCAAGAGTCTAATTCACAGCCTCAGGCAAACTGTCTGACTGGTGAGACTTCACCTGGAGTACTGCGTCCAGATGTGGAGTTCTCAGTACAGAAGAGACATGGACCTGTTGGAATCCATCCAGAGGAGGGCCACAAAAATGACCCAAAGGATGGAACACCTCTCCTACAAAGACAAGCTGAGAGAGCTGGGGCTGTTCAGCCTGGAGAAGAGAAGAGATCCAGGGGGACCTGAGAGCGGTCTTCCGATATCTAAAGGGAAGCTGTAAGAAAGAAGAGGACAGACTCCTTAGCAGGGTCATTTGTGATAAGAGAAAGGGAGATGATTTCAAATTGATAGAGGGAGATTTAGACAGGATATAGGAAAAAAGTTTTCTATGATAAGGGTAATGAGGTACTGGAACAGGCTGCCCAGAGATGAGGTGGATGCCCCATCCCTGAAGACAGCCAATGTCAGGCTGGAGGGGCTTTGAGCAACCTGAAGTAGCTATAAGTGTCCTTGTTCATAGCAGACAAGTTGGACTAGGTAGCTTTTAAGGGCCCCTTCCCACTCAAATGATTCTATGATTCTATAATGGATATGCAGCAAGGGATCAGAATTAAAGTGCCTTCACTATTCACTGTGGACTGTGGAACTGGAAGAGCTGCAGACTACTTGGCCACACCTGCTTTCCAGATAATCAGTCCCCATCATTTTCAGCATGGGACAAATGTGAAGCTGCCTTCTTCTTAAGCACATAGTAGCCTGCAAGTGTTGCCATCAGCACCCAGAGTTTGTCATGCCTCACTGCACCAGTGCCCCAGCACCATTCTTCCTAGGCTGAACATTAGCAAAGCCAGCACACCTCTGATAGCTGCTAGTAGGGATTGATAGCGTTATAAGAAAACATGCTTAGATTCAGCCTAATCTGAATTCAGGTGCCACATAGCAATATTAACTGTGTTACCCTCCACCCATTACCCACTAATTCAGGTCCAGGAGGTGATTCAGTTCACTAAAAATCTGTTTCTAAAGGAACATGTCTTTCTCCAACCACTTTAAAGTAAACTCAAATAATAAAGCTCCTAGCTGCATCTTATTTGGTTGGACTACATGTTCCTAGTGGTCTTTTCCAACCTAAATGACTCTATAACTATAATTTAAGAGAGTAGAATAAATGGTGAGAGTGTAGCATAAAGGTCCATAAGCAACAGGAACAAGTTGATTAAAAAATGAGTGCATTTTCTATATTTTTTTTGCCTGGACAGCATTCACTAGAATAACAGATCAGCAAGACAGAGCCCTACAGAAGTACAATGGGCAGCATGGACCACAGACATCTGTGTTCAGAGCCCCATTAATTGCAGAACCTGTGGCTCTGGGAGCTAAGGATCAGTGCGCTCCTCAGCAGACCAGAAGCAGAGATGAGAACGGGTATACAGGATGCTCAGGTCATTTGAACAGGGCGGGGGGGGGGGGGGGGAACTGGCCAGAAAATCCAAGTCCAGGAGATGCCCTGGGGGGAGAGAAAATGTAGCAAGTAAGCAAGTGCCTCTGTCACTATGTGATTCAAGGAGGCACAGCATCTGACCTGCTGTAAACTCCGCCAACACAGGCCAGCTGAGGAAGATGAGCAGAGCCAGCCTACGGCTTCATGAAGGGGTGCTGACACACTGGAAAGATATGTGTGGGAGAGCAGTCCCACCCGCTGAGGGTTGGGATGCTGATGAGAACCACATGAGCCCTCCAGCGACTGCACATTCCAGCATTATGTATCTGCTCTCCGGGGAGCAGCGACCTGTCAAAGGGCATGTGATCCAAGCACCGTTGCCAGCAATGAAATGCTGGAGAGCCTCTGTCTTTGTTGTAGTGATGAGTCTGCTCCTGTGTGCAATTCATCAGCTCCTAGAGGAGCATCCCCCAGAACAAACTGCCTCCCTGCTCTGCACTTGTATATCTCTATGCACATGTAGCTGAGAAAGGAAGAGCAAAAAAGCAGTCTTGCTAAAAACGAGCATAAGGACATTTGGACTGTGTCCATACATGGTCAGATGTGAGATGTGGTTTTCATATCCCTGCATCTATTCCTGCACATAAGCCTATGTACGTGCACACATGGATAATTCTGTGCTTAAGGATTATATGCCTCTGCCTGGATATACCTCTGGTTTTTCACATCTGTCTGTGTCTGTGAGTGACTGCATGAAAAGCACAGCCACGCGCTGACAGCCATCACCACACACAGAGAAATGCACACTAACACTCCCCTCTCTCCAAGACCAAGGCAAAAAGCAACAGATCTAATACAGCACAAATCAGAAGACACACATTAGCTTCAGATGGGTCATGCTGAATTATCCCACCAGAAAACCTGATTGAGCAGCTCCTATGTACCAACACCAGCAGGCATTCAGATGCCAGGCTGACAGACTCCGTTGGGAAAGGAGTAAAGCAGTGCAATACAAATAGCAGAACAAAGCCAAACAGGCATCTTTTCTACTTTATGCAGATCTGAGAGAGATGTTGACAAGCAATTAATTGCCTCCAGCCTATTTCCTGGGGTATTTTTCTTGATCTGAAACTGATCCTTTATTTTGCTTTTTTCTTTTGATAGTGGGCAAGAAAAGAAGTTTTTTGACAGTGCGACAGTTGTATTTTTCTTGGTGAGAAGGAACAGTATGCTGTGACATGTTACATGAAAGCATGCCTAAATGGCCTGAACAAATACGGAATTTGCACAATGCAATTGCAGGCAGTAATTAATTTTCACAGTGCAAAGCTGTTCTCTAGGAAAGAATTGCAGAAGCAGTGATAAGCAAGTCTATGAAATGCAATTTACCACAGTAGCTCACTGCAAACAGAATCAGATTAAAAGAGATGAATTATCAGCGGAGGATAAGAATAATCTTTTACTCATAGTATTTGCTGCCATTTGAACTTCACCTTCGTTTCCTTTCCTGCCCTTTAAAGCATTGCCCTTCTGCCCTTTAAAGCAACAACACACATGGTCAGTGGGCATGGTGTGAATGGGCTGACAGTTGGACTAGATGAACTTAGTGGTCTTTTCCAGCCTTAATGATTCTATAGTTCTGTAAGTTCCATTTTCATGCAAAATCTACTGATTTTTTCGAAGTTTCACGGCTGTGAATATGATGGCAAGTGCTGATTCTTCCTTTTCCTCTGATTTAAAGAACTTTATCACTTTAGAAGAATATTCAGCATGAACATTCCAAAGGCCAAACCCTCAAAATAGCACAGGTTAGGTACCGCTGTTAGCAGCCAGATTCTCAGAAGAGCTCAGCAGTATGTATGGTCTCTCCCCCTTCCTTTTTTGGCAGTCTAACCCTTTTCTACATCTCTGCTGTATTGACAAATATGGAGCAAGTGAGAGACAAGTAAAATGATCCACTTGATGTATTCTTCCTCCTGGATTGGCTAAGCTCTACCTGCCCTGGAACCAAGCTGCATGATGAGAGACATGCTCCCTTCTTACCCTACCCATCCTTTCACCACCACTTTATCAGTCCTTTTGAAATGCTTAATCACGTGTCTTTCCTTCCTTCCCTAAAAAATCCTCTAACACCCCACTCTTGAACAACAGAGCACAGAAGAGCATGGCCATCCTTTAGGCCTCAGCATCATAGACGGGCGGGAGGGGAAGTAGGATGGGGTTTACCCCAGCCTCTTCTTTGCCCTGTTGCTTTCTATTCCCCTACATCCCTTATCAGGCAGCAGCAGCTGCCTCAGGAGCAGCCACTGACCTTGGGCATCTGCAAAGGCCAGGACCATATGTGTCAACATCTTATTTTGCTCAGCTGCTCTTTGTTTTTCTCAGCATGAGTGCAATCTATCTGTGATTCTGATATTTATAGAATCATAGAAACATGAAGGTTGGAAGAGATCACCAAGGTCACCTAGTCTAACAATCAGCTCATCCCCACCATGCCCACTAACCCTGACTCTCAGTGCCACATCCATACAGCTCTTGACCACCTCCAGGGATGGTGATTCCATCACCTCTTTGGAAAGCCTTCCAGTTTGTTTGTTTTTGGCACTGACATTGTTGTCTGCCCAGCTGCAGGGCGACTCACCTTTCCCGGAGGACACGCAGAGTGACATCTCATGCTCCTTTCCACTCAAGTGACAGCCAACTGTGTTCGTTTTGCTCACTGAAATCGCTGCCATTCTCACAGGCTTTTTCCTATGTGTGTGACTGCTCACCTCCGTATTGGCAGCCTCCTGCAGCTCATGCTCCCCTGCCAGACACCACACACACTGCAGGTGCCCTGCCCCCTGGTGAATCTTCCTGATAACCACCCTGATCTCCTTCTATGACTAGGTGACGTTCCTAGTGGATGAGGAAAAGGCTGTGGATGTACTGTACCTAGACATTAGTAAGCCTTGAACTGTCTCCCACAGCATTCTCCTGGAGAAGCTGGCAGCCAGTGGCTTGCACAGGTCTTACTCTCCACTGGGTAAAGAACTGGATTGCCAGGCCCAGCAAGTGTTGATGAATGGAATTAAACCCAGCTGGTGACAGGTCATAAGTGGTGTTCTCCAGGGTTCGGTACTGGGGCCTGTCCTATTCCGTATATTTATTGATGACCTGAACAAGGGGATTGAGTGCACCATAGTGGGCATGGTGGGGATGGGTTGGTGGTTTTACTAGGTGATCTTAGAGGTCTTTTTCAATCCTTATGATTCTGTGATTCTCTGGCTCAGATGGGACCTGCTCCAGGGTTCGTTCCCCTAGTACTTCTGCTTTATAAAGTAGCAGCTTCCCCTTCTGCTGCAGCCACTGCTGCCACAGAAATAGGGAAAAGTATTCCCAACGTGGGGAAATTAGGAGTTTTCTTTGAGTTGGTTGTTTCAAACTAAATTTTATCATTGGGAGGGTTAGGATTAGGCTGGTTAGTCTGTCAGCAGACTAATGGCATCATCTAGTGGTCAGATGGGGCCCTTGAACTGTGCCTTGCATGGAGCTGAGATCTTTTTTCGCACGTATGAACTGCAACCGCCAAACGAGATGGGAATGCTTTTAATGAGGGAGTTGGGAGGATGAAAGCTGCAGAGAAACCTGCTGGAGGGCTCCCAGGAGCAGCGAGGCACAGGGGCATGCTGGCCGTTCCCTGTCATCACGGATTTTACACTGCTAGGGTGACATATTTTCCTATCTCCCTTTTTGCAGAGAAATGGACTGGACAGTGGAAAGAAAAGTCACTTTGTGTATTGAGCTGAGCATTTTTATCAGATCTTCTGCCTTCCTTCTTTCTCAGGGTCAAGTAGCCAGGGATATAAACGCCAACTTCATGCAAACTCCCACTTTAAATCTCCTAGGCAGCTTCTCTAGAGTTTGCATGAGCCGCCAATAGAAATGAATGCAAACTAATAGGTTTTTCACAAGAACTGGCTAGCGTCAACATACAAACTCAGTGAACTCATCTAACTGATTAACTAGTTTAACTTAAAAAAAAAAAAAACAAGTGTAAAACCTTCCATTTCACTCACAGCCTTGCAGCCTTGCCAAAGTGGATTGCACATCCAGTTGTTATCTGAGCATGAGTCAGTGCCTTTCTGGAGCAAAACAACCTTTAACTCTGCATTTCCAAGGTTCTTAACGTTTGGTTTAAAAATAAAAGCAGAAATAAAATAAACTCTTCCAACTCTGATATTTGGGTACAACTATATTTAATCCAGCTGAATCTTAACTTCATCATAGCACAGCTCTTCCTGTGGGATTTAGCTAACGTTTGTAAAGAACTGGATTTAGAATGAACTGTAGAAAATGATGTTTAGGGCTGCTATGCACCTGAGGGGTTGCTGTGTTTCATTGCTATTGTTGTTTTCAGACCATTTTTTACCTCAAAGACCCTTTGACAGCTCTCTTTACCCCATATCCACAGTTTTACATGCCAGCTTTCTCCAGCACAGTTCTAGTACTTGTTGGGAAGCAGTTGTGTCATGACAATATCAAGAAGAAAAGCAGAGAATAAGTTTACTTTTCTGCATTAGATGCCATCACTTTGGTAATTTTCTATTCATTATGTATCTGTGGAGTTTATTTCCCCTCTCAGGGTGCAGTGTTTTGTGTTTATTAATCCGAAATGTTTCCTGATTTCTGCCAGCACCTGTTGCTTTCATCTCCTCCGACTTCAGTACATTGTGTTTCCATTCTCCTGTGCCTGCATGTGTCCCTTTCTGCTGCAATGTCTCCCCCAAATGCTGTGGCACAATGTCAGAGAAACCCCATCCATGAGAGTCATCTCCTCAGGAGATGTGAAAAAGCAAGTTTGTGTTTAATTGGTTTAGAAAGCCTTCAGACACCAGAAGACTTGTCTCGGCTTTCAGATTGTTAAGGGATGGAAGATGGGGTGTGGTGGAAGCACTGGAAGGCACTGGCACAGGTTGCTCAGAGAGGTGGTGGATGCCCCATCCCTGGAGACATCCAAGATCGGGCTGGAGGGGCTTTGAGTGCCCTGATCAAGCTGTGGGGGTCCCTGTTCATTGCAGGGGAACCAGACCAGATGGCTCTCAAGGGTCCCTTCCAACTCAAACGATTCTATGAAGTACACGTCATTTCCAAAAACACCAAATTAAAATCCCAACCAAATATGTTTTAGCGTGGAGGGGATTGATTACTAGACGTGTTTGTAAGAATGTCAGGGACATGAAGCAAATTAGTGTGATAGGTGATCTGAAACATGCATCCATCACTGGGAACTCTCCTTATTAACTGCTGCTTTTCCTCTCTTGGCAGGTAATGGACAGCTCGATGCCCCTGATTGGGGAGCACGTGGAAGAGGACAGACAGCTGATAGCCGATCTGGTTGTTTCCAGAATGACTCAGCTTGTCAGCACTGCTGGATCTACCCCGTCACCACTGAGACCTTGGGTATGAGAAAATAGAGACATTTCGGTCAAGATGTTTCCTCAAACTCTTTTGTTCCCTCTTCTTCCTGTATGTGTGAGGTAATCAGAAGTCTCATAGAGTTGAACAGTCCCATATGAGAGTGTGTTGGATAGATTGATTCCTGCCCTTCCAGAGAAGTCTCTTGCATAATAATAAGCTTGCACTGCATGCCCCTAAGAAATGGTTTGCTCTCCCTTCCTTCCCTTCTAAATAGCTGTGGTACCACAGTGGTACTGTGGGCATTCTGGCTTGCTAAACTAAATCCCATTTTTATTAAAGACAACATTTTTAGAGGTGCTTGCAACTCTCTGGTTCACCCCCATCCAACACCCAGTCCTCAGGATAGGCTTCACTCCTGTTTTTGCATCCCTGATGCAAACAGCAAAGTGGGGATTTCCATCAGGACTTGTTTCATTTCTCACTGCAGCACTGTTTCTTTGGGTATGCCTTTCACCCCTTCATCAGTAGGAGGCTTAACTATTGCTGAATCCATATAAGAACTTGTCATTGTAGCATTTAATGTGCCTCATGGCACATTCAATCTAAAGGTGTATGTGCTACACTTCTTGCAGCATCTAGCAGGGAGCCAAGAACAAAGTGTTGAGGACAACAAAAACGGTACAAAAAAAAACCAGGAAGAGTAAGCAGGATAAGGGATAACACTGATTGCAACACACTGGATTCTATGGCTTTCTGCCTCTGTCATACAACAGCTCACTCCCTTCTAGACCAGGTCCCAACATGCAGTGTACTCAGAGTAACTCCAAAACAGATTTTAGCTAGAGTGGAGAGGGTAAACATTTAATAGACACTAAAAATGTTTTGGGATAGGGAAAGTGATACAGATGGGATAGCATTTACTCTGGCCAAAATGGAATCAACAAATGCCATCTGAAATAACAAAGATATACAGTGTATAAATGAAGAGCAAAGGGGAGACCTGCAGAAACTGAGAAGAAAATGGACAGATGCATCTGTTGTCTATGTCTGTGATATACTGGTACAAGATTGGATTGGATTACAACAGGCCTAAAATAGGGCTAAAACAAGAACAAAACAAATGGTCTTGGAAGGATAAGATGTCAAATAGAATATTTAAATAAGATTCCTCATCAAGAATACAACCTACAAATAATCTGTACACAAGATCAAGAAAATTAAAATCATTTTTAACTACTGTTTTACAATAGAAAAAGAACTGGGTGCAAAGAATATTGCAGAAACTGTACAAACTACAATTGCCACCATAATGTCATAACACACAGTTAAAAATTGACAGAATGCAAGGCAAGTGAGATGCAGAACTGGAGCTACAGTTATAGACTTCCACAGGAAAAAAAAAGAAAAAAAACCCAATTCTTAATACAAGGTGAGCAGTATTAAATACATAGAAATATTAATTCTTGGATATCCGATGTGTATGCATAGAATATCTACACATTATTGTGTCTATCTGTACAAGTTTTTGGATCAAGAAAAAGTAAGAAATTAAGAAACTGACAGAAATGGAAGAAGCAAGTGAGACATTATTAAAGTGAGACTACAGCTATTGAAAAGCAAGTCCAATAGCACGGTCAGAGCGAGCTGACTGTCCTTTTAGGTAACTTCTTCTGGGAACTGCAAAATCCAAGTGCAATAGGAAAGAGCAGCTTGACCGTTCCATGATTCTATGATTCTATGATTTTGTGATTCTATGACCTAGCCTTCTGAATCACCCAGATACAAACTGGGGAAGTGAATGCGTAGTACTAGGCTTGATGTCCCAAGAACAGATGTTGTATCAAAAAGTAACTATATGGCACAGACAGATAGAAAAGGTGATTTTAGTAAATTTAAGAAGTTAAGAAAAATCTCCATTATGATAATCTCCATTATTATAAGCACTCTTTATGGATGTTATTTAAGAAAAAATTGTTTTCCTGAATGCATATATACATTGCTGAACTGTTCCTGAATGAGGAATGCAAGAAATAAACTCCTAAACCTAAAGGCAAAGTAGAAGGAGACATTGAAGATGGACAAAAAAATCTTCCAGATTTGGAAATATGGCATTTGCAAATGTCATATTTGCATACAATCATGCAGGTAACAAAAGGAAACTGCAAAGGGATGGAATTTTATTCCGAAGATCAGATAGAAGGAAGAATGAAACAATTTCTCTGAGTTCATCAGAAGATGGAACCTTACCAAAGGATTGCTAAGCTCTGTGGATCATCCAGCATTAAGGAAGGAAGACAATGCAGACAGAATGTGGCTCTACTAAATGTAATTGCTGGAAGTGGAGAACTTCTTAAACTATACATAGATTTTCCTGATAAGAAAGACACAGCAGAGAGCAAACTCAGTGATTAAATTAGTGATGATCAATATTTTTAAAAATCCTTAAGCCCCTGATCCAGCTGGTTATATCCAATGAAACAAATTTAGGAAGTGAATCAGCTGCCAAAAAAGCACTATTTCATTAGAAACAGTTATTACTCCAGAGGATTGGTGTATAACACAAAATCTATATTTAAAAAGGCTTTAAGAGTAATATAGAAATATGTACATAAGGAAGCCATACACCTTAAAAATTATCTCAATAACTAATTCTAAAATTAATACAGAAGACTTATAAACCAACAGAACTGTGACTTAAGAGCATTCACCACAATCTTTTTTTACTGGAGAAAAATGATCCATTAATCTTCCTTTCATTCTTTGCCCATCAGCAATTTGAGAATATATTCATAAAGTGGTAGATAGCAGGAAGTCAGTCAAAATAATACAGCTACACTGTCCCAGAGCCTAAGGCAAGGTGTCAGGTGAGCTATTAAAGAAAGGAAGGAAGGAGAGGGACTAAAAGGCAAAGTTTCACTGTGGAACAGAATCTGGCCTCTGATGAAGACATAGATCTGAGAGATCTTAAATCTTGCAAACAGTTAGCAAGTGGAAATTAAAGGATATTAAACATGATCCTGTCACGTTAATAACTAGTTATTAAATGAGTTGATTGAGCACAGGATTTCATAGAATCATAGAATCATTGGCTTGGAAGGGACACTTAAAGGCCACCTATTCCAACCCCATTGCAGAGAGCGGGTACACTTATAGGTAGATCAAGTTGCTCAGAGCCTGGTCCAGCCTGACCTTGTAAGATGTTAATAGCAACCATTTTTTTCATGGCAACCATATGGTATGAATTTTTATGGTTACAGCTGCAGCTCTGTCATGGATCTCTGCCTCACTTCCACTGTTTCCCCTCTTTGTTTTCTTTGCAGAGGCTGAAGGACGTTGGGTGGCCCTCACCCCATTACCTCTCTGCCTCTCTGCTTTTTCACCTTCATCTCTTAGAAGCCTTGGGTCGGGTACAGGCAAAGGCTATAGAGGCCAATATGATCCCCTTTCTTTGGCCAGTCTAATCAGGTTGTCTTATGGGATTAGGACAGTGCCCTTCCACCAAATCAAGACAAGGTTTAGTGCCTCAAACACTAGAAGCTATGAAATGGAAAATTTCCTTTGTTTTCCCCCACCACTTTTTGGCATGTCCAAGATAAATAGTGCACAAGATGGGCTGACAACCTCATCACATTTATACTAGTCAGTTGAAACTCATTATACGGCGTCCAACTATGAAACATTTCTTCCCATTTCCAAAATCACTTAGCTCATTCTCCTGACCTTCCAGGATCTTCGACAACCCCTTTATCATTGTGTTCCCCATGTAAATAATTGGGCACATACCAGTCTATCTGTCTCCAACTTCCAGTGTTCTTCCATAAACAATTTTAGGCAATAGGCTTACACAGACTTTTGTTAACCTTGGACCAAGCTCTACGTGCAACAGTTCTGTGTTGCTTAATCTATTTATTAAAATATCTGTCAGAAAGAGTAAACAGTGAGAGGGAAGAAAGTGCAGATGGCACCAACTTATTTGGGTTAGTCAGAACCAAGGATGGTAGCAAAGAACTTCTGACAGAGCTGTGTATGTTAAGTCACCACAATAGTAAACTGTGCCGGAGACTGAAACGTAAGCTGAACTAGGGGTAAAGAGAGGGAGAATATAAACAGTAGGTACACCTTGCAAGTCCCACTAAGGGTGCCACTTGAAAAATACATTGTAGCAAACAGACTAATGAAAACCATTACTCAGACTAGGGCTGCGTTGGCATGGGAGAAGCAAGGAATTTACATGCACAAGTAATCAGTTGGTGATGTATACAGAGAATCAAGATACTGCTTCATCTGCAGTGATGCAAGCAGACCTGCTTCTGGCATCTGCAGGAAGGACTGCAAAGCCAGGAAAGAGAAGTGTGTGATGAAAATGATTAGGAGCCTGGAAACATTCCTATGGAGGGACCAAAGGGATTCAGCCAGTTGGCTTTAGAAAGGACATAAATCAGAGAGAGGGCAGTAAAAGTCTACAAAATAATGAATGGCCTAGCAAAGGTAGGTTGTGAGAACTATTCTCAAACTCAAATAATGGAGTTGAGAAGTCTGGAGGGTAGTGAAGCTGAGAGTGGAATAAATTTCAAAGGGTCTGGCTGTCAATGTTAAAAAAATATCTGGAATTGTTGCAAAGATTTTGTGGAGCAGATAGTCAGCTTCATGTTTCATGGTTTACACTGGTCCTTACTTACTAGCAATCAAGATAAGACCCCTTAGGGTATATATATGGTTACTCCATAGAGGTTTCCATGGTTCACCCCTTTTTCCTTTAGAGCATCTGGTACTGGCAATTGTCCAAAGTGGGACTAAAGAGTCCCCTCAGGCCTGATAAATTTGGCAATTCCTGATTGCCTAAAAAACATTATAAACCGTTAACTTCACTGTTATTCCCAGTGAGCAAACAACTTATGTGCTCTTTATTACTCAGCTCTCTCTTTAGTCCCCTGAAATTTTACCAGCAGATGCTGTGTGTATATACTTAGGGAACAATTCAGGATTCTATTGTTCATATAATACCTCTGGACTTCTCTCTGGGGATTCTGTATTAACAGGAATGGCTTTTTTCTCTTCTTTTTTCCTCTAGCCTCCACAACTTCAGCCTCAGACAATGAAAACTCAGCCTGGACCTCAGCTTGCACAACTGTCTCAGCCACGGCCTCCTCCCCAAGGTACAGTTGTTTGGGATCCTGTGATCGCATGGAATGTGAGACATCAGTTTGCTTTCCAAAAAAAAGTTCTCAAGATAAAGGTCTCACTCATTGTTCCAGTTCACTGATAAGCAGGCAGCAGATTCTGTGAGTCATTAAAGGAGCTACTGTAATACTCTGCAGTAGCTCAGAAAGTGAGCTGAAAATCTAGTACAGATCCAGCTGATAACGCTGTTAGTGTTTGGATCAGCAAAGCATTGCCACATGAAGTGGCATTGGAGCAGGGTTTTGGACACACTGTATATGTGTTTACACAAAGCTGTGGCAGCTAAAAGTGTAAAGAAGTGATAGGAAGATGTGGCTGCTGTCACGCCTGGAATAGATACCAAGATGGTGACACTGGGATCCTTGATCCATCCATACACACATTGCCCTGTCACCAAGGAAGAGCATTCCCTCAAATTCTCTTGACAGCAGAGGCAGTCATGGCCTGTGGCTTGGCCAGAACAACACGTTTGGTTTACTGTCCAGATTTAGCCTGAGGTGTTGAGGAATGGGGCTGCTCCATAGGTACCTCACACCACAACAAGCATTCAGTTCACATCCAGACAGTCCTTTTTTGCCATCTTTGTCCCTTTCTCCCTTTGCAATCTCCTCCCAAATAAAATCACACCTCTAATTACCTTTTCCTCATCAGTTCCAGTTTTGCTGTTTCTAAAATGTTGCATTCCTAATACCAAATATGGTATTACTGATGACAAGAATCATTGGCCTTGCAGGATACTTCTTTCCTGAATGTGCCCAGTATTCCCCTCCAATTCTCTGTGACGTTTTTTTCTCACAGCTCCCACTTTGGCCACATGTGAAATTCAACCAGCCTCACAGCACTAACTTTTGCCAGCTTTTCACACTGCTATGTCATATCCAGCAATTTCTCCAAGACAAGACTGACTCAGTAGCCTAGTCTTTGCTCACGGCTTTAATGACTAGGATTGAGCTGCATACAGTTTGTTTCCAATTAGCAAAAGTGAGTAGTGACCAAAATAATCAAGTTCAGACTCTGTTTTTAGGGTCTGCTACTAATATGGCCAAAGCCAGCTGCTGATAATGCTGGAACAAACCCATAGATAATGATAGGGTGTACAGTTTTGCATCAAAATGTTGGCCACATGAGGAAACTGTTGACCCAAACCAATCTTCCTTCCCAATGTGAGTGCTTGCCAAGAACAAGAAATATTAGTTACATGGAAAAGTACAGCACATTGAAGCAATTTCCTTTGGGTAGAGTGGCAAAACTTCTTTAATTTTTAAAGAAATAAAGAAATGGACTACAAAAGCTCTAGAGACGTGGGCATGATACTGGTGCTAGATTTTATTTCTTTGTAAAGTAGGATTTTCCTTATCCTTTTGCATGAATCTGCTCTGAATAGTCTTAAATAGTCTCTTAGCAAATATCATCCTTCCACATAGATGCTACTTGCTTGTTTTCCACATGACCTTCCTCATGCTTATTATTTACACAACCCTTCCAGGTGGACCACGCCAGCCTCAGGCATCTCAGCCTCCACGGACAAATGCACCTCCACAGCAACGGCTCTCTCCTCAAGGACAGCAGCCTCAGAGTCCCCTGTCCACTTCACCTCAGCAGCAAAGGTCACCCGGGTCTCCACAGCAAATCCGATCAGCAACTGGGTCCTCTCCAGTCCAGGCTTCCAAGGCAGGCGTGTTCCCACCACAGCAGCCCAGACCTCCTGCTCAAGGGCGGGCTCCGAGCCAGCCAAGCCCCACCGAAACATCCCAGCAGCAAGCCACCCCACACCCACATCTGAAGTAGGTGCTCTGTTAAACCTCTGATAATTGCAGATACTAAAATAAGGCTTTCAAAAAAAGTTTGTCAGGCAAAACTGTTGTAAGGCAGCAGTCCCCAGGGACAAAGTCCTGGGTAACTGTGAGAGACTTCAGAGGTAGAAATGCCAGACACAGCTCAGGTCATCAGTAAACTGCCATCAGGAAGAACCAGTTGTACTTTACATCTATTAAGACTTCACATTCATCCTCTTGTTCGTGTGCTCATTGCTAAATGTGTGCTCTATCCCGACCTTATCAATACACTATTACCTTTCCAGCAGAGTACGTAATCATTACCCTTACAGACTAAGCAGCACATTATTGTAGAATCACAGAATGACTTGGGTTGGAAGGGACCTCAAAGAACTTCTAACTCTAACCCCTTCTCTGTAAGCAGGGTTGCCAACCACTAAAAGTGGTTGGTACTGAATCAGGTTACCAAGGGCCTCATTCAACCTGGCCTTGAATACCTCTGTGGACAAGGCATCCACAGCTATTCTGGGCAGCCTGTGCCAGCATCTCACCTCCCTCCCTGTGAAAAAATTTCCCCTTACATCTAACCTAAATCTCTCCTCCTTTAGTTTAAAAACATTCCCCCTTGTCCTATCACTATCTACCTGTGTAAAAAGTTGATTTCCCTCCTGTTTATAATCTTTTAAATACTGGAAGGCTGCAATGATGTCTCTCCATAGCCTTCTCTTTTCCAAGCTAAACAAGCCCAGCTGCCTGAACCTGTCTTATAGGAGAAGTGCTTCAGCCCTCTGATCATCTTTGTGGCCTCTGGACCTTCTCCAAAATCTCCACATCTTTCCTGATTTGGAGGCCTCAGATCTGCATGCAGTACTGCAGAGGGTGCTTCACAAGGGCAGAGCAGAGAGGGGCTATCCCCCTGCTGGCCTCCCCTCTGCTGATGCAGCCCAGGTCACTGTTGGCCTTCCAAGCTGTAAGGATACACTGCTGGCTCTTGCTAAATTTTTCATCTACCAAGTCCTTTTCAACAGGGCTACTCTCAAGGAGTTCTTCTCCCAGTCTGTACACATATCTGGGATTGCCCCACCTCAAGTGCAACACTTTGCACTTGGCCTTGTTGAACCTCACTAGGTTTACACGGGCCCAGCTTCTGAGTTTGTCAAGGTCCCTTTGGATAGCATTCCTTCCTTCTGCCACATAACTGCACCACTCAGCTTGGTGTCAGCGATGAACTTGCTGAGGGTGCACTCGATTCCATCACTTATGTCATTGTCCTACGTCATTGATAAAGATGTAAAAGAGTGTAAGGTCCAAAGTGGACCCCTGGGAAACACCAGTTGTCACTGGTCTCCATCTGGACATACAGCCATTGGCCACAGCTCTCTCACTGTGATCTTCCAACCAACTCCTTATCCACTGAATAGCCTACCCTTCAAACTCACCTCTCTCCAATTTAGAGATAAGGATGTGGTGAGGGACCATTTCAAAAGCCTTGCACAAGGTCAGGTAGATTACATCAGTTACCCTCTGTGGCACTACTCATACATAAACAGAACTCCAGATGGTGACTGTATGTTTAAGAGCACTGATGGAACACTGAATAATTGTAGCAGCCTTTTCTGGCACCCTTGGTGGAATATATCTGACTCCACCAGGGCAGGAGAGTGTGGCAATAAAATGTTTGGTGTTGACCAAGTGGACGCAAAGAAAAATTGGCACAAACAGATCAGAGATATAATGTAAACTAGAATTGTAGAGAGTTTTTAGACAGTGCCGAAGAGTGATGCTCTGGAACACATTTTCAGTGATGCTAAGTGTTGCTAAGGATGCAGTCTCTGTACTATACCTACTGCAGGAATTTTAATTCAGAGTCTGGTCTTGTGCTGAATTCCCACTCCAGACAGGAGAAACCACTCAGTGACAAAGCACAGTAGAAAGGAAAAAAAATGGAAATTTATTTCGTAAGCACAGACCAGATTTGAACTAAAACATTAGTGGGTGTACACCCAGTAGGGCCAACCAAAAGACTGCACACACAGTAGAGTCAGAGTAGACGTGCCACGGAGGCTAGGCAACAGCATACTTTGCATGGGACACAGCTACCACTTTGTCCAGTCCCAAACAGGATCATCATTCATGCTGTGGCTGGTGAAAGAAGTGTGATCTTCAGTATAAATCTACTCTTCTGTATTAAGAGTTACATGATTTCAGTATTTGTTGGAAGAGTAGCACCAAATGGCAATTGCATGTTTTTAATCAGATACAGTTAAGAGTTCTGGACTGTGATATTGGAACCATCCATCCCTTACTCTCCCATTCTCCCCAGTTCCTGGATATCTTAGCATATGGAGATTCTCCTTGCTTCTTTTTTTTTTTTTTCCTGGAGTATCTCTGCAATGAAGCACAAAGCATCAGTAAACAGCTCTAAAAAAGCACCTTCTCCTGCTGAGTCTGAGTTTCAACTCTGTTTTCCATTTCAGCAAATCGCAGTCCCTGACAAACACCTTCAGCATATCTGAATCGTCTCAGAGAGGAAATGCCAATGAAGATGAAGCAAAAGCTGAGACCATCCGCAACTTGAGGAAATCATTTGCTAGCCTGTTTTCTGATTAACAGCCCTGCAGCTGGATCTGTGCTTCAGCCAGCCCTCACTCTTCCTACAGCAAATGGCATATTGGAATATACTCAGTGGTACCCAGCAATTTACAGTCAATACCTGGGTAAAAGGAATTGAGAAAACTACAGTTGTTTTAATACGAAGAAGATATTCTAATAACAGCCTGAAAGGTGACTGTATAAAAGTGGCATCATTTCATTGTTTTTGTGCATAATCAGATTTACGTTTGTTCAAGTGACTGAGTTGTAAATCAAATTTTACTCCAGCTAATCCCTGTGGAGACTACAGTTATGACAGTGAAAACTAGATCTTATTTTGGTTTGTATATAGTCCATACAATCACTAACTTCCAATTACAGAATCCTTGTTGAGGCTGAGCTAAAAAGAATATAGGATTATTTCAGAAACAGATGTGCAAAAAACAAGTATTCATAGACTGATAAAGCCTGAGTATGGGAATACAGTGAATTATGGAACTTCACGATACCAACTTCACTTAACGTCATTTTTCAGAGTAAACTACATTCACATAAGATACAGTGCCACACATTGTTAACTGCCAAAGATCACATGAGCAGGTTATCCAGATGGACTGCTAGTTTGTTCCAGAATACTCTGCTTATAGCAGTTAAAATGTCCATTTCATGCCTTGCATTTATGTCCCCAGCATGTGATTCCCAAGTCTTTAGAGAAAAATGTTACGTTCAAATCCAAAATAACCTGAGAAATGGGCTTTCCAAACACACACACACAGAAAACAACTTCTTCCCTTGCCCCAGGAAACACTGTAGAGTTCAAATCCACAATCCACACAAATCCAAGCACTTTGGTGGCTTAATCACATCTGGCTATGTATGTCTCCTGGGAACATATTTAATTAATAGCAGAGCTGATGAAGTGCACATACTTGGGTGCTGAGTGTTCCATAATACAGATTGGACAGAGAAATGGAGTGAAATCCTGTCTCACTCCTTGAACTCCCACTGACTGGGGTGAGCGCAAAACGAACCAAGGTGACAGACCTGTGATTGAACAGGAAAACTGCCATCCAAAAATGAGATGAGCTGGGGTCCATCCAGAGACACCAAGCAAGGGGAAGGCATGTATGTGACTGCCCCAAGCAGGTAAGGACCTTCTGGAGAAGACAGAGATGGATCTTCGCTGGCTGTGCTTTTCTTAAGCCTGTAATATGGAATGGAGCTGTATACGAACACACATGCTGCAACTAGGACACAGCAAAAACAGGAATGACACAAACCACGTTCACAACTGAAAAAAAGCTGCAGAAATCAATCTAACTATGGCTACTTCTACCAGCTGAGAGCCCACCCAGTGCATTATGCAAACTCTATAATACAGCTGATGAAAGCACCAGTCCCCATCCCATTACCTGACATATGTGAGGCAGGGCTCCAGGAGGAAGCAGGCAAGCCTCTTCCATTCTTCTGTCAAATATTTGAGCCACAACTCATAGACACAGCTTCAAAGCCAGGTTTCTGACTTTATGTTTTCCCTTTGCAACTTCACATCAGTTGCACTTAGGAACACCAATGGAAGAAAGGAGTTCAGTAAGTCAGTTACAAACATCTGAGCCAGAGGCACAGGTCTTAGCTGTCACTTAAAGAGGTCCCCAAATCGGAAAAAACAACAGCAGTATTTGCCATCTTGGATCTCATGATTCACTGGTGGGAATGAAGCCAAACGAGCAATTCCTTCAGCACCTGTAATGAACATCTAGATCCGATGCAGTCATCCGGACCTAATATGACCAATCCAAACATACCTTTACAAATATAATTGCTTTTGTGACCCGTGTACTTTCAGGCAAGTTAACTGCATGGCTTTTCCAGCTTGAAAGGCTCTCAAGAGACTCATCTGGACCAATGATTTATATCTCAAGTTCAGAACTAAAGAACCACTCAATTCCCTCATGATTTATCCTTTTTTTTTTTTTTTTCCAGCTCTGTTTTGTCCTTCCAGGTTTGCTAAGCAGCTTACAATGTAGCATCATAAACACATGTCATTGTCTGAGAAAGAAAACAGACCCTGCTGTTTTGCAATCTCCAGGAGCAATAAAAGAGTGACAAATGACTTCGAGCACTGTTCCACTGGCAAGAACAATAGCAGATTAACAAGCTCCACTATACGGACAAGAGGTAATACAACTCTGGTGGAAGAGGATTTCCTTTGATAACACTTCCCTCAGCATGGCTTATGTCTTGCCCTACTAAGCAGTCACCAGAAATGCAAAGACAAAGACAAATATAGCAGTTTACTGCCAGAATCCTCAATTGTTCCCTCCTACAGATCTTTGTGTATCTCTCTTACCAATACATCTCTCACACACACACCAAAAAGAATTAAAAAAAAAGGTAACTACTAACTGGTAAGGTGTGGCCCCTTCAATTGACTCCAGTTAATCACAACAGTTGGATCACTTGCTGATGTTGCACTTGAAATGCAGCAGGACTGTCCTCCAGCTGACTACTGCAACAGGACAGCACTGCTGACCTGATAGCCAGCAGCGACTCAGATCTCTTCATCTGCCTTCAGCTCCCAGCTGGCACATTTCAAGGGACAAGCAAACAGAACAGGCTCTCCTCTTGATCCAGCCTCTAAACATACGTAACAGCAACAGGCACTATCAGCTTATCTTTCCTATTCCTATTGTTGCTCAAAAGCATTTTCTGTTCCACTCACAAAAGTGCTTTAAAGAACACAATGAGCTGATGTCCTGAATTACAGAGGTGGAATTCTGTACCATATCCTATAAATGTTCCAACAGTACAAATATGACACTCTCATACTAGATGTTGCGGCTAGCAGCAGATTCACCACCTTTGATGCCGGGCTCCTACTCCAAAATCCCTACAGTCTAACAAAGCAATAGACAGAGGTAATAAAAGGGGTATATTCTTTTTATGAATGGTGAACCAAGGTATATCTAAGCATTATTTAGGTACCTAAACGTAGCAGCTAGAGTAAAAGGAAGTTAAGAAGGTAACAGAAAAGTTGGTAAATGGAAGTTACATATAAATCACAGCATAGACATGGCCCACAGCATGCCTTGGGGTCTCACTGCTGTGAAAACTGAACACCTGGTCAGAGCATGCTTTCACTTTCTTCACATGGAAACCAAGAAACATGAATAGATGCGCGCATTTGGAATCAGCCCAAGATGGAGCTGGGACACAACTAAGACACCCACCCATACTCACCACCTGGAAAATGAATTTACATTCTGCTGTTTAGACACAGACTGAAAAAACATCATGTCTTTCTTGTAATATCTAGGTGTGGTATTTCAAGAGGAATGTAACTCATGTTCTCATGCAATTAAACATCTTGTATAAAGCTAAAGCTCAGAATAACAGTTCTGCTCCAATGACTGCAGCTGTACTTTCTTTTCTTTCACTTATCACAGATGGGTATGTAAAACCTTACACCCTGCATATGACTGGGTTATTTAATACAGTCCTCTTAAGTTCCATGAATAAGGTAAAGCAAATTAAAAAAAGAAAGGAGCAACAGTTCCCAATTTCCAAGCGACTGCAGAGCATGCAAATGAACAGTACAGGTAAGGAATGGTGGCCACCCTCAAGCATATCACCTTTGTGCCTCTTCTGTAGAGTCTGCAAACAGCAATGACACATACACCTGCCTTAGAAGCTGGTAAATAACCAAGTAAGTGGCTGGTTTTCAAGTATTTCCTTTCTTCTGTCATGTCCTTTTATACCGTTGGTACTGAGATATTTACATCGTATTTCATGTGCTGTTTTATGAATTAAGGAAATTCCTCTGTAGGAAACTCAACACTTTGGGATAAGGCGAATTCCTTTATCTTTGTCTCACACTGCCTTCACTACAGTGCAGAACAAATAGAAGGAACAACTTTCAGGTCACTCATGGGTGTACCTGTAATGACAGCTGATTTATTCTCAAACAAATGTCTCAGTGACAAAATCCAGGATAAAAAGTATCCATTAAATTTGTATGACTTTGCCTGAGTATTATGTATGCATTTCTGAAGGACAGATCACAAGGGCAAAATGGTGCAAGACACACACAGTGTAGACTTCCATTTTCCTTTAGCTCCACTGACTATAGACTTAAACAGGACACAATGCCTGACTACAGACTTAAATAAAAATTCCTCTGGAACAAGGCAATTCAACCACTTTCAGAAAATATTAAGGCTAATTTTGATATGGAATGGGAACCACTGCCCTCAGGCTCTACTGATATTTATGTGTGATCAATAATGGCAGGACTTGCACTGGTTTGCTGTTGCTTTGAAGTAGGAAAAGAGAGAGAAAAAAGAAACACAAATTTTGAGAGAAAAAAAAGAAGTATTATTTTACTCCCACAGAGTTAACAGGAGAACTTCCTGACCCAGCTGAAGTCAGCTGATTTGTAAAACAAAAAGATGAATCACTGAAATGTCACCCAAAAAAGCACAGAAGTATTACTGATGAAACAGCTTGTATTTAATAGGAAATGTAATTCACTGCCATTGTTTCAATTCCAAAAGGATTGTAGAAAGCAGTATCAGCCATCACAACAGTACCATTTACATTTTCAGAAACACTGAAATAAGCCATCTTAAAAAGAAGGAAAAAAAAAAGAAATGAAAAGTTCTAACAAAGTTTAGTTATTCCAGTCTTTCTTTAATTGAGCTTCAGTATCAAACTGCAGATCTCATCAGGAAAACTGTAACAGCGATGTTGTTAGTTGTTCATTAGTTAACGAGACAACACTTGAAAGCTCTAACATGCTACAGCATGTTTTCTTCCATCGAGATAATTTTTGACACTGCTCTAATGAAATTAAACAGAATTTACTGAAGTAAGAATTCCTTCTGTTTCTCCTGCTGTGATCCCACTTCCATTGCAGTTGGGTCGACCTGTTTAATTCCTTAGTTAGGCAGGCAGAAAAAACTTATTTTTGCATCGATTTTAGTTCACACACAGTAAATGCGGCCATGTACTATAGCTACTTATTTGTAAAGTCAACCTGTTCAAACAAGGAAAAAGACAAAAAGTTCTGCTGCTGGTTCTTTGTAAAATTGCTCTGCTTCTGTTCAGACTTTTGAGTTGCACTGTAGCATGGGTTCACTCAGCTGTTTGCAAAATGAACTGATTTGTGTTCTAATATTTCCACTTAAAACAAAAAATCCCTTCCCTGTATTCTTTGTGTATTAAGTAACAACATAAAAATACGTTTTACCTCACAAAAAAAATGAAAATGCAATCTCTGAAAAAATCTATGAAAACACATCTACCATAGCAGTGGTAGTACCCTATTCTATGTGGGATACGGTAGATTTTTTGTTAAGAAAAATTATTAGCCAGGTAGATTTGAAACAAACTATTTTTTTCCTGGCAAATTAATAAACTCTTCAAATAAGACAGAAAAAGATAGGATTTGTATTTAAAGTGCTCTTTATCTGATGCAGCAAATACTTAGTATCCTTCTAGTCTCTAAGTAGCACAGGTGATCAAAGAGGAGAGGTGGGAGGGGAACAACATGTACTGTTCTAAGTCATAGCCCATCTTAAAAGAGACCTTAATGCCTGGTACTGCACTATTACCAGAACACAAACAAACCCTAACTCTGGGGTCAAAACATTACCGTGCAAACAAGTTCTTGCCACAATCTGAAGAGAAGGCAGATGTTAGTGCCTGGGTTTTACAACGTCCTGCAGTTAGAAAGCAAGCTCAGGAACTAGAGAATCCACTGAGGGAGAAAGCAGCAATCAAATGAATGCACGGCGAACGTCCGTGGGGCGGCCCCGGCTGGGTCTAGGTGGAAACCTGTCATTGGGACCAGCTCGTCCTGGAAGCGTAGGGTTTGCTTCAGGCAAGGAACCAATGGGGTCAAAATGTGGTCTGAATGGAGGAAACTGGCCTGGTGCTTCTCCTGGGCCAGGAATGAGTGAATTAATTGGGTCTCCAATATACAGAAGCATTGGTCTCTCACCATATTCTCCAATGATCATGGGGGGATAGATAGGGTTTGATGGGAATGGGTTGGGAGGAAAGGGACTAGGATAAAATGGGTTGGGATGAAAGGGAATTGGATGAGGTGTAGGGGGCAGAAACATGTGCCTCCATCTCAAGGCCTCCTTCTTCTGTTTCAACTTTTTCTTGTATAGCTGCAGACAGAAACAAAAGTATTTTAAGGTTCACTGTGTCTCTTACTGATGTTCATTTTCTCCTACTCCAACCAAACTCAACTTGTGTTTACGGAACACCACTTCTAAACTAAAATTTAACTCAAAACTACAGCCTCCCAAAGTCTTTGTTTTAGCCCCAAAGTTTTCCCATGTAGACTAATCTCAGTGAGATCATATAGAGAAGCTACCTACTTCTTTCCAGTCAGTGTCACGAGGTCTTGCAATGGGATCTACAAGAGAAGCACAAAATCAAAATCAGCAACCTCTTTTAAGTAACATTCATGCCAAGGATTTGTGGGAACATGCAGAAGGAGATGAAAAAAACATCTCTAGTCAATGCAATCTCTTACATAGAGATAGCATGTTTAAAAATAATAAAGCTGTAGGACCATTCAGTATGTAATCTACTCATGTTCTAGATAAAATACCATCTCCAAAACTTGTAGGGAATCCCAGGAATATTATTCCCATCTTTGATTTGTAACAGTACTTCTCTTTACCACCTTATTTCTTCAGTCTCTTGTGAGGAATTCTAGCAGGAATATCCCTTCTCTCCACTCTCAAATAGCTGCAATAGCAAGTACATCTAAGTAGCAAGAAAAACAGCAAAAACAACAAAAGTTTGTACCATATGATGGGCAGAACTATATGGTCCATGAGGAATGGCTCAGACAACTTTTACTATTTTTCATGACAGAAACAGAATACCTACCTGAATTACATCTAGCCCACTGGTACTGGTTAGTATCACTAATGACTCTATTTGATGCCAGTATTTAAAAATCAAGAGTGGTTACCCAACGAACCTCTTATCAAAATGTAAGACCTAATTACCCCTGTTCACACGAGACTGAAATTGAAGGAAACGTGTATCACCATTACCTCTGAAATCTCGCAGATACATAAACCTCCACAGAAGCTGATCATTTGAAGCTGCATAAAGATCACGGCAAACAGCAGACAGAGAGATGAGTGAACGGACATCCAGAAGTCTAAAAATCCGAAGCTTCAGCTCAAGAGGGAGGACCACTAACCCAAAAACATCTGGCAAGTTCAGAGCTACAAAGTGGAGGAAACAGAAGAATTACCTAAATGGTAGAAAGCTGATGACCCTGAAGAAAAGGAGGACATCATAACCTCTTCCCTTAAATCATTCCCTTTGATGTCTCAGTTAAACAACTTTTCTCCAAAAGCACCATGACGTGACTTCTTAGAAAACTGATCTCTTCTGCCTTGCAGTACATTTATGGAGTTCATGAAATAGGCCAAATGGCATTTTATACTGAACACCACTGACTGCTGTAAACCTAAGAAACATGCTGCATGCCTAACTATGTTTGCAGGCTACACAGAACAAAGGCTAAAGGAAAAAGGTCTGTCTGATTACAAGAGTCCATAAAAAAGATATTAAATACACAGCACATGTTTCACATCAAATCTGCCTGCACTCAAGTCTAGAAGGAATTCCACCGTGTCTTCAGAATACTAAGCTGAACTCTTTTATGGCAATATCTGTACACAAAAAGCCTGATTTCCTACTGCTTCACAGACACCAGCTAGGATTACTTCTTCCCATTCCTTCCCAGCCCTCAATAACCAGTTACTAAGATCGTTCTTGGGGTCAGACTTCCAAATACGAGGACTGCTCCAAAATTAGTGCCTCCTATTTTATTATGTTGTCCAAAAACGTTAAAAGGCAGATATTGGTAAGGCAGTAAAGCATGAGTGTACAACCTTTTAGCTTGCCTAGACCACACTGAATAAAGAAGAACTCTTGGGCCACGTATCAAATATATAATATACTTAGCATATATAAGTAACATTTTTTTTTAATTAAACAAAAGCAACAAAACATAAAATTAGTGCAATATCTGATGTTATTTCAGTGAAACTAATGTGTCAGTCCAAATCAATGGAATTGGTTGCAATTCTTAACAAGTTCTCAAAGTGCTCATCAGAGATTTCTGATTAAATTTTATCCTTCCTGTACGTATTGCCAAAAAGGGATGACAGGAATAAGGCGTGATTGTGAAGCAGGGGTATTCTTCTCTGCTGAGGCAGATCTTAGAAAACTCTATTAAAGTGACACAATCAATATCTGATTGCAATTTTATACATTCCATGTGAAAATTCACAGGTAATGTATTTATGTCAACTGAAAACAGAAAACGACAGCTTTGCAATCTTCTCAAATTCCTTTATCAAAACAGAAAACTGCAAATATTTCACTGTTCACAGGACAGTTTAGCCAATTTATCAAAATGCTTAAAATTATTCACCATAACTTCAGTTAGCATTGCACTGTGGCCCCCCCTGTGTCTTGAATTCAGTGCCCAGTGCACAGCACTGCCTGGCTGCTGCTGAGTTATGAGTGTGTGCCCAGGGCTGGGCTGGGCCACACCACATAGCAGGGAAGAGCCTGCCATGAGCGTGCGGGGTAGGGGTGGCTGCAGTATGAGCTATGCCAGGCTGCATGAAGCCAGTGGGCTGAACGTGCCCACAGTTCTACTGCTGAACTTTCCGTTGAACCAGTTCTACTGGTTGAGCTTTCTCACCAATATCCCCTTACATTTTGTTGCTGTGCAGCAGATGGGGCAGTCTGACAAAATGGCATCTGAAATGGAAGCAAGAGTGTGTGTCACTGAATTCTTCCATGCAGAAAAAATGGCACCCACTGACATTTATCAACATTTGCTGAACATTTATGGAGACAAAATAGTATATGTGAGCACAGTGAGGAGGCAACTGTGATGTGAAAGACAAGCCACGTTCTGGATGGCCACACACAGCTGTCACGCAATGAAATGAAGCGTCTTTATCAGCTCATCCATGCAAATCACTGGGTTACACCCAGGAAACAATGTACAGAGTTGAGTGCCAGCTTCAAGGATTTAGAAAAGATGGTGGCAACACTGGAATATTGAGAAGTTTGTGTCAGGCAGGCCCTGCCAAGGCTCACATAGGAACAGAAAAAGCCATGTATACAAGCCTGTCAGGACCCACTGTGTCAGTACCAGGCTGACAGTGACAGCTTCCTGTTCCATTATCAACCACGAGATGCAGTGTCACCACTATGAGCCAGTCAAAACAGCAGTTTGTAGAGTGCTACGTGAATTTCACATCAAAAAAATTCAAGATGCAGCCCTCAGAGGGCAAAGCGAGGAAAGGGATGATCCTCCTGGAATTCCTGGGACGCATCAATGCTGACCACTACATCAAAACACTAAGTTGAAGGCTCCAACTTGCAGAGTCAGGACAGTGAAGACAACCTTTTTTTTGCATCACAGTAATGTCAGGCCCCAAACCAGTTTAAACACAGTGGAGTACATTGCCTATCTTGGCTGCACTGTCCTATCTCACCTATCATACAGTTTGGATTTGGTGCCTTCTGATTTTCATCTGTTTGGACCAATGAAAGATGGACTGCATGGGCAACATTCTTCCTAGCAATGTTGCTGTCACAGCAGCTGTGGAACAGTGGGTTTCCTCCACTGGTGCAGATTTTTATGAGCACAGCATGCAGGCTCTTGGTCATAGCTAGTGAAAATGCATAGCTAATGGTGGTGACTATGTTGAAAAACAGTGTCTTGTAGCTAAGAATTTTATCTATCAAACTGTGTTACAGAGCTCTTCACATCTGTTGCAGTTTATGTGGAAATAAATAGGAAACATTACTTTCAGGGTGACCTACATATAATAGTTTGACAAAGAAATGAACCAAAATACAAAACCACTCCCACGAAGTATCTGTTGCATGTTGTTCTCATCACCACGTATGAAAAACAGCCAATCCATCTCAGTATCGTGAGAGTAGAAAGAGGTTTTTTTTCCATCTTGAGCAATCAAATATTAAAGATGGGAAATTATCATTATATTAACTTCTTTTAAAATACAAAGATTAATTTCTTTAGAATGCCCATTTTTTTCTCACTCTCCACATACCCACCACTGAGCAGCTGTCTGAACTATTTCTAACACTTCTCCCTCAAGACTTTGCATAGACTCCCTCCCTTTCTTCCATTCACAAAAATTAAGTATCACCTCTCTCACCTTGTCGGGCAGCAGCCAGAAGAGAGTAAACCAGCTGGTCTTTAAAGAGACGAGATAATTTCTGAAGGTCTTTGTAAACACCCGCAACCTTTTCTATCAAATCAGAGAGATAAAAAGCTTAATTTCAAGAGGTTATAATGCAAGGATTATGCAAGAGCAGAAAAACCATGGCTTTCTTATCAACAGAATGGTGATCTGCCTGTCATCTTGATGAGCCCAGGTCTGCAGCTAGTGTGTAACAATCATGGAATAAGCAACTTATTGAGAAACTACAGCCTACGTCTGTGGTAAGGCTAGGCTACCCCTTGGCCTTAAAAAGCACCATTAAGAGAAATACATGAGTTTTTCAAAAACCAACTGGCTCTCAAGCTGTCAGAGCTTCTTTTATCTGATTTCAAAGCCCAGGTAGCACACACCTATGCTGTAAATGTCTGCAAAATTCATTTTTCTGACAAGAATGCTTTTCCACCCTGTTCTCCTAAGAAAGAAGAGCCAGAAGACTCTACCATTATCCTGGATGTGTCAGTGCTCAGTTAGTCCTCTGCAGCTTTTTGACTAGCCTCATACATCAGTGACTGGAGATCTGAGAGACACAGTGTAGGACACCCAGTCATCCTCAACTGGCAACAAAGAGGCTCATTCACACATCGTAAAACAAAAGGCTAGTCAGGCCTCTGCTCACAAAGGATCCGCACCCATCTGTCCTCCTCCCCCACCTTAGTACCCCTCTAATTTTGGCTCTCTGCAGAGAGCTATGTGGTTTGCACCTATTCTATAACACAAATAACAGTTACAGTGTCACAGTAAGAATAATAGGTATCACCAGCCTCTAAAGTCCTGAACCAGCAGGGAGAAAAAAGAGGGTCTAACCCAGCACTGCTGCCTCAGAAATTTATATTTACATTTAGGACTTCATAAATAACAGGCACTGGGGACAAAGCATGACTCGATCTTTGCAAAATCCTTTCTTTATTCGGTTAATCCAAGAAATTCAAATTATTTTAGCAGCAAAATACAAGTAAATGGCTATACTCTGAATTCCTTTTACTATAAAGCAATAGCCCATCTAAACAGTGATCACATTTTTATTCTTTCTTGCTAATTTTTGCCCATTTAGTCTTTCACTTACCATCCTTACTTATTACATCACTTACCTACTTCCCAGTTTACTATTATCAGTATTATAGCTCACGCATACCTGGTTCCTGAAAGCAAACAAAGGATGCTGGCAGCAGCTGTATTCTCTTCACACCTTTAATCTCTCTGTTGATTTTTAATGTTGCTGCAAACATAAGAAGGAAAAAAAAAAAAGATATTTCAAAACTGAAAACATTCTGAGAGAAAGCCAAGACCACTTCATTACTGCCTTACTCTCAGAGGTGCTTTACTTTTCTCCTTTACCAGCTCCTGTCCAGGAAAATACCAATCGCAGCTAGCAGTTAGATAAACAGAAATTTCAGAAAAATAAAAACAGAACTTAAAATAGCAAAGAATAACCAAAGATACTGGTGACAAAAACTGAGCACTGTCTTCAACAATTCTATCACATGGAAAGAGACCTAACACAGATAGAAGTGGTACATAGGGAGCCATTATTATAACCCAGTCATTGGAAACATATCAATCAAGATATTAAGAACTCTGGGAAAAAGGCTCACCAATCTTCCTATACAAATGTTCTATGCATGGCATGCATGGCAGCTCCAACACAATCCTAAATCTAACCTGACTTGGTTGAAACATTTGATTATAATTTCAGAAAGCAAATTCTTTACATGTTCTGAGAAAATATAATTGCTTATGCCAATTTGTGTAAGCACGTATGTCTACAAATGTTAATCAAAGAAATCCTGAAATTAGAATCAAATTCCAGTTTAATATTGGTTCTGTAAGAATGTGGCACTGCTCAAATGCTAAGTCAAAAATGAAAGAGCAATTTAAAAAAATAAAAGAAAACCAACCGAAACAAAAGCTACCAAGTGATATTTGCTTGGAATTTGCTTAAAAAAAACCCAGACTTTTCTTAATTTTCTGAGTTCAACAGCTTAAACCACATACAGTTTTTGAGACCACGGTGTTCATGTGTTTCAGTAAGGAGAAAAAAGAACACACATTTGAACTAAGGAATATGTAGTCTAGAAATGGTTTAAGTCTTGCAAAGATTATGAGACTAAACAAAATGGATGAAATCCATCTCTTTTTAGTATTAACGTATACCACAGTTCCAATGAAATGAGATAAAGCCCGTCTTTTTACAACACTAAAAAAATTCTAACTGAATTCCTCAAACATTATTCCATTCTCATTAGAGAGAAAGAAAAAGCTTATGCTGAGGCAAGAAATGTCAAGAATTTTCAGCATCAGGAAGTGGCATCTCTTGCATCTCATCAATCTGGATAATGACGTTGTGATTCCAAAGAAGCTTATGTAAGTCTTCTCTTGCTAAGCAATGGTGATATTTAGCAAACTATATCCAGAATAAAAACTTTACCAATTTACCATTAATAGCAACAAGATCTCCCAAAGGCACACAAGTCAAACCAGCAGAACCCTCTTCGCAAAGGGGATGCGTGTACTGTAGCTTGTAAACACCATTCCCTCTCCATTTCTCTGGCATAGACACTGCCTTGGCTTCTGTCCCCTGAAAATACACAAATACTGTCAAATCTTCAAATGGAAAAAGAGGACTGGAAGTTTGAAAGTGCCAGATCTGTGTTTGCAATTCAAATCTTTAGTTTAGTCTCAATCTGCATTACGATACAGACTATAACTGCATGAGTATGTACTTTTTCCCCCCAGTACTAACAGCAAATCTAAGGAGAAGTTTAGTAATTTCTGTCTTGTGCCAGTTTCTTGTTTCTGGGAAGGCTGTTCAGCATGTAGACTTATACTCACTGTGTAAGTCTGTACTTCACTCTACCATTCATTCCAGCATTCGGATAACTCCTGAATGTATGTTAATTTTCTGCGTTTAAAACATCTTATTGCACCTTTTCTGTGATCTCTGACAGGACTTGAAGGTCATAGCTTGAAAACAATTTGAAAATCTCAGTGGATTAACAATTTTCTTTTCAATTTCAGTATGAAAATTCTCAGATGGAATCCCATAGAAAGAGATACAACATAACCACAAGCACAAACAGGGTCTCTCTTTCCTCTAAAACTCACACAAAAATTATGTTCCCTACTTCCAAGTCCACAAATTGACATAAACAAATTTTGCTCCCTATGGCAAATGTGTTCATTGGATAGTACGCTAGCCTACGGGAATGTTGTTAACAGATTTATTCAACTGGTTTTGGTCAAACAGACCTAAACTAATTCCATGTGCTTTTAGCACCACAAGGAAAAAAAGGACACTACCTTCTCTGGTAACAAGTCTTATCTTTCATGTTCAGTCACATAATAAACAACACGTAATGCAAATTACACGAAAACGTGAAGGGAAAAGATGAACTCACCGTACAGAGACAAAATCATAGGTGCTCAGGTATTAGCTAGATACCTCTAGACATTAGTAAATCAAAGGCTAACTGAACCCTGCTGAAGATGATGCAAGTTAGATGACAATACTCAGGCAGACGTAGGCCTTGTTAGCCACCTTTTTAACTGTAGCCTATTGAGATTATACTCATGTTGAGGACAGCACTATTATGAAGTGCTACAATCCAAGCACATCTACACAAGCTTAACAGTAAAAAGCAGAAATGGGAGGTTATCAACTGAGTTCCAGTTGAGGTCTGAAAGGAACATGGAGGCAGGCCTCGCGTTTAGTGTTAAGCCATACTTGCCAGTCAGAGATGCTGACACTTCAGCAGACTGGGCTGTTGACTCTATACAAACAGCCTGATGCAGATCTCTAGAGGCACCTTGCATTACAGGTTTTTATAATATTCTACAGTTCTCTTGCGCTGACCAAGAGACTTCCTTTTTGGTTGTGTACATACCTGAGGTACATAGCCTGTCTCCATCATGAGAAGATGTACTAGGACAATCAAGGCATCCGTGGCACTGGTACACTCAGCAGAAAGGTAGAGCACCTCTAAGGAATGTGGAATCTCTCCATCAGCAGCCTCACTGCACAGCATAGGTTCGGAAGGATAGGAACCCGTACCTTCGTCCAGATCAACATCTTCTGGGACTAATCCAGAAGGAAATTCCAGGCTGGAACCTGCCTTCAAGAGATAACAAAAGATACATGCAGGAAATTATACCATCAGTATTACTTGTCTGTCTGGCAGTTTTCGTAGGCACCAAGTCTACACTACAGATGTACTGTAACATGTAACTTGTACAGACTCAATTCATCTCCATGTCCTAGCATCCCAGTTGAAGACCGGGATTATATACACAGCCTCTGTGTTTTTTCAATATTTATAATGTAAGTCTTTCATAAAAATAGGTCTGTTATTTTCTTGCAAATTGATAATAACTTATAAAACATTCATCAGAATTCTTGCAACGCTAACAGGAACAATTATTGTGGTACTCCAGCGTGCATAGCAGGAAATCAACATGATTAACTCATACTCCTTACAAATACAATAGGCTTAAGTAGCTATAAGAATCATTAACAGAATGCATCTGCTGATACTTCAGAAAGATTGTGGCTTTATTGCTGTTTCCTTTTTTGCATTGGCTTGCATGTCCACAGCACCGATGTACTAGGGGCACTTTGCTCCTGGAATAATCTATGGGACAATGGACCATTCTCCTTCACTACTTAGAATTCTTTGGATCCTAAATCTTAATTCCTATACTGTGAAACAATACTTTATACAATGTTTAGCAATATTTCTCATAAAAAGGTTGTAGTAAGTGACATTTTGTATTTGACAGTTAATCCAAAATCAAAGAACAAATAAGCAGATTCTCAAGCTCCTGTCTAGGAAGGAACAAAATCTTATAATTAGATAGGCACCAAGCAGCATGGCACCCTATGTGGGTTCATAGAACTGCACACACTTCTGAAGCACAAGGCAGGAGCCACCTCAGCACTGTCTAACTTCATGCACAAGACAGACAGACAGACCTCTCATTCTAAGCAGACCATCTGAATCATAGAGAACTGTTGTAATCATGAGAAAGGAATCACACACTCAACTTGTGAGTGGTATTCCAGTATTTGCTGCATTTTTGTGGTACGTGAAGTCATTTTTTTCAAGGAAGCACTGAGGGAGCTAATACTCATAAATTCCTTAAACAAAGTGCATGTTCCAGCAAAAAACATGCAGTCCTGTAAAAATGTAAAACCAAAAACATCTCAGGATATCTGTTGGAACCAGTACATAACTAGTACATGACTGAGACAGATTTCCATCCAAATAACTGGCTACATTATCAGCGTTATCAGACAATCATAGGAGTCAAATATCCTGAAGAGATTCTTTGTTATGCAGTGCATCAGCTGATGTAAGATACCTAATTTTTGTCTTGTGTCATACAAGCCAATTGTCATGTGCTTACCCTACTGTCACTCTTCCGAGCTTCCACTTGAGCTTTCTGGTTGTCAGACTGTTCATTCTGCCTTTCTTCTTTTGGACCGTCAGCCTGACTTTTGGGAGTCAGGGTGGATGTCTCACGACCATTCTGAAGTGAGGGAGGACTAGAAGATGAGGGAGGAGGTAGGCTTGATTTGGCATCTGCTTCTTCTAGTAATAAACATATCAAATCACCAGGAACAATCCCGTATGAAGCTAAGGTCTTCTCATCTTCTGTAAGAGCATCCTTGCCATTCAATGTTATTGAAAACTCTGTATCAGAACTGCAAAATAACAGAATAAGGGAATGTGGTTAGCTGCATTTGAGTAGCTGTACACAGAGGTATAGTTAGAAAAGCATACTGTGTTCTAGAAATTTTATTCCTTTGGGTTTTAATCTATCAGTAAGGTTCAATAAGGGCAAGCATAGAGTCCTACACCTGGGGAGGAATGATCGCATGTATCAATACAGGTGAGGGGCTGACCTCCTGGAAAGGAGCTCTGTGGAGAAGGACCTGGGTGTCCTGGTGGGCAACAGGTTGGCCATGAGCCAGCAATGTGCCCTTGTGGCCCAGAAGGCTGATGGCATCCTGGGTGCGTTGCAAAGAGCATAGCATAGTTGAAGGAAGTCATCCTCTCCTCTTCCCTGCTGAGGACATATCTGGAATGATGTGTTCTGGGCAGTCCAGTTCAAGAAAGTCAGGGAACTTCTAAGTCAGCCCAGCAAAGTGCCAATGAGACAGTGAAGGCCATGGAGCATCTCCCACACGAGGAAAGGCTGAGCGTCTCGGGACTGTTCTGCCTGGAGAAGTCTTTAGGGGGGAATCCTATCAATGCTGACAAGCACCTAATGGGCAAGAGTCAGGTGGATGGGGTCAGGCTCTTTTCAGTGGTGCCCTGCATCAGAACAAGGGACAACGGACACAAACTGGAACATGGGAAATTCCACATGAACAGGAGGAAAAACTTCTTTACTGTGAGAGTGACAGAGCAGTGGAACAAGCTGTCCAGAGGGGTTGCGGAGTCTTCTTCCCTGGAGATACTCAAAAACCACCCAACTGCTTTCCAGTGTAAGCTACTGTAGGGAACCTGCTTGAACGAGGCACTGGATTAGATGATCTCCAGAAGTCCCCGCCAAACCCTACAATTCTGTCATTCTGTAATACTCAGCAATGCATAACAACAAGAGTGAGGAAATAACTGCAGTTTGAAGGTTTCCCCCTGGTTTTCTCTCCAGGTACACTTTATGTAACAGCCATCGCTCAGTATGTACCACAGCTGCCCACAAGAGAATTAGAAAGGAAAACAAAGGGTCACCGAACCCGAGCCTTTCAGCTGCCTCAGGAACGGGCCACTTCTGGACACGTTTATCAGCTGAGGCAACAGGTTTGAGTGTGCAGACTGCCGGGAGTTCCTCACACCTGAAACCTCTGCTATGTGAAATGGACACCCTGCCGAACCCTCCGTGAAACGAAGGCCACACAGCAGTGCTCAACCAGAGCCACAACCCGTATTCCAGAGGCCAGCACTCTCCACGGCACGCTTTTCTTCCTCGCTCTGCTGCTGACAACCGTACAACAAAACTTTTCGGAAGTTTTTATTAAGTTTCGCCTCACAACCGTTCGCACCGCGCTCCTTACGACGGCCGACGCCTCGCCGAGCCAGGCCCCGAGCAACTCCCACACCCCTACGGACCCCTCCCCGCAGGGGGCGGCAGCGCCACGTCTCAGGCAGGGGTGAGGAGGAAGGGAGTAATGGGCCGGGCCGCCCCGACCCCACCCAGCTTGGTACGGCCCCGCTCCCCGGCCGCCCCCCCGCCGCCGCCGCGGCATGGTTCGCTCCGCGCGCTACCTGTAGCCCCAGGCGGGTAGCAGGGCCCGGCAGAGCTGCGCGCGCAGCTCCCCCAGCGTTGGCTCCGCCCCCTCCAGCTCCAGCGGCGCCGTTCGCTTCTGCAGCCGCACGCGAAGCTTCATGGCCGACGGGGCCGACGGGGCCGAACGCCCGCCCGCTTGACGCTCCGTGCGGGCCCCCGCCGGCTAACGATGGTGGCGGGCAGCGGGCGCAAGGGCTGCCGGGGCGTGGCGGTGTTTGGGTTGGCGCGGCGCCGCCTCAGCCTCCGGCCGGCCCCGCCTCCGGCCGGCCCCGCCCCCTCTGCCCGAGGAGCTGTTGCTCGGTGTGTCAAGATGGCGGCCGCCGGTGGAGCGGTGCGCGGGTTGCTGTTGTGCATGCGCGCGCACGGGCGGTGCGCTGTGGCGGGGAGGTATGAGATTGGAAGGCGATTATCAGCGCTGTGCCAACTAAATGCGTCCATCAGAGGCAAGGAGAGAAAAGAGAACGCAACGAGAGGGCACCGTGAGCACTGTGCTTGTCAGGAACCGCTTTCCTTAGTCTTGGAGGCTCTGGAGTGTGTTGTGCTCCTTCAGCCTTGCGACCGTTTTTGCAATGGCTGTGGATATCCTCTGTTTTGCTTTTTAGTGTTGATTCTCTCGTGTGCTCTTCTGAGAAATAAACGTTCATTGCTTTATTTTCAGCAGAAGCACCACGTTAGTCACTTGCACAAGCTAAAGAAGTGCGAAGTGAGATGCTTCTGTTCCTCAGGACCTGGCTGTGCTAATTGACCCTTCTTCGTTAATCAGCTAATTAGCATTTCTGCCACCATTCTGCCAATTTTTCCTTTGAATTTTGTAAGCAGTGCCTCAGGTTCAAACATGCTCTGCCCGCAGCTCTAAATATTAAACAGGAAAAACTGAGTAACAAAAGGCTGAAATGGTTTGCAGAGCTTCCACGTTGGCCTGTGCCCATTTCAGATGGCCCAAGTCCACTGTCTTATTTTCGTAATAAAAGGGAAATTATTTGATGAATGAATTTCTGTGCTATTTTGATTTTCTTTTGTCTGTAGGGGAGGAAATTCCAGTAATTAGGTATGAAACTGACCTCAGGTACAAGAATAGTATGGAAGTCATAGAACCATAAAATGGCTTAGGTCAGAAGAGACCTTGAAGATCATTGATTTCCCACCCTGTGCCATGGGCAGGGCTGCCACCCCCCAGCCCAGGCTGCCCAGAGCCCCATCCAACCTGGCCTCAAGCCTCCAGGGATGGGGCACCCACAGCTCTCTGTGCAGCTGTGCCAGTGCCTCCCTGCCCGACGAGTAAAGAATTTCTTCCCAACATCTAACCTAAATCTTCCTTCTTCTACTTTAAAGGCAGTTCCCCTTGTCCTGTAAGAAGTCACTCCTCTTCCTGCTTATAACCTCCCTTCAAATACTGAAAGGCTGCAATGAGTTCAACCTGGAGCTTTCTGCAGGCTGAACGAGCCTTACTCCCTCAGTCTTTCTTTGCAGAAAAGGTACTCCAGCCCTGGAATCTTCGTGTCTCTCCTTGGGACCTACTCCAGCAGCTCCAAATTCTTCTTGTGCTGGGGGCCTCAGGTCTGGATGCAGTACTTCGTGCTTACAACTTTGAATAAATGGTTGTGTACAAGAGTTTTGACTTTCAGTGTGGTTCACTTTATCAGAATTGCTAACTTTTATTAGTCTAATCCTTTCAAAAAAGACTATACAATATAGTGACAAAAGAAAGAAATCACAAAATGTGATTTTCATGGTTTTCATGAAATCAACATAGTTTTGCAATTCAAGTACCCTACACACATGTGGTCAGTGTGAAAAATAATAGAAACAACTTTACCAAAGAAGTAAAACTATTGAGAGCCCTAATGGTAAAATTTACCTTGAGAAACTTGAAACTGAATATAGCTCTAGTCCAGCTGACCTGCAGTCAACTTCCCATGGCAGGGGAGGACTATAAAAAGTGAAGGTCCTTTTGGATCATATGCATACCTTATGGAATATTTTTTTCTGAAAGCTGAGTGCAGTAATAAAGAGTGAACCAGCAGACCTTTTCCAGTGTTTCTGTACTTACCGCTGCAAAGAGTGTGTTTTATAAAATATAAAAAATGTATACGTGTACATATATTAAGCTGTAGGATTCTGATGTTTTGAAAAACAGAGGTCACACCAAAAGATGGCAGAAATGGTAGGTTGAGCAGATGGGCATGGAGAAAGCAGTATCATTGGGAGATGTGAAAATCCAGGGTACCATTCTGAGTGTGACACTGGCAGGGATGTGCAAATCTAAACCAGTGGAAAGAACCTCCTGGCATCTTGCAGCTTGATGGTGATCAACTTTACTCCTAGAATGTATTTGAAATCCTTTATACCAGTGTTGTATAGCTAGTACTTTAAGCGAAGCTGTGCTTTACAACATCTTCGGTTGGCTGTTGGCCCTTTCACAGTATCTGATGTTTCTTCACATCTCTTAACTCTCTCACTCTACTCCCGATGAAAATCTTAGCCATGTGGAACACAGGACCTTCCAATGGGATTTCAAGGGTTTGCTACATTGCTTTAAGCCCTTTTCGCTGCCACCGTGTTTTTCTTGGTTTGTGACTTAAGAGATTGAAGTGTAGATTTCTATAGTAGGAGGAGACAGTGGGGCAATTGAAAGCCTTATTCTGTTTCCTGAGCCTACAGAAAGCACTTTTTTTGTGCTTTCAATTAGCACGGAGATGCACTCACAGTTCTTCTCCCATTCTTGCAGAAGGTTTTGTGAGTGTCACCATTTCTGTGAATGACTCCTCCTCGGAAGGAACTGAATGTGTCACATTCCAAAGTGGCCATCAGTGACAGACTCAACTATTACTGGACATGAAAAAGCAGCACCCAGTGCTGCCTGTCAACATAAAAGTAGGGAATTTGTCTCTGATTTAGAATGACCTAGCAGCACTGCATGGTATACAACTACACAGGCAAGATTCTGCAGGTATGATGCAGTGCCGTGTGGGCTAGTTGGTGAGAAAATACCCCCAAACAGAGCATTATAAACATGTCTGCACAAATCTAAAAGCAAATTTGCTGCAAAGGATAATCCAAAAAAGGGATTGCTTACTGTGATTTATTATATCAAACATTGCAGAGTAACATCTGATATATGATAGCACTTTACCTTAGGCAAACCCACTTGTATTAATTGCATGTAGGATCCTTGTACAGGTAGAACCTAGGAAAGGTATCATAAAAAGCACAGCTTCCAGTGGTGGTAGGTGCATGTCTTAGGCAGTACAGGAAAGAGTTCTTCCATTATTACCTGCAATTGCCACGAATTGGGATAGTGTCTTCATTTTGCTGTTAATACATAACTCCATGCCAGAATTGGCATCCAGGAATCTACTCATGGGAAATCTGTCTACTATGCTAGTAGAGAAACACTCTACTGTATAATTTATTTTGCTTTCCTTCATCATTCTTGACCACAGATCAAAGGACTCCTCTACTGGAGGCTGTAAAAAATTTGACAGAGGTGTCTGAATCAGGAATGTCCTTCAGGACATCCTTCAGGACAGTTGGTGTCTATCCTGTCATTTCTCCAGAGCTGTCAGCTATGATGTGAGAACCTTAGATTGGAAAAGATCCTGTGTCACAGAATATATGATCTTACACATCTTAGGCAGTCATGTCCTATGTGAGATTTTATAAGTTTATCAAGGAAATCTTACGGTCCTTGAAAAGCAGACTACCTCTCAAAAGCACCTTAATGCTTTTTGTTCTTTATATAATTCTTTTCACTACTGAACTACTGAGAGCAATGTGGAGAGCAAAATTCTTTGGAGTGACACCTCAGAAACAGAGTTTGATATTGCACCTTCGCAATTCTTAGCTGTGAGGCCATTGTGCAGCGTGAAAACACTGACTTTGTTAAATGAACTTTGTTAAAAGTGAATCAAGTAGTCCTGGTTCAGGTGCTAGGACAGGACGGTTACAGTGGTCAGGAATGCAAAGTAAATGGATTAAAACAGTGGAAAGCGTGTGTTTGTCAGCTCATCAGACAACTGCCTTTCAACATAATTATCCATCATCAATGAGTTCTGTGTAGGCACTGCAGCTATGGGTGTTGGTTTGGTTTGGTTGTTTTCTTTGTGGCCCAGCACAGATGAGTAGCTCTCTGGCAGCTACACTCCAAGGCTTTCCAGTGGCAGTAGAGAGCAGATCACCTGCTTTTATGTCCTTTAGCAAACTTCTGTCTGTATCATTTGTTCGATACATTAAGCATTCCTGGCAGTATCTTCCTCCCAGTAACCATACAAATGTTGTATTCCTTTTCCCTTGAGTGATTTTCCATATGGAATATCATTGTATAGGAAGGGTTAAAAACATGAAGCTATTGAGTCATTTTGATTTGATATTGCAGAGTGAGCTGCAGAAGGCATACGTATTCCTGAGCGTGCTGCTGAGTAACTGGAAGAAACGGAGCAAGGAAGAAACTGAAAAGTCTGATCCCAGTTCTGTGCTAACAGCAGAGAGACTGTGAAACTAAATGCTCTTTCTGGAGTGCAGGTTGGATTTATGCTGTTTTTTACTGTTGCATTTGAGAACTGTTTGTTTTGTGTTTCTTAACTATTCTTCGCTGAGTTTTTGGAAGTGAAAAAAATCCTCCTGTGGGCAGTGACTGAAAAGTTTGTGCAGGGCCAAGACAGGACATTGACAACATTCTTTCTCAGGGATATTCTAAAGGTTGATCAATTTAAGATAGTGTGTTTTATGGCTGTGTTAAATCTGTACAAGACAACAATAGTGACTTTTTTTTTTCTTTTTTCTTTTTTGTATCAAAGGCTTTGATTCTCAGTCAGACTTCAGCTGTTATCTTTATTGCAAGTTATATTTAATCTGTTTTGCAGACTTCACAAGGGAGAACTGTGGTATCTGCATTCTGGTGAGTAGAGTACTTCATCAGGGTGAGACCAGTACACAGGCTGAAGCAAAACAGTTTTTCATCTTTTTTCTTTATTTAAGGTACTTGGACACTGTCTCTGAAGAGACAAAAAAAATTAAGAGGATTATTTATAGAGAGGAGTTGCTTGATACATGCTCAGGCACTGAAGATAAAAATCAGAGCAATTTGTCTATGATCTGTTGTCATCAGCAATGAAATTGGCAGCTCTGATTTAGATTATCTGTCAGCTCACATCTTCCATCTCCTTAGTTTTGTCTGTTGTGGTCATCTGACTAAGCTTGTACAATCAACCCTGGCATATAACAGAGGCTTTGGTCTTTGATGAAATCGAGAATATCAGCCTTGGAGTGTGAATGTAAAGCTTGTTGATTTGACAAAACAATATGAAGTGATACGGTCTTCTAGCACCATGAAAGTTCAGTTTGTTCTTTCAGTTTCACACTTGGGATACATTTAAGAGCCTAACAAAAGCGTGTAACTACAAAGCAAATAGTAACTAAGGTTGCTGTTTTCTATTCCTCAGTGGGAGTGAAATTCAGTGAACAATGAGGTACCTCACCTATGTTAGTGCTGCTAGCAATCCTTTTAGATAAATTAGGTAAATATCTAGTATATATCTGTATTATTTAATGATAGAAAAATCTGTCTTTTTGGTTTTATATTGATTTTTTAATTGACTCCACAGAATTAGGCTAGAAAAGGTGACGTTTGCAAGAAAAGCTAAGAGTTTTTGGAAAAATGTTAGAGTTTGTGACTCCAGCTGACTGTTTTAGATAACATTGCTACCTTAAATTAATTCTTCATGTTGTGTTGATTAAAATAGAGAAAATCAAGCATAAAAACTAGGGATGGAAAGACCACATAAAGAAGGATTTTCCAAATTTGTCACAATTTGGATCATATTTTCAGATTTATCCTTTTTTTTTTCCTGAAGCCACTTTTTCTTGCATAGAATTTCTGGGTTGATTTCAGAAGTATTTCATGATTTATATGATTTCCTATTATTTTTATCTATGATTTTTATGATTTTTAAGGATTCCTTCAGATAACTATTATCAGAACAGCACTGATAAGCATTTTGTATATTTTACAGTTCAGAAGTCCCATGAAGAGCAGTATTTTATGAGCTACTGGGTAGATACTGGATTTGTAGCTGTTTGAAGTCTGACCTCATCAGTATTAATTCCAACAAAAAAGTAAGACTATAATGGTTTGGAGGTAGGGAATCGTATGTTTCTTTGTTTGTTTTGTCATACATTTGTATATTTTCTGGTTTTGTACATAGGCAGATATTATGATCACAGTCTTACATACTGGAAAAGTGTGATCCAGTCTTCTCAGTGTAAAATCACCATAGACTCCTAATAAAAATTCTACCCAGCACTTGGAATATTTGAGTTATCATGAGAAACAGCATTCAATTTCTAGGGAATCAAACAGTGCCTGTCACTGGTAGTGAAAATCATGAGGAATGCAAGTTTTGAACAGAGAAACCTTACTTCTGTAAGTGTAAAAAACAAACAAACAAAAAACTGATTTGTCACTGCTCTTATGAAGCTGTGTTTTGTATTTGTGTCCCACCACATAGTGGCTTACTTGCTTTTCCTTCAGACTCACTCGCTATACTGTAGTATGCCATGTGATCACTGTGTAATTCTTATACATGTTCTGAATTAACCATTGCACTCCCCTCTTATGAGCTGATTTGATCAGTGCTTGGATTAAGTCAGAAGTTTGTCTATGTATATGAAAGGGTGTTGGCTTTTAGGAGGACAGGCATGTTTCTCAGCTGGTATTGCTCTCTCATGTTCATTCTGCAGGAGCTAGGGTATGGTAAAATGAACCAGCTGAAACATGGGTGAGAGGAAAGCACAGTGGAGCAGAACCATGCAATCTCACCAATCCTACTGAAGTGCCATTCAGTTAATCTGTGCTCCCACAATGACCACTCTGTGCAGTAAAATCACCAGCTAAAGCTCTCGTGGTTATCCACCCTTGTCCTCGTTTCTTTGAGGGAACAATGACAGATAAAGATTTTTTGTGACTCGTGTATGCATCATTTACAATCACATTTGCATCATAAATGTTGTTAACAGGTCCCAGTGACAAAGGTGAGAAGATGCAAAAGATGTGGTATTCTTTCCTGCCCTGTTTGCTCTTTTTACAACTTGAAGCTAATCCCGGTCTTAAAGTGAGAATTACTCAGAAAGGGCTGGATTATGGTATGTCTGTCATTACCAGAAGTTAATTTACGATAAATATTCTACGTACAGAATATAGTTCTTTAAAAAGGGGGCAGCGTAGAAGCCTGGTCCTTAAATATTGAAACAGAATATATTCCTTTTGTCACCTTGCAGCAGAACACCTTTTGTTCCTTCTCTCTCTTAGTCTCTTTTTTGGACTCAAGGTACAAATTTATCCTCAAATTTAGGACTGCATGCTCCTGCAGTCCAACAGTGTTTCTATTACACTTCTCATATTTATCTACTGTCTTAGAACTAGAATGAGATGGTCATATAATTGTTTCTTTTTAAAAAGTGCTAAAATCTTGATTGAAAGTGTGATATTGAAGATAATCAACATATAATTGAAAAAAAAAGAAAGCTTACAATCTTGGAACAGGCATGTAACTGCACACTTTTACTGTCATTCTATTTGAGGTGAGAGAGAATCTGCATGTGCTGTTCTTTCAAAAAAAATCTAGCAACCATCTGCTGTAATGTTGACCCTTAACAGAACATCAGCGATCTTGTACATGGAACTCCTAACCTCTACACTGTATTTTCTTACTCTTTCTATTCAGGCTAGCTGCCACTGCCTCCTGCTGAAGTTGTAGTCCGTGGGTGTGGAGGGCACTCAGTACAATTTCAATTGTTTACAGAATTAATATTAATGATAAAGGTTAACAAGGTACAGATTCAACAAAGGCTGGGTCATGCTAAGGATTAATCATTATTTATGTACTGAACACACTGGCAGCTAGACAATGAACTTGTGAAATGAAAAATAGAAGCTCGGGGCTTATGAGTTCAAGATGAAAGTGAGGATCAGGTCTACTTATTTCGCTGTATGAACATTGTTTTAAAGGCTTTTGAGGAGTTAAGAAGTGCAGGGCAAACAACAGTCATCCAAAACAGAACTGTTCTTCGTATCTTTTTACGAAATGCTAGGAAAAGCACTCCCTAGGCTTCTCTGTTGCCTTCAGACATGAAAATTCAGTCTGCTATTTCTTAATATGAGCCCAGCAGTAGTTGTGATATTCAGCATGGCTTTCACGGGCCAAAGTTATAGACTAACCCTGTGTTAGCCGTTGGGGATAAGAACAGACATTGACAGTGACTCTGCCAATGGTATTTCTTGTATTTGAAAAGTGTGGTGTTTGGTGTCGGTTCATCCCGCAGCGCCAGTTCTGCTTACCAAAAGTGGCCCACTGAGCGCTCGCATTCCACGAGCCTGTCATACAATCATAGAATTGCTCAGGTTGGAAAAGACCTTAAAGATCATCAAGTCCAACTGCAACCTAACCATACTACCCTAACTCTAACAAACCTGTGCTCAATCATCTATTTTCTTTTAACATGAGATTTGAAGGCTGAGTCACTAGATCCTCCCTGCCCACTCGTTCTGCCAGAACCTTGAGAGAGACTTCATTTGTGGTCACTGGCTGCTCCCATTTAGAATCATAAGTGAGCTTTAGGGTATTTCTGTCAGACAGAGTCAGTGTTCTCACTTTTGAGGAAGGAATTTCCAGGGAATCATAATTTTTAACATACTGAATTCTGGAAGAGAAAAAAAAAGTGTTTTGTTTTGTTTTGTTTTATTATTCAGCAGCTGTGAGTCTCTAAAGCTAAAGAAACTCCTGTGAAAATGTATTTGACATACCAACACTTCATATGCATATGTTCATAATTCTTACATAAGTAAGGACTATGCATATTGGTCATCTTGTCACTTCTTAACAGGCCTCTTCATTCAACAGGTGTAAGACAATCTGAGAGAAATGTGATGACCAAGTATTTCCAAAGTTATCCACACTGTGTGTGAAGTGAAGGAAGTATAACAGTTTCAAATAATTGGTAAGAGTTCTAGAATGTAAAATGCAAGTCAAGATCACTGTGATCTTGAATTAAATGATTCATATGGGAACAACAGATGCAGACATGTAAGTAGTTGGAAAGAGGTCTAGGTAAGGGTTTAAGAATGGGAGTGTTTTCAGAACTATGTTAAAAGTGATTGAATTATTTGTCAGTATGTCTGGACCTTTGCATGCCATAATCTGGCCTACAAGGTATCTGATTTCCTCTGTCCCACTGTAGGCAGGAAGATTGGGATAGAACTACTGAAGCAGAGAGTACTGAAAGAGACCTTCCCAAGTTGGAGTGGGCAGGAGAGTTTCTCCATTGTGAAAGTGAATTATACAATCTCAAGGTAAGTGAAGGAAATGCATTTCATAGTTTTAGGATGAAACAGCTCCGAAGTAATAATTACTTCTGAAACAGTTTTAAAAGTATTTCACAGAATCACAGAATCACAGGGGTTGGAAGAGACCCCTGGAGACATCTAGTCCAGCCCCCTGCTAAAGCAGGTTGCCCACACTAGTTTCCACAGCAAAGTGTCTGGGTGGGTTTTGAATATTTCCAGAGAACAAGACTCCACAGCCTCTCTGGGTAACTTGTTCCAGAGCTCTGCCACCCTCGAAGTAAAGAATTTTTTTCTCATGTTCATATTTTTTCCTTCTACCATACTCAGAGATGAGCAGGGCCTTTGAAAGAGCAGTTTGGCTGTTTTGTTAGTTGATTTGTTTCAGAGTTTGGGGCAAAGGCAGTTGTACATGTGGATATGACACGGTGGGAAAAATGGATGGGATAAAGGGAAAAACTGGTGTTCTTAACCATCTGCTGCTATGAAGGAGATGTAGCAGCGAAGGTGATTTGTTTGAGTTTCATGAGGGAAAAGCCAACACTAAAGAATAAGATGAAAACGTGTGTGGGGATGATGTATCTGAGTTAATGGGACAGGAAGATGACTTTTGCAGAATCTTTTTGCGTAGATTTACAATGGCTAAAATAGCATTTTCATTAGGTAAGGCTCTATTTTTATTTCCTGCTGAGGAAAGTTGTGTACTAGGAACAGCCTGTAGAGTAAAAGATCTATGGAGCTTTCTACAGTATTCCTAAACAAGGAAAGTAATAGAAAAACACTGTTTTACAGCCTTCATTCCCATCTTTCTGTTTAAGCTTTTTCAGTACACTGTAACCAAAAAAACAGTAACTTCTGACCTTTTAATATTACTTCCAAGTGAAGTTCTGCTGGCCAGTAGTATTTTACTTCATTTTTTCTTCATATCATTTTCATTTACTTTTAAATTACCCAGAGCAAAAAATAACCATCTGGGAGACTTCACATACTTTGTGTTGGATAGGGCCCGCATCTTCTACTAACATCTAATATTTCAGTAATGTTCTAATATATATTTCTAATATTCATTGTATTATAGTATCCTTGAGACCTTAATTTTTGCACATCTGAGAAAGCTGGACTTGGACAGCCTGAATAAGAAAAAAATATGGGGGCTGGTCTTACTTAGTCTTAGTGTGTCTTACTGCACAGCTTTCACTGTCAGCTGGGTGTTGATTATGGAGAATGTGGAGCCAGATTCTTCCGGGAGGTAGCCAGTGAGGAGGTAATGTGCAGCAGACAGAAGTTACATCAAGAAAATCTTCAATTAGAAGTTAAGAAAATTGATGAGGAGAAGCAGAGCAAGAACAGAGAGGTTGGAGAATCTCCATCCTTGGAGATGTTCACACTCAAATGAACAGGGCCCTTACTTGGCCTGGCTTGGATTAGGGCATAATCCAGAAGATCTTAAGGTTCCTTCCAACCTAAGTTGGAGTGATCTTCAAAATCACAATTCATTTTCCCAACCAGTTATTCCCTTCCCAATACACAGTCTGATCTCACCTCACTGAAAACAGGATTAATTAGGCCAACCTTAATGTTGCCCAAGATGTTTCTCAAAAAGTATGTTCATTTTCATTAAAACTAGCTAGTACCTCCAGTCCCAGGTAAGTAGATGAAAGTCAGTTGTTTCAGAGATCTCTGCCAGATAGCAGGAAACAATGAGGAATGTCCAGTTCATGATAAGATTGCAGCTGATACCTTTACAATGTGCAGCTCAGTTCAACACACCCATTTGCAACACAATGTCTTTGAATATCAGGAAAAATTGTTTTCATGGGGAAGTCTTTAAGTAAAACTTTATTTTGAAAAACTGAACCACTCCAGAGCCTTTTGCTGAGATGAGGAAGGGGATACAGAAGGGAAAGGAGAAACTTTGGTCTTTGTCAGCGAATGCTAGCATTCATACAACCTAGGTTTTTTTAATAGCTGCAGCATCTGGGTATAACAGACAGACTTATTTTCCCCCAGTAAGCAATTTTCACTTCAAGGGCTTTGTTTTTCTCCCAGTGGGAGGTTTTTGTTTTGACTGGGCATCCTTTTTCCCTAGCATTGTATTGAGGATATTTTTTGCAAGGATGCTACTCAGTATAATGGTACAGATAGTTTTCTTTTCTAAACTTCCTGAGAAATTATTTTAACAAATCATAGACCTTGCCTTTTATAGCAGAAGAATTCAATCATCAGTATTCCTTCTTAACCTTTTAACATGCAGTCTAACATCCTGCTTCCTTTTTTCTGTAGGTTCAGAGTTGATGCTGTAGATATACCAGAAACTTCTGCTTCCTTTATTCCTGGCACTGGTGTTAGTCTATCAGTGGCACATGCTTCTGCTATAATCAGTGCAGACTGGAGAGTGAAAACATGGCTACTGTAAGTACTGTACAGTGCAGTTGGAGTTGGGAGACAGTTCTGGGTGTGAAATTAGAATTGTAATTCAGAAATGTAGTTGCTAGTTATGATTTTTTTAAAGTCTGATATGCTTTAGCATTTAAAAAACAGTTTGCATGAACTTCTCAAGAGGGAAACATTCCCTGCTAACTAATGCAGTTATGTCTCTCTGGGAGTTATTGAGTTAGACAACTGTTAGCATGCACAGTTTGTCCAGACTGTATGATTTGTATATGCAGGACCACAGTATTTTAGATGACAATAATTGTTAATTTTTTTGTAGAGTATAACTTGTAGGTTGACTCCATAGTTAATTATCTATTTACTGCTACAATGTGTATTGTCTTCCAAAGTGATCATTTTTATAAGGAGAGTACTGTCACAATGCCAAACATACAGAAGTTAAAAAATTCTACAATTCAAGTCACTGTGGAGAAATGACTTGGCTTCATGAGCCTGTGCAGTATGAGATTGTCTTCAATGACATCATCACATTCAGATTTTTCCACTTTTCTATCTCAGTATTTTTCTTACACATCTTTAACACAGTATTTTTTTTTTCCCTAAAAGGGAGGGCTAAAACATCTGGAATATCAGAAAAGGTTTCAAGGTGCTAATCTCTACAACTGGGGTTAATAGAGGACCTGCTAACAGCAGTAGGCGTTGCTCTGTTTGCAAGCCAGATAGTACAGACAGCAAGATGGATCAGCAGGCTGCACATTTCACAGTATGTCCTGATTTCAAAGGAGCACGTACACACAGTTTTGCATTCGGTTTTAGTACTGGTACCTGGAAAGCACTGTCACTGTGGTCCCAATCTGTATGTAGTTTTCATACTGGCATTGTGAGGAAAAGGATACTGTGTTCTGCAGTGCACATCAGCTGTTCCCAAACACTTATTTACCTCTCCCTCTTGTTGAGGATGAGGACTGGGGCATGATCTAAAGAAAACATCAGAAATTTAAAACTCTGAGGACTTCACCAACTGCAAAGGAGATGAGGAACTGACATGCAGGATATGGGGGAGGGAGTCAAAGCCAGTTTTGGTGAAATGCAAGGTTATGAAGGGATTTTCTTTCCTTTCTGAGGGACATAGGGAATATTCTATTATGTTCTGTTCCATGTTTTGTACAGAGCTATAAGTTTAAACAAATCCTGACTATGCCTTACTTTTCAACCGCTCCACTCCCTTGTCCTAATACATTGCTTTCAGCTTAAAATAAGAGATCCAAACTGAAAGTCAACTTTTCAAGGGAGACCCTTGACAACCCAGGCCTACTGGGCTGTTTCTAGGGTCAGTAAAATGGGTTTTATCACAGCTTTTTCAATATTATTCCTGAGTTCCCAAATCTCACTGTAGCCTTCCTCTCTTTCCACTGTGTCCCAGTGCACTCTGCAAGTCCCAGAATCTCATGGCAGGCACTTTGCTCCTAAAAGCCTAGAACCAGTGAATCCAGATTCCTCCTAAAGAAGAGCAGTTATGGATGCAGCAACAGAGACCTAAGTAGTTAAACTTTTCCCCATCTCCCAAGCAGCCCAAAAAGGCGGAAGGTCTGAGATCCTTTCACAGTGATCTCTATCACTGAAGTATAGGTAAGGCTAGTTTGGAAGCTCTAGAGATCATTTTGTGCTGTTCAGAACAGGTTGGTCAACACATTGGGTGAGCCGTGCACTGGTTATGTTCAGGCAAGGATGATGATACCATTACCTCTCCACATCATTTCTGCCAGTGCTGAATTACTCTCCTTGTGAAAATGTTTTTCCTAATGGCTTGTAGGAAAAATGAGGGTATGAAGAATGGTGTTTCCTCCAGATAGTCATTTAATGCACATATATTGATTGAGAAATGTATTTGAAAATGGTTGTGGTAGGAGGGATTTTATGACAGGGAATGCTACTTACTGGTCTGGTCACAGGTAGCCTGTGCTTTGGAGCTGGATTGAGATTATTCTATCAGCATGACAGTGTGTTTTCCCACAATTGTTCTTAGCCTGAATAACAGAGAAGAAACCTGAAAGACTTGTGGTTAGTGCTTGCTATTGGGCTGGGCTCTTTCTCCATAGTAGTAATAGTACCTAAATTTGCTAGAAATTGTCAATAAGGAGATTGGAGAGGGGTGAATGTCTTAGTAGGGATTTTCACAGCAAGGAGAAAGAACGAATGTGTTTGGAGAAAGAATAAAAGGGATGAACATATACATTAGAAAGAATTTTTGAAATTTTTGTCAGGAAAACAAGAATCAGAACAGTTACAAAGTTGAGAACCACTGGGCTATATATTTGTTAGCTAACTGACTTCTAGTGCTGCAGTCCCAAAGGCCTTCAGGATGACCTGTCACGAGGGACTGAAACGTCTTCTGTCAGTGTGAAAATCTGACACTTTTACGAACTCTTCAAATTCTGCACAACATTGGAAAATTAATGTCCTGGAAACTCACACATATAACCTGTTTTGAATGCAATGCATGTGCCTGATTGACTTTAATCACTAAAGAAAAACATCATCCACTCTAGATGATAGAAGCCAGAAGTCCTTTCAAAACTGATTTACAAGTAGTATCTTAAATTATTCCCTTGGAGGACACATTTCCCTGACTGAGGTATGTTTTTATTTTATTTTACTTTGTTTTTCTAAGTAGCAAAGACCAAGGAGGATTTACCCTGTCCATCTCAGAACTATTCACTGCAATTGTCTTCAAAGTATCACGGGACAGCACAGGCCACTTGTCTGTGTTGCTGCACAGTTGCCAGCTGAGCATTGGTAATGTAAAAGTCAAGTTAAGTGAAGGATCTAGGTATGTATGCTTAGTATGTATAGAAGATTTTCTAATTACTCTGAGGGAAATAGTGGAGTTTGTCACATAAGGGCCACTTTTCAAATTTTGCCTTTCAGAGCTCCAGATAACTACTGAAGAATCAAATTAGATTTATAAAGGCCTGTTTTTTTTTGTAAACAGTCTCCTTTGCTGAGTGTGTGAAGGGTAGTTAATCTGCATTTCTTTGCGCACATGCCAAAAAATGAGCTGACTAGACATACTGCCTTTGAAAAACTTGACACTTGTCTATATTAAAAGGTACAAGAGGGCAAATGGAAATTTGCAGGAAGGGATCTAGATTCATTATGCATTTTGACAAGCTGACCTACAATTTAAGTATAAAACTTTATATTTCAAAAGAAAATATGACATAATTTTTGTAGTTCTCTTTGTTTTGATTTTCTAGAGAGCTTTTTGTTATATTTAAAGAGAAAATATGTCTGTTATCAGCATGTTAACATTAATATTCACAACTTTGCAGATTGCCTTCTAAACAGCTCCAGTGAGACCCAGAACTCATAGCATTGGTACAGTCTACCCATATTAGTAACTGCTTTTCTAAATCTAAATTAATCTAAATGACATTGATGCCCTAGCTTAGAATATTCTACGATTTTATATTTCAAAGACTTCAATCCATGGTAAAAAGCGTTTGCGTTCATTTCCTTTTCTTCAGCTGGATCTATAGCTTCCTGTCTGGTTATCTTGAGAAGGCCATTCATTCCAAACTGGAGGAAAATGTAAGTTTAAGAAGATGATTTCAGATAGTAAAGGGAGGAGTTCAAATACAGCCCTTGCATTGCTGACTTCTCTCTCTTTTCCATATAGATATGCCTAAATATCAAATACAAAATACAAGTGATGGATGCACATCTTAGAAAGCAGAAGGGTGAGCTGCTGATTTGAGCTTTTTGAGTAATTTTCAGTGTGCTGTTTGTAGTGTTTTTATGACTTGCCAGTTCATTTCTGTGTTCACAGTACAAGAAAAAAAAAAGCAAAGAGAAAAAGACTGAGCCATTGTTCTCTACATTAGTCCATTTCAGATTCTTAGAAATCTCTTGCAAGAACCTTATAGACAATATTCAGATTTCTTCTGTCCCCATAGCAGGTCACCTTTAATCTTTCAGTTTGTTGTAGCTAACAAATGTTATTTCCTTAGATTTTCAAGATGAAATTTTCCCAGTGATCCTTTATGCTCTTGCTACAGTGGACGTAAGAAAATCTAGCAGTAATCCACTAAAAAGCTAACAAATATCCAGTGTTGCACTGTAGTCCTGCAAGATCTCACAAGCTTAGCACATCATGTTTTAAACTTGAGGTCAGTGAGATTACAAGATGATGCAGGAAGACAGAGTCACCCTAAGCATATTTCTCTTCACAGCAGTAACAATTCCTGTCTCACTCATGTCACAGAGGCATGAAGACAGTAGATATAGGTGCTCAAAAAGCATTTAAGATTTTCACAACCATAATTAATAAGCACCCTACACCTTTTCTTTTTCTTCTTTTCTTTGTTTTTTTCTTTCTTCCTTTTTTTTTTTTTTTTTTGCAAGGCTAAGAATATTTGTCTGTAGTTCTCACTAATTCGAATTCACATAATTCTCCTACGTTATTACATATATATATATTATATTATGTACACACAGAATCACAGAATCATAGAATGGCCCAGGTTGGAAGGGACCTCAAGGATCATGAATCTCCAACCCCCTGCCACATGCAGGGCCACCAACCTCCCCATTTAATACTGGACCAGGCTGCCCAGGGCCCCATCCAGTCTGGACTTGAACACCTCCAGGGACGGGGCAGCCACAGCCTCTCTGGGCAGCCTGTTCCAGCACCTCACCACTCTCATAGTAATACACATAATATATAATATATATTGTTATGTATTAATGTCAGAGATTTCTTTCCAACTCTTCAGTTTGCATTGTGGATATAGCTGCATATTCAGAAGCAGAGTATGCAGACTTGTGTTTGTTTTCTTTCCCCAGAATAGCTACGTGCCATACACTGGGAAATATTACTGAAAATCATCGTTACCAAGAACATTGTTTACATAGCAGGTACCCAAACAGTTCAGGCTAAAGGTTGCTGAAGGCTGTGCTATCATACTGAGGACTTCATAATCTCTATGTGAATTCACCATTTTTCTTTAAAGCCATCTAATTATTTAAGCAAAATGAACAGAACTTACAATCCAATCAAAACAAAGTCAGACTGAAGCTGTATGTGAGTACTTTTTACTTACTGGGGGGCTGGAACTGTATGATCCTTGAGGTCCCTCCTAGCCCGGGTGATTCTGTGATTCTGTGATTTTCAGAAAAAGAAGTCTTCGGTCACATTGTCTGATAACAAACAAATCATCTTCAACACTGATATGTGTAAGATGTTAATGTCATCTTCCTAAGTATTTAGTACTGCTTTCCTTTACTGCGCTGAACACAAAGAAGTTCAGTTCTCTTGTGGAAAGACAAAGCGATTAAGGGGATCCTGCCCTTGGTATTGGTGCTGCATGAAAGCAGATTTCGGAAGGGTCAATTCAGTTGTGAAACAAGAGAAGTAGGCCTGTAACTAAAGGAACCTTTCCCTTACTGCAAGTTTTTTGTTTTCTTCTTCCTTCTCCCACTATTCCCCCTCATCAGATTCATCATTTCTAAAACATCTTTTCTGTAACTACATAAAAGCTGCTGTGATGCTTTTGTAATAATGCCTATTTTGTTTTTGTCTATTATTTTTTCTAGTCTTAAGCCAAATAGATGCCTTTGCACAAATAGACTATTCCCTAGTTAGTTCTCCAGCAGTCTTCAAATCACACATTAACTTGGATTTGAAGGTAATTTGCCATGAATATCTCTGTGCTTTCAAAGTCTGTTCTGATACTATTTTGCATTTTTCATTTTCTTTCACTACAGTCTTACTCAACCTCTCCACTATTGAGTTCGAAAAGCAATAAGGATTTGGGATGTTTTGGGTAACAGCTGTTTTAGAAACCAGACACAAATATTTATTTAATATAGTAACTGAATTGGTTCATTCACCAAAATAAATTATTTCAGTTGAATACCTTCAGATATGCTTTATAATGAGTGATACATAATCTACGATGCCTACCACTGTGATTACAATCCAAAGTGTTTGTTTTGGGATGAGTCCATGTCTTGTATAGGGACAGGTCACACTCAAAAAAGACTTCTCACAGAGAAGCAGGACACAGCAGTTCCTTTCTCACTAATTTTTCACCTTTTCTGGCAAGAGATATCCCAGCAACACACAGCTGATCCAGCAACTTCAACCATCTTTGTAAGGTAGAGCATCCCTATTGCTCTCAGTTGGCTTCAGTTTAGAAAGACCTGCTAAAGTAACAGCTGAAACTCTCGCTTTGCTTATTTTATTCAAGAACCACCATCCAGAGGGAAAAAAAAGAAAAAGAAGTACACCAAAGTTCTTTAAACACCTTCTGCAACAAAGATATATGCAGTTGAAGAGTATTTAGCAATACTGTTAATTCTTCAGCTACAGCTAGTTAGAATTTACAAGTTAAACTTTAACATTCTGACACCCATCATGAGATTACATATGAGTCAGGTAAAGAAGTGATTGGTCTTCAGTGTTCCTTGGAACAAGCTGATCCTTAATGGTTTTGAGTTGCCATTTTCCAGCTCTCAATCTTTTTTTATCAGGGTTAGGTGTTTCCTTTTTGTCTCTCTCGTATACTACTTTTAGTGCTTATTCAGATTTTACTTATTGTCAATTTTATCTTCAGGTTAAGAAGATGGAATAAGAATTCCCTCTGTTCAACCACTGCTAATGCATTCTGACAAATACAGATGATTACAAGTAGAAATACTTGTTAATGACTCTTTGCAGGGCACAGTCTATCCAGTAGGAAATCACACAGACCCTCCCTTTGTGCCTGCTCCATTTGGTCTCCCAAACAAAGGTGATTCCATGCTCTACTTAGGAGTCTCCAATTATTTTCTTAAGTCTGCTACACTGGCTTACTACAGAGCAGGGGTCTTTAACATCACCATCTCCAAAGACGTGAGTATAATTTCTGTGTAATGGAATTACAAATACCAGTAGCGTGAATGGTCAGCAAAGGTGGTTAATAGTTTACAGGCTGCCCAGGGAAGTGATGGAGTCAGCATCCCTGGAGGTGCTCAAGAAATGTATGAATGTAGCACTGCAAGACATGGTCAGTGGGCATGGTGGGAATGGGTAGGCAATTGGACTAGGTGATCTTAGTGGTCTTTTCCAACTTTAATGATTCTATGATACCGTGATTATGTTTGCCATGTCACACAGGTCTGGATCAGAATTCTACCACTTATATGACTGAACTGGGACATTTTTTCTTCATTTCATCATTTTAGATAGTCAAAGTCTCCCTCAGGCCTGAACTTACTGGCAGTAAATGGCAGAGGTGAATGTCACAGAGCTGATGCGCAAAGCATGCATGGAATAACCAAAGAAAGCTTTCCTCTGCATGAGTTCCAAACAACAATGGAAAAGGCAAAATAGGAAAAAGAATACTTAGTCCACCATCTGCTGCATAGAGGCCCACAGCACATGTATTGGCTGTGCTGAAAGCAGCAAAATGTGGCAAGAAGCAGGTACAGGGAAAATAAGCTTTCAGTTGTGGGTGAAGAACATGTAAGACATCTCAGAAATGCTGTTTCCCCAACAGCATTAGTAGGCAAGGATTGCAAGAAGTTTTGCTAGCTGAAACATTGCTAAGAGAGTCTGGCACTGGCAAACATCGTCACAGTGGTCAGCAGAAAAAGGGCAAATAAGATTTTTGAGTCCTATCTGACAGATTCAGTGTATTTCATCTAAGAAAGTCCCAAAGGCAGGAAGAAAGCAGGATGCCAGGTCTGTTCTTTCAAAGCATAACAGGTACTCACTGTCTGGTAGGTGCCTCTGAGATAGGTCCATAAGAAAGAAATCTCTCTCTTCTCTCTTCCACAGATTACTGTGGCTCCCCTAGGAATCATATTGGGCCAAGGAAATACTAAATTTAAACATGGATTATCTAGAATCAAAGTAAATAGAGTACGCTTTTTTCAAGGAAGTCCTCATTTTTAAGTTCATATGATGATCTGACTTATTTCCTTTGTTTACAGCTAGCTACTACTTTTAACCTATCTACAGCCATGCTGAAAGATTTTGTTCCTGAGGTGGGTACTTCTGCTTGTACAGATCTTTTAAAAAAGAGCAGTAGCTGATGTCTGCTGTGGATATTATTTGTGTAACATATTTGCAAAAGTTTGGAGAAGACAGGGAAGCTGAGCTCGTTTACAGGTAGTGGAAGATTCAAACATATACATGTCCTCTCCTCATAGCTCCATGTTCTTCCTATCTATATCACACTACTCTGAAGTTATTCTCTGCCCCCATGAGTGCCAAATTAACTCTCAGTCTCTGAAACAGTTATAAAGACTATGTGCTGGACATCTTCTGCAAGATCAGTCTCCTTTTATTCCTGTTGAAGTAAAGGCATCTCTGTTGTGCTAGCCTGACTTCCCTATTTCAAGAAACCTTCTGGCTGCAGGAAATAATATACAATGGGAAGTAATAGTCATGAGGAGCACAATTTATAAATGCAGTGCAAGACATTAAGATACTTACGAGATGCTTTAAAAATAGCTAATATGGCAACATTTGCTATGAAGTTATGACATTTTTTGTCCTCTAAGAGTTTATCTTTCTTTATTTTTTTTTTTTTTAATGACTCTATGGAAGGCTGCTCTTCCAATGTTCTGTTGTCAGGGTCATCCGTTTTTTTGTGAGTGTGTGGGGAGGAATTGTTCATTTCCCTCATTCTCCCACTTCTTTATCATGTGTTACCAGTCCCCTTCTTTTGAAGTCCCTTCAATTATTTCTCCAGATTTGTTCAATATTGGTGGGTCTAAAGCTTCTTCATTCGCTTTGTGGTCTCTGCAACTCAGCGTAATGCCATGCTAACTTCAACATTTAAACTGGTGTAATACAAATTATCTATTTTGAAATTACTCTAGTGTTTAACAAGAGTATTGTTATATAGCACCTTGTTGTGAGATAGCCACAGAAACTGTAGTTTAAAAAAAACTTTTTAAGCTGCAGGAACTGCACATTCAACCTTTTTTTCTCTGAAATCCCACAGATTGCTCTGCATTGCCTGACAGCGTGCCCAGTGCTTCTAAAACTGATAGCTACATCACCACCTGTTGTCAGTTTGCAGTCAGACACATGCAGACTATGGATCACTGGATCTGTAGAGGTGTTTGCTCTTCTGCCAAATTCAACCATCCAGTACATCTTTACAGGGAATCTAGTAAGTAGCATGAACTAGAAGATAACATTCAGTGCTGAGGCTGAACAAATTATACATTAATCTTTCAAGTCCTTCTAAAATCAGACATCAGCATAATATACCATATATAAGTCTGTCTCAAATGTGCATACTGTTCTGTTGCATTTCACAGGGAGTAAATGTGCACTACATACTGTAGAATTTAATATGCAGGTACAGCAAGCAGTTAATGAAACTCACTCTTCCCATGTGGGAAGTTGAGTGATTCTTTGAGAATAAATTGCAATATATATAAATGGGATTAGCTGATGTTCCTAAGTTGTTCTTTCTTGCTCAGTATTTTCCCAGACATCTTTTCATTAGGTTGAAAGTGATTCAGTTAAGTCAGCCATGCAGGGATTTAAATGACACTGATGATAAGGAAGGAATCAGGGCAGTATTATCACTTCACTCAGGTAATCCCTGTTGCACTCAGAAAGCAGCAAATTCACTAATGATTTCACCATTTATACATACTGACTAAATATAATGTTTAGGTGTTGTGTTTCCAATGACAGAAACCAGTTTCATTTGTGCCTGTAGCTCAGACACAGGCACAAATGTATACAGTCACAGAAGATTGTTTTGTTTTTTCCCCGCAGACAACAAGTACCAGAGGCAATTTGACAGTAATCAAACAGAAGCTGATCATCTCATTATTTCTGAAGAGGTAATTAAGGAAAATTCAGAAAGCAACATTAATGACATTAATGATTCAAACACTAGGACCCACCAGAACATCATTCTGTCTATCTAACAGCACTTGTTTCACCAAGAGAAGAGCAATGGTTACATTCTTTCTCACAGCTCTAAAATACTTTTGACTACTTAATTTATATCATGCAGATAAAATATGGTAATACTGTGGAATAACCATGTTTCCTGTACAATGTGATATTACCCTTTCTCAAGGTTAAATACCCAAGTGTTGGTGTATGACAACCAAATGACAGCGTTCAACATATTCAATATCTTAAAGTGATCTGTTTAAGTCTGTGCTGATGCTTGAGAATGAGGTTCAGTCATTTATTCTACACCCTTTACATGTTGCTGCCTTGCCTTGATATCTGAACATCATAAACAGATGCCACCATGAAAACACTTTACAGGAACAGTACAACAAGCTCTCTGTACACCTTTACCTGTGGGGAAGGGAAAAGTGACACTACATAGCTGATACTACAACATGCCATCAAACAAATGAGACTAGAAGTGTCTCTGTAATTTGAAACAGTGCTCAGAACGTTTTAGATTCTGCTTACATCTTGCTGGTTTTCTGGTTACCTACAGCTACATGTGTTTTCAGCTGACTTTCAGAAAATTTTATTCACACTTCAAACTCAGTTATGTTTTAGAGCTGCTTTCTCCCTAAATGTATAATTGTGTGGAAATGCAGACTTTAAGGCATATCCATGTTTCTTCTTGGTAGCCCTGCTCTGCACACTGGATCAGAATTCCAGAGTATGTTTTTTAACCTATTACATTTCCATTAGAGAAAAATGTAGGCAGCCTTTTTTGAGTTTTGGTCACTGGTCCTTTTTAACAGAAAAATAGAACTTGGAATGATCAGAGCCTGTCAGCATGAGTTCAGAAGAGAATGTTGCCACGCAAAACTTTTGACATGAGATTGTGTTCTGCTCATCAGTATGACATGTTTGTTGTTTGTTTCTTTTTTCTTCCAGAATTATGTTTACAATTATCTGAGTGTGTATCACAGACATCAGCAAGAAAAGTTAGATTGGGCTGGGACTGAATAGGAGTTCATCCAAATCATAGCAAACAGTTGAAGAAAGTGTAGTTCAGCCATTATGTGAAGTAGCAATTCCAGAGAATTTTTCTTTACAAATCTTGTAGTTGTAGCCCAAGACTACAGATGACTATAGAAGTAGGTTGATTTCAGAAAGATCCCACTGATTCTGTAACAAGTGGATAGTTGTCTGTTTTGATAAAAACACTGTTAAGAATCAGAGTCTCTGGCAAAATTAAATATGTTAATCAGCATGAAATCAGTAAGTAGTTGCACAAATGAAATGTGAAAGGAAATGCAAATTCTGACTACCTACTATACTTCTGGATTCAATTTTTGTACACACATTCTGCAGCACCTTAAAAAAAAAAGAAAAAAAAGGTGTATTCTGTTTTCTGGAGAGCAAAGGTGTGTTTCTTCAAGAGTGTTTACTTCAAGCAGTGACTACGCAAAACCATTTTTAGTGAATCCTTTTTTATTTCTTCACTTTAGGCTCCAGTTCTCCCTGCTGCACTCTGCTGTTAGATTCTCTCAGGTAAGTTAACAGTTTCAGTGCCTAGGACAGGTAGCTGAGCCCTTCAGAATTAAAAGCAGTTCAGCCAAACTTGTTGCTGGACAATTCTCCATCTGAATTTGAAATATCATCTGCCACTGCTCTTTCTGCTTTCAAACACATTACCTGTTTTGTTTGTTTGCTTTTCTTTCTAGTATGAGGAAATAACTCTTGGAGTGTTTCCTTTGTCAACAGAGACACCAAATATTATTATCATGCAACATTATTTGAAACAGGAAGAAGTGTCTGCCTAGACTGCATGACCTAGTCTGCCATCACAATTGATTTTACTGGCTTCTGCATCCAGCAGGACAAAGGCAGGCAGGCATGGGGTTAGCACTTCTTCTAGCTGTTTCTGACAGCAAGCCTGAATTCACAGCTGGATTAAGTAGACATAACAGTAGGAATAATACAAAGTCAAGCTTAGGCTCAACTTCAGGAATTATCTTGAATCACTCTAAGCGAATAAAAGGAGAGTAAACAACAGGGAGTAAAAGAAACAGCATGCCACTGGATAGATAGATCATTCATCATATACCAAGAATTGGTCAGGGCAACTACAGCAGCTGAATCCAACCTACACCTTTAAGTGAAGGAAGGAAAACACCAAGCACAGCAGGATAAGACAGAGCACCAGAGAGGGAACAGTTATTGCCATCCAGAACACAGTTCATTTCTGAAAACTTAGACTTGAAAGCTGAAAAGGTGTTAAACAGATTGCATCCCTACAGTTAAGGTTGAGTTTGGGTACTTAACACACAGAAAAAAAAAATAGGATTGCAAGAAAAATGAACACTGCATTGCCTTTTATATTCACATCATCAGGTGCCGTTTAAAACAAAAAAGCATCTTTTTTTTTTTTTTTTTTTAAAACCTGACATTTTCTTTGCCAGTTTTCTTTCTTAGCAACAAAAGATCTTGTTTCTAATCTTTTGCAGTTCTAACCCTTGCTTTTCAGCCTCTATCTGTAGTCCCCTAGGCATCATGCAATAATCACCAAATCTGTTCTCCCCCTTACTGCAGGTGTCACTGGTGGAGAATTTTCTGTCTTACACTTTACGGAGGGTAGTGATCCCAGTAATCAATGGTAAGCAATGTGGCCAGTTCTGAGCACAGTGGGTGAGAAAGCAAGAGGGAAACCATTAAAGAGAGTGCACAGCTTCAAGGGCTGTAATATGAGAGGTTTTCTGTCAGTTTGAATACACCTGGACCACTGTGCTGATCCCTCAATCACCTAAATCAGACAAAGGCTGGAACAGAGCAAGTCTCAGCTCCTTTCCAAACGATGTGTATGAGTTTCCTTCTCACTGAAAGAAGTGCAGCAGCAGCAGATGTCAGACATGCTTGAGTCTCATCTCAACAGAGTCAAGCCATAACCAGAGAATGGCACAGATCTGGGAAGCTCAGAAGCACATCTGCATCTTGTGGCTTTGGGATAGTGTAACATTATCACTTCCCTCTGCATTTATGCTCTGCCTGCTACCCCAGGCAAGACAAAGTAGAAAATCAGTAGAAAATCAGGGAGATGTAGAGAGTGAGGGATGATGAAGAAAGAGGTGAAAGTGGGAAGAAACATATGGAAGAGTATAGAAGGTGCCTATGGGATAAACAAGGGCAAGGAGACTGCTGAGGAAGGGGATGAGATATTGATGAGGGGAAAGGAGGGGTACAAAAGTCAAATGGTTAAAAAAGCAAGTATGACAAAACCTGGGGCTTGACCCAGGAAAGTCGGAATGGATGAACATAAGAGGGACCCACAGGCTTCGATGACCATATAGAGAATTAAATGAAAGGAAGGTGGCAAATAAGTCAGAGAGGAAATCACCAGAAACCACATCCCATGGAGCAGATGTCTGAAAAGCAGTAAAGGCAGATTGCAGTGTCAGCTGAGAAATTTTGAGAGGTCTGTCCACCACTTTTTCATGGGAATTGTTGCTTCTTAGCAAATGCAAGAAGCATTTGCTTCTTGTTTTAGATACAGTGGTTACAGATCAAAGGGAAATCTTAAAACTCACTGAGTTCCTACTGAAAAATGCTTCTGAAGTATTTTATTATTACTTATATTTGTCCTTTTTTAAGATAAAATAGGAAAAGGATTTTCTCTTCCTAACTTGGCCCACACCAGCCTGGTTGGACCTGTAATAAAAATGAATCAGGTGAGAAGTCTCACTTTTAGTTAAATAATATTGATTCTTTTTTGGGTCTGTAAATTTGTGCATATTGCTGTGTTGCATCATTCTGAAGATAGCTAATAGTAAACTATTTTAAAGTTTAAAACTTTACAGTAGATTGAAAATCCACGCTCTGGATGAAAAATGTACACACACACCCCACCAGACGAGGGTGCTTTGAGCATTTGTAGATTATAAAAGGTCCTCTAGCATTTGGGGGAATCCCAGCAAAGTGGAAACACCACAGAGACAGCCGTGCTATCCCCAGCAGGTCTTAGGAGCATCAAATGAGCTCTCACTACTGTGACCTTTCCATAGTACTGGAAAGCTAAGATGCAACCTCAGTGTCCTTGTGGTTAGCATTACCCAGCATTCTGGAGGGCTGCTAACATCAGATCCTATCTGTACCCTGAAGTCAACTGAATTTCATGAAGCACAAAGCCATGCTTGTTTCCTGCACTGCTGAGGGACTAATTATCAATTTTACTAACCCTGAATATGTCCATCTGAAATTTAAAGTAATTCTACATGTTTTTGTTTCCTCAGGGTCATCTTGTGATTTTCACTGATGTTCACTACAAACATGAGCAAGGGGAAGATGAGGACCTTCTCAGACACCCCTGATGTCCCTTTTCTTTCAAATAATAATAGAGAAAAAAGAGATCTTCCTTCTTTTGGCTTGTGTGGAGTAGATGCTATAACATTAGAAGCATGGATCTTGGTCACTATTTTTCATGTTTCTTCAGTTTTCATAAACCAGATCTGTTGGTTTTTTAGCATAGTGGGTATAGCTGACTTTTACTGATGCTTTAGAAAACTTGTTTCAGTCTGAAGGAGTGACTGGGTCTTCTTGTGTTATAAACACCAAGTTTTATTAATTTCAGGAACCAGTTACTGCATTATTCAACTTATCTCTGTTAGTGTTAGCAACATTTTATGTGTAGAATGAGATCTTATTTTTTGTAATATTTTCACAGTTTGTTCATTTGTAACTGCATACCATGAGTGGGAACAGATTTATGAAATCTAGTGAATTATCTTAGAGTTATAGAATCAAAATTTATATTGTAGTAACCTCCAAAGGCCATCTAGTCCAGAGATCACCTAAGAACAGGACTAATTAGATCATGTTGCTGCAGACTGTGTCCATGTGAGTTTTGAACCTCTCCAAAGACAGAGATGCCACAACTTTTCTGGGCAACATTTTTTTGCTATTTAACCAGCTTCAGAGTAAATTTATTTTCTTGATATTGAATCAGAATTTCCTATGTTCCAACTTGTGTCCATTGCCTTTTTTCTATGCAGTGTGCACTTTCAAGAAGTCTTCTCTGTATCCTCAGATCACAAAGTTGTAGAAAAGAAAACTAACTGCCATGACTTTGATAGAGAGCAGCTTATTTCTGTGATCAGTCAGCCAGCACCTTTGGGTGCTTCCTGTCCCATGGATTTGTGTACATCCATGTGGGTTAAGTGATCCCAAACACTGCCTTTCTCTGCTGTGGGTTATGCCTCATTCCCACAGGCTCTGCAAGGAGCTCAAGGACCTGATGACAGATCTTACTAGTGAAGACATCTTTTTCTGCATCTCTTGTCACAAGCCCCTGGCCTCCTGAGCAATGGACCTGCACTCTTCTTAAACTTTCCTTTGCTATTGATGTATTTACAGAGCCCTTCACCTCCCATGATTGTTTCAACTCCAAATGAGTTTTGACTTTCCTGACTTCATTTCTACGCATGCAAGCAATGTCTTTGCACTCCTTTCAAGTAGCTGGTCCCAGTTTCCATCTTCTGTATGCTTCCTTTTCATGTCTGAGCTCACTCAGGAGCTCTGTGTTCATCTACTCTGGCCTTCTGCCATGGTTGCTCAACCATCTGAACATTGTTCTTGTGCTCTGAGGAGGTTGTCCTTGAAGATTAGCCAGCTCTGGGCCTTTGCTCTGCAGGGTATTTTCCCACAGATCTTGCCAAAGCAGGCTCCTGAAATCTTCACATCTGAAGTCTACAGCTGTAATTCTGTTTTTTGTCTTACTCACTCCTCTCAAGATCTGAAACTCCACAGTCTTGTGCTCACTGCAACTAAGACTGTCCTGTCCTTGATTGTCGTTTCCTTGTTTGTGAGTAGCTGCAGCTCTTTGAGGGGATAAGGCTCCACATAATTCTTTAATTTTATAACTCTGAAATTTCTGGGACTGAAGAGCTTACTTCTCCCTATGTCATTGTCACCGCAGAGGAATTACTGAAAATGCATGAAAAAGGAAAAATGTCTACAAATGTTATACTACAGAAAGGTTCTGTTCCAACTTGGGACAGAAATGTGGCTTGGGGTTGATTTTTTTCTGAATCCATATATGCTGGTGCTCTTTTTCTTAATTAAAAAAATCATCCTGAAACCAAAGAGAAGTAAATCACTGCAGGGCTTTCAACTTATTGTATTATATATGGCAGAAGAGCAACTAGAAAAAGAACAGAAGAACTGAAAAAAAAGCTCTTAAATAGTTCTTTCTGCCTATCTGGGGATTCATGAGATAGGGGAAAAAGTGAACAAAAGCCCTGCTGCCCATCCCTTCTCTCTTCCAATGGGACACGTGCTTCAGTACCAGCCAACAAGTGCCATGGCTGGATGGGCCTTTCCAAACCAAAGCCATGCCTTGGTGTGATGTTGCTCCTGAAGCCCTAGTCCTGAGACTGTTGTTAACAAAATGATAAAGCAATTGTTTCTTTGATGACTGAAGAGGATGCTATACATACTAACTGTTCCCCTGTATCATCCTATTCTTTCTTACTGGCCAAAATACCATTTTTGATCTGGTATTACTTCTTAACTGACAGAATAACTGATACCTGTGCCTCAGCATGCTGCAGACTAAAGAGTGTGGAGAAAGGAGAGAATTAGGGAAGCAGGGAAAGGGGACTGCTGGAGCACCAGGCTACAGGCGATGGCTGGCACTGTACAAACCAAAGTGATCTGCAGAGAAACAGCAACAAGTCTTCACTGCTATACTGATAAGTTCATTTTGTTTCCTGTATAAGGGATGGGTAAAAAGGATTGCAATCTGTATCCCCATTTAGATTGAAGCAAATGTTTTGTTGCTTTATAAGAAAATCAAATTAAAACATTCCTTTTAGAAGTTCTTTCTAATACTTTGAAAGGCATAAAGTTAGAAAGTAGAAACAATTTGCAAATTATGTTAGTATGCTATCTGAATATATCTGTATGGCTTTTACTGGGATATTTGTAGAAAAGCGATTAAACTATTCTGGAAGTATTATTTTTTTCTTTGCTAACTTTTGCTGAAAGTTTGATCTAAACTAGGGATACTCCTTTAGAAGAACCATAAAATGTTAGAGGGCTATAATGAGCATAAGCTGCAATAGTTTTTGGACAGTTTTAAGTTGTCTGTAGATCTTGGAGATTTACGTGGATGGAAACAATGGTGCTCGTCCCTTGCTCTGAAGGAACAGCAGAATTTGTGCAAAGAAAGTGTAAAGAGAGGTTTATATACATGAGGATGTGATTTTTATTTATCTTCAGTAGACAGAGGTATAAATAATCGAATGGTTATGCACATGACTACCTGTGGTGTTAGATGTGTATATAGCATGAGTATTTGTTGTCTGACAAATGTTTTTACCGTTTTCTATTTGTGAATGCACAATAAAGTGACTCAGATCATCCAGCTAAGAGCTCCATGCCTGAGGGAATACACACAAGCTAGTTGATTAAATCACCTCTTTCACAAGCCAGGTAGTACTGGTCAGCTGAAGGGTGGGCAAGCAGAAGAAAGAGAAAATACTGACTGAAAGTACTTGACGCTATATATTGACACTACAATACTATATATACTGTGTGTATATATATATATATATACACACACATATGTATATATACAATAGTTTAAATACTACATAATTTATTATTTTCTATATTTTGACCAGTTCCAGAACAGATGGGCCTAGACAGTTGTTTGCCATCTGTTCTTCCTAGCAGCTACACATTTCTTTTTTCTTTCACAGTACACATTTGGTTATGAATGTTAGTCCTGTGGAACTACTGGAATATATTCTCCACTGGGGTATCTTGTCAGGTCCATCTGAAAAGCCAGTGCAGAAACAATATGCCACAAATGCAGCAACCACTGTGAGCTCAGCATCCCTGAGCTGAGGTGAAGTGGGGTCCTTCACCTACAGTTTACGCTGCCCTCTGCTTTGTCCCTAAATTAAATTAGAGTGATAGTTTTAACTTACGACACTCAAAATAGCTCAAGACATGGTTATCTGGGAGGCCACTCCCTGTGTGATACTGTTGAAGGTGGCAGCAATTGGCTGTATTCAAGCTCTCAGCTCCTTCCTTTAAAAGACAGGCCCGTGGCTGCAGAGGGTTTTCTTGCAGCGTCCTCAACCCTGTGGTGTAATACAGCAAGACTCCTCTTTTCAGCCTTCAGGGAAGAGGTATGGTAACAATACTTTGTGACTGTTCTTTGCTGTAGAGTGCTTTTGTTGGGAAGGGATAGATGTAGATAAATCTGGCAAGATTTGGGGATTTTAAGTTATGAGAACTGTGCCTGCATAGAAAACACATTTCCTTCCAGCATTTTGTTTTAGTCATGGACAAGAAAGATATGTTTCATTTGCCTCTCAGTTTCTGACAGTGAAAATTAAAAAGAAAATACTGGTCTTACCAAAAGGCAAAGGTGTTCTGTGGGATTATTTAAAACTTTACTGCAAAATTAAGCCAATGTAATATCATAATTTTGCAGCTTGCTTAAATTGTGATCGTGACTGAAATTCTTCAGTTTTGAGATGTATTATTATCTCTAATAGGTGATGAAATAGGTAATGAAAGATAGAGCAACATCTAACAATTTTTCAGGTGTTAGGAGAGAGCGCAGTCTTCTTTTAACAGATGGTTTCATCCCAGCTCTGCAATAGCCCTGTTGTAACTAAAGGGATTTTTTACATAAAAGTAACACTAGGAAAGACATGCTACTATTTTCAGCTGTCCATAATGTATAGTAGCAGGAAAAAAGGAAAGGAATCACAATATGACCCATGTATCACTCATGTTTTGTACTTCAGACAACAAATGACTCCACAGAGAACTGTTCTTAGATCTAGGGGGAAAAAAAAAATAGTTCCTGGTTTTGCCTATTAGCCTTCCATCAAAGTGGCTTGTCCCACTCGCCCTGGAGACTTGCTGGCAGCAATAGATTCTGGCTATCACACAACATGCAGCTTGGGGTTCGTGCAGCATAGCTCCATCTGAATTTAAACCCAGTCATAGAAGCCCATGGAATGGGAGTTTTAGTTGTTCACTGCCCTGCAGTAATTCACTTAACCAGGGGTTAAGTGCATAACTAGTACAAGTTCAGGTTACCTACCTCAACCTCCTCAGAGGTAGACTTTGAATCCTGTAGCCACAGGAGGATTATAAGCACTTCCCACAGAGCAATTTGTTTTAAGACAGGTGGGCTATGTCCCTCTTCACTATAAATATGGCTGTTGTAAATGAGAGACCTAACTTTTGAATGGTTGAGAAGCTTGGTCATGATGCTCAACTGTACTGAAAAAGAAATGGTGAAATAAGTAAAATAACAGATATGGTAGAAATGGTCGATTTGTTTCAACACTTCACTAGTTTCCCACAAGGCACTAAAAGAGTCCTGTGGAAGATAAGGCAAAAGAATTGTTTAACAGGAACAAAAAGCACAATTATACTACCGTTTCAAATATTTCTTAACAGGTCCTTTAAAAAACAACGATGATGGTGAAGATTTGCAGTTCTCTCCTCCTGTTAAGTTTGCTCAGTGTGCAGCTAAAAGCCAACCCTGGACTCAAAGTGAGAATCACTCAGAAGGCCTTGGAGTATGGTAGGTGTGCTGAAGCATGTGGTGATATTGCACTGAATCCTGATATGACAGACATCTTCAGTAGTGAAGGCAGTAGGAAGGAAATGAGCATGTCAGGCTATAGAGAAAAGGAATGGTTAAAAGCACAGTAATTCATTCACATCCATCCCGTCAGCAGGCAGTGTTTCAAAACCTACTAACGTGGAAGCACATAAATATAAACCCACTGTCAGTATCAAAGGCAACTGAATCAGTCTTTCTCTTCCTGCAGCCAAGAAGGTTGGGCTAGAGATCCTGAAGAAGAATATGGAGAAGGAGCAATTCCCTGATTTGACTGGCTATGAGAGATCTGGGCTTGGTAATGTCAACTACAACATCTCAAGGTAACTAACAATCCCAGAAAAATAGTTCTGGTAATATGCTACTATTACATTTAGCTCTGTGCTTGGATAATGGGAATGTTGATGTGTTTTACAGTAATTGTCACTTAAAGGAGGACACGTGTGGCTTACATCCAAAGCCTGATGAAGTCAAAGCAAAAACTCTCTCGATTAACCTCTGTTTGGATAAAGTTTTCTGATCTAATTTAGTCAGCTAAGCCCTTGCTATGATCAGTGGAGAAAGATTTACATACCCAGGAGGCAGTTACACCTATGACTTAGACACCTGTTTTAGAGTAAGTTTAAACATCCTCTTTAGGTGTCAATGTTTCTCCACTGACCACAGCGGGAGCCCGGAAGAGCAGCTTTCCAGCTTCCAGGTGGCTGGAGCAGACCAAAGTGGAAGCTGGATCAGAATTAGCTGCAGACCATGAGTACATGTGTGAGAATGGATTTTAAAATGCTGCACAGTGTAACATAGATCCTGATCCTGGTAACTATCCCCCTAATTTGGTCACTGGAGTTAGAGATTCCCTGGAACAGTTGCTGAATGAAAGGACATTTTCACTTTATTCTGCTTGTTGCCGTTGCCTGTGCTAAAACCATCAGGACTTCCACTTGAGTAAATTATCTCACTGCATAGTATGATTCTGAATGCAAGTACACATACTATGTAGAGACAGATATTAAGTCCTTCTAAGGCAGCCAGCCTTACGATGCACAAATCACGCAGAAATGTTACATGTTTTGAAATACTAAAAGGGACAAAACTGCAAAATATGTGGGGTCTCCATACGTAAACACACAGGTCAGTGTTAAGATATAACACTTTTAGGTGTTTAGTTTGCAATGTTATTATGTTCATTAGGTACCTTGTTGGTTGCTCAGCACTTGGCAAGTATGCCTTAATGACTTATTTGTGCAATGTAAATGTAAAACTAAATGATACCATAAGAGTGGAGTAGTAGTTATTGTAGCCTGAAAAAGTGCAAGCAGGACAAATCAAGTAACATTTGAGGTAACCTGTAATACTCATTTTTATTTTTATTTTTTTCCCTTATCTTTCTCATGTTCTAGAATAAGAGTCACTGCTGTTGAATTCCCCAACGTTTCCATCTCCCTCATACCCAGGAGTGGGATAAAACTGGTGATTAGAAATGCTTCTCTCACCATCAATATGAACTGGAATATAAGGACCTGGATGTTGTACGTGTAGCCTCATGTGTTCTGGGATTTTTCTTGATGAAGAGTATAAAAAAGCAAAGATCAGTTTGTCCTGTGAGCTCTTCACGGCAAAGGTGCTCTTTAACAGCTCAGAGCAGAAATCCAGTAACAGTCTGGTTCTCATCGATAGGAGGGATAGTAGGTCTGCCTATAACATAGCTCAAGCATGAGTTTCGGTGCAGCTCACAAATAAAGGGTAGAAACCCTCACTGAGGCTTTTCACAGTTCCTTCTCACAACCAGGCTATGAACAGTTTGATCAAAAATACCATAGCTTCATCACATTGGAGCTGGTCTTGAGCATGGGCTGCCAAACCCCTGGGATGCTGGTGGGGAGGAGGGCACTCCAGGCCCTGAAATAGGTTTGTCCTTTAACAGACATAATCCAGTTGCTTGTGCTGTGGGCATGTCTTGTAACTGTACACAAACTAATGTAAAACAGTGAGTTACCTGTTTTTCCTAATTCAGCATGTTTCAAAACATCTAGCATGGAAATTTATGTAGAATACATGATTGTTTTCTCTGTGAGCAATACACTGAAAAGTATTCAGATAACCTTCTTCATCTTTAGTGAACAGCAAGAGTCTGTTTAAGCCTTAGAGAGCCTTTAATGTTCACTAAAATAGGTTTTCCATTTGTTCATATACTTTTACTTCATGCAGCAAAGATGGTGGAAGAAGCATCATGCACGTTTCCAAGGTGTCTGTTGCTGCAACCTTTTCAACACCCCTGGATAGTATGGGTCATACTTCAATATCACTTAACAGCTGTCATACGACTTCAGGTGATACAGACATCAAGTTGAATGGAAAAAGTGGGTAAGTGCAAGAGATCTGTGTACATTCTGGGAGAAAATAAATGTCAATGAATGGCACAAAGACAACTTCACAAAATAGAACAACTAGAATTGCTTTTAGGTGTCTATAAACAACACAGGTGAGAATCAGGGGCCTAATCTAGTGCTCAAGTGGACAAGTTTAACCTCTGTTCTTGTATTCGTGCGCTGTCATTTGAGTAGAGGATAGATACAGCAACTTCTGTCAAATCAAATATTCCCGTGTGCTTCTTCAACACAGAATTCTTTCCAAATACAGCTCTAATCTGCAACTCTAGGTAGAAGCTACATGCTTATACTATGCTTTATAGACTTTAGATCAGAAAGCTATAAAAACTTAAAAGAACCAGACTGCTGTCTGTCGTTCCTCTGGATATAAACCTGTGCAGTGTGATTTCATCATTTTCTTGTATTTCTCTCACTGTCTGAATATAGCTCTTGTCACCAGGCTTTGTTTTTCTGTTTGGTTGTTGTTTTTTTTTCACTTCTATTGGAAGTTCCTACTGCACAGGCTGTTTATTTTGTGTTTATACATACACAATGGTGCTGATATAAACAAATCATTATTCATAAAAATAAGCCCAGTCTAATCACTGGATAAAATTACCTCCTTTTCAGTGGTAGCTCCCTTATAGCTCTTGAATTTCAGAAAGCTCCCATGTATACTGGTATATCACACTTGGAGACCATTGAAGTCATGTTCCACAGAGATATCTGATTTCCTGTTAATGACTGTAGTACTTGACCCATGAACTGTTTTTTTTCTTTTTCTATAGCTTCCTGCATGATTTCTTTATCAAATATCTGAAGAAACCCATTCACAGGAACTTGGCCACTAATGTAAGCCTTTCAGATTGTGTAGGGGAGCGTTTAAGGAATATCACTTTCAGATGTCAGCACTGGGAACTTGGCAAAGGGTGAACTAGAAAAATTATAGTTTGGTTCTGGCCTGATCAGCAAGTTATTGCTTTGCCAGACAGAGAAACTTCCAAATAAAATGTTGAGTTTGTGGCTGAGATATTAACTGATCCAGAGATGGGTGAGTTTCAACCAGAGCCAGAATGTGCAGTTATTTTCCCATTCCAGTGCAGAACAGGACTGTGTCTGTGTACCTACAGACATCCTTGTTGTTGGATAATGTTCATACTCAGCAGGTAAAACATGTACTGTGTGACACACAGATCTCATGATACACCATTGGATAGTATGACTTATTTAAACCTCATGGTTTCAAAGAGATGAGCAGTTGTGACAACATTCTGCCTATCGCCTCTAAGAAGGTAGAGCTTGAGGTGGGTGGATTCTGCTCCAGGACAGGGAACTGCTCTGAGACCAATGTGAGATCTCCTCGCACTTCTTAAACTGTGGATTTGTCACCCCCATCAGGCTGCCTTTAGCAACTTCCGACTTCATTGCCTAAAGGCAGCTCTGACACGGGACATGCTTGCATTGCACAGAATAGATAACCATAGAGTCATAGAATCATTTAGGTTGGAAAAGACCACTAGGATCATCTAGTCCAACCAAATAAGATGCAGCGAGGAGCTTTATTATTGGAGTTCTCTTTAAAGTGACTGGAGAAAGACATGTTCCTTTAGAAACAGATTTTTAGTGCATTGAATCACCTCCTGGACCTGATAGCTGAAGAAAAACAACCTTAGGTATTTTGACAATTGCTGAAATTGTAACATAAGGAGACAGATTTGATAGCACACAGGTAAGGGGTGTATACAGTTCCATGATAATCATGCTGTAACTTGAGTATGCTTTTATGCAGTCTTGTCCCAACATCAGATCTGGGATCCAGTTCATAGCTAAGGACCTCCAGTCACTGAATGGTGAGTCACCTGTGATATCTTTTCTTTCTGCCTCTGATCTTCTGTCCAGTGAAATTCTCTAGTTTCCTTAACAGCAGCTGGATAGCAAAGCCTCCAGGAGCTGTATCAGACCCCACATTCTGCTCCTTTACTTAGAAGACCACAGGTAAATAAAAGAAACAATGCTTGGACAAGAAAAGGACATTTCTGAGAAGCCAAGGACTTGGGAACTATTCTTAAGTTGCACTTTTGATGTTAGGAATGCAACTTAGAGATCACACAGCATTTATTATCAGTGCTATGTGGCCTCTAAGGACTCTTATGCTCTGAGTCCTCCTGCACGAATAGCACTTTACAATCTGAAGCCTGCCCTCTTAGCCTGCCTGGAAATTTATGCCTTACTTGCACATTTATCAAACTTCCCAAAAGCAGAAGAAGAAAGATACAAGTTCCTTTTAAATATATATTTTTAAAAGAAAAGAAAGAAAAAATATTTTCTTGTGTTAACCGTTTTAGTTTAGATTTGCAGGAAGCGGCCAGATTGTTGAGCGGACACAATCTGCAAATTACAGATGCCTAAACAGACCAGGCAACCACCTTTTTCCAGGGAAATATTTGCAAATCAGAGGTACTTCAAATGCTCTCATGCTGCTTAACAAGAAAACCCAGTACAGCTATGGGCATTTCCTTTTTCATTTGGTTAAACAAAATTTACTTTTCCACACTGAGAAAACATTAGACAAGCTAAAAAAGAAGCTTTGAAGAACATACCAGGAAAACATCAAGCCTTAGGTCAGAGTATGTTTTAGGATGTCACAGGTTGTTTTTCCCTACCCTTTGGAACATGGGTCATTTTCCTTCAGGTGCTAATTTAGTTTTAATGCACATAAAATTTATTCTGACGTTGTATAATATTGGGTATTTTGCTTTGTTTACCACATATACAGTCCCAGTGCGGATTGATGATTTGGCTGAAATTGATTACTCCTTAAACAGCTTGGAAGTATTCCGACCATACATTGACATGGACTTAAAGGTAACTGCTATAGTGTTATTTGCCAGGATTGCAAGAGACAACAGAAAAATGAGTATTTGATAAGCAAGTCTTGGGTAATGTCACTGATACTGCAAACATGAGTGATTTTAGGATTGTCTGAGCTAACTTATTCTCTTGTGCATTCTTTCATCTGCACACATTACTTGCTGATTTTGACCCTTGTCATTTTAAAGATCCATCTTGTAACTGAGACCATTGGCTGGCTCTGGGCAACGGTTTTCAAATCTAAATTCTTGGAAATGGGGAAAGGAGATAGTAAAGCTTTTCAATAAGGTCATTCAATACGTAAGTCCTTCATTTGGTTTTCTGAGGTGGCAGACTGTCTTCAGTAGGTGATCAGCCTCTGAAAAGAGAAGTCTCAAGTGTCATCTGTGAAGGTGTCCATTCTCTGGAATTTGTCTTCACCACCTGCTTGAAAGCACCGGAGCTCCAGGGTGTAATACAAGTCCTATGTACTTACTTATACAACAAATGCATAGCTTAAGCAAAGGGAAAAAAAGTCTGTGGTCACTTCAAAGTCACGTTTTGATTCTCACTTTTTGTATTAAATCTCTGAATATACATTTCAGGGGATAGTCTACCCAGCTGGAAATTATACTGGCCCTCCCTATGTGGCAACTCCCTTTGCTCTCCCGGACCAAAGTGACTCCATGCTCTACCTTGCCTTCTCCGAGTATTTTTTTCAGACATCCTTATTTTCTTACTACACAGCAGGGGCCTTCAATATCACCATTGCAAAAGAAGTAAGTAGAACACAGGAATGGGGTCAGAGTGGCTTGGTCATTCAGTGTGGAGCTTTGACCTGTCAGTATGCAATAGATTCACTGCTAATTGAGCTGTGAAGTCCTGAGACAGTAGAGCACAAATGCTGGGGTATTGCAATGCTCTTGTTTTATGTTCTGTACAGATTTCTCAGTCCACAGCAAGAGATGCCTAGTTCCACTCAGTAAAGTACTTAGCCACATAAAAGAAATTTTTTGCAGACTTGTGGAATAGTCAAGAGATGGTCACATAAATTACTCTGGGCAATTTAGCTGCCTTAGTAGCTTTTTCCTGAGGGGTCTTTACAGACTAAAAATGCTACAGGGACCATGGAAGCAAAGCATCAGACAAAACAGCTGTGGCTTGAGCTAGGCAAACTTGGTTATATAGTCTACAGGAGGTTCATTAAGTCCCCAGACCTATAGACTAAACCCAACTAAAATAGTATGAAGCATTTGCTTTCCCAGGAAGTACCTTGACCTGACTTATTGGGAATAAGCTTTAAGTGTAGAGTCTCTTAAGAATATTTCTGAGAACAAAAGGTACAAAACCAAAGATCCATTGAAATGACAGTAACAATGCATTAAAGAAAAGCTGAGAATGGTGGTCAAACCTGGTAAACTGATTTCTTTTATCTTTATTTTTCCCCCCAGACTTGCAGATATTTAAATATAAGCACTGAGATGTTTGGTAGTATCATCCCCGAGGTGAGTATCATTACTTTCACAGACTGTTAGAAAAATGCCCAGTGTGAGTGTTAAACACCTCAATACTGGTGTGTCCCAAAGGCTTTGTAGGTGCAGTGGGGCTCCTGCTCTGGAGAAAGGGGCATATGCATGCATGGTAGCAGCAGAGGAGATAGACCTTGTCACCTCCCATCCCCACAATTGAATGACTGCCATTATCAAACTTGGCCATAATCTTGTGTGTCAATCTTCACTCCAGGCACTGTTTCAACGCCTACAGCTGTTCCCACATCAAACTAGTCCTAGACAGGGAAAAGCTCCCAGTCTAAGTCTTGATCTGGGAGACCTCTGCCAGAGCCTCCAGTCAGAAATAACTTATTTCTCCTGCCCATATATGCATAATTGCCTTTGTTTCACTGCTAGCCTGTGACTGACTAGCAGAATGCAATACAGTGAAGTCCTGGGAAGGGACTGTAGTGCCCACATGCAGTAAAGTGAGCTAACAGATGGGCAGGAAACATTACATCCATTGAAAAGAGAAGGCAGATGTACAGGATTTCCATTTATTTTAGGAAGAGGAGAAGAATATAACAGAAGAGATATAAGAGATATAAGCATGTATGCCTTCTACCAGCATTCTTAAACAGAATGAGAAACCAAAATGAGCATTAGAGACCCCGGCCCCTTGAGTGCCTAGGATGGATAATTCTGGATTCAAACTTCCAAGAATCACAGAATCATAGAATCATTAAGATTGAAAAGACCACTAAGATCACCTGGTCCAACCATCCCACAATACCAACTAACCACGTCCCTCAGTGCCACATCCACTCGGCTCTGGAACACCTGCAGGGACGGTGACTGCACCACCTCCCTGGGCAGCCTGTGCCACTGCAGCACCGCTCTGTCTGAGAATAATTTTTTCTTAACAGGCAACCGTAAGAACTTCATATATTCGTCTGCTTCTTGTATGATACTAGGTTCCCTCCTTAGAAATCTAAGATTGCTTCAAGAGCAATTGTCATATGATCTTTTTAATAAAATACCATGAGCATTTACACTAATATTCCACCTCTCTATCCTAATTAATGAACTTGTGAACCTATATGCTCTTTAGGCATTGGAGAGTCTGAGGCTCTTCAGAGGACAGTCCACAGCAGGTACCTGTCTGATGAGATAGATTCATCTCGAAGTGAATGACCTCTGAGTTCCTTTATTGTTACTTAAATGTCATATTTTGTTCCATTCCTTTCCTGTGTTCACAGACTAATATTTAATTTCTCTAAAAGTGATACAAAGGAAATAATATTTCTAGGGTGGAAAGAACTTACCATTGCATTCCTGATTTAGCCAAGATTGGTGATTTATCACCACTGAAAATTTCTATTTCCAGCTTGTATTAAAGAATTTTATGTTAGCAGCTGTTCTTAACCTCATCTTAAACAATCAATAACTTTGAGAAAATGTAGTATTCTGACCTGTTCTACAAGAAGAGCATTTCTCTGACTTTTTTTTATTTTGCCTTGGAATTATGCAGATAGCCAAATACTCAATTATACCGTATCCAGTTATGATGAAGTTAATGGCCATTGAAATACCTCTCATCAGCTTGCAGCAGGATTCTTTAACTCTAGAGATTCAGGAATCCATGGAGGTGTTTGCTGTTCTGCCAGACTCGACCACTCAGTCATTGTTCACAGTGAATGTAGTAAGTACAATAAACAAGGTAACATTTAACTCAGGGCTAAATATACTTCTTCTTTCCTGCTGTTAAAATTCTCTACAACAAAGTATCATATTTTTAGCACATATTTAAACATGCAAGTTCCCTTATAGTCACTGGTGATGCTGTGTGGCCCCACTTAACCTACAGGAAGGGAAAGAAATTTTTCTATGGGGAAGAAATTTTTCCTGTAGATAAATGAGAATCCAAATAAATTGACACTGATTAACCAAAGATTTGTTCTCTGGAATGACTTTTGTAAGCATGGGTCATGTCCCATGACATCTTGTTCTTCTAACTGTAAATGGTCTTGATTAGTGAAATCTCATTATCCACATTTCACATTGCCAAGGAGAAACCCCACATACACAAAACAGCTCCTATACACAGCCAAGAAGATGGTGTTCCTGCATTTGTGACTAATTGTCAGCAGGGGTTCTGTTTTCTGTGTCCATAAACCCATGGTTTCTTTCTTCTGCAGGCAGCCAACACCAGCATTGCTCTGAATGTCTTTGACCAGAAACTCACTGGCTCACTATGCCTGAACAGGTAATTCAACAAGGTTTGCCTGAGCCTGTCTGGAAAACAACACTAGCAATCTCAGCATTGCAGTTTTTACATATGATCAGCTCACCATAATTTACTCTCCCCTCTGAGCTAGGTATGCAGGGCAGTTATAACGATCATGAATAATTTGAGATCTTCCCTCATTCCCTTCCAACTAGTTAACATACATCCGCTTTCTAGTCTGCCTGTGCAGGGGTCCAGGACACAGAAAAGAACATGGACACCTGCAGTTTTCCCTATGTTGAGACAGGGAGAGATGCCCCAAGAGAAGCACTGCAATGTCTAGACTTCAGAAAGCCAAAGCAAAGAGACTTGGACATTTAAAAATCTACAGTATTACATTTTATAGAGAGGGTCTCTGTAAACCACAACCTTATAGCTGGGAACTGGGACTTCACAAAAGACTCCTTGGGAACAAAAAGAATATGCAGATTCTTTCAGGAGACAGCAATGTTAGGAATGTAAAGAGGATAGTGTCGATAGTATTTGGGATTCTTTTTTCCCAGCAAAATTAAGAGAAAAAAATCTGAAGCGTGCAAGTAATTGGATACTTGAATATGTATGGAAAAGTGTAAGTATTTGAAGTTGGAAACATTGACATGAGCAGCACAGCCATCAGCAGCACTACCATACTGTGAACATTCATCCCATCCCTAGAAAGGCTCACATCAAAGTATTATGTTTATATACCAAATCCTTGCAGATGTTCTGAGAGCATGCACATCCATAATGCTGGCCCTAGTAACATCAAATACCGATTGGATTTCCAAGACATAGCACAAAAGAAGTGCACTCACATCCCTGGCTACAGCCCTTCTAGGATTTTTCTGCATGCATGCTTAGCTGTGCCCTAAGAGAATCACATCTTTCTCAAGGAAAAGATATTGCTTCAGGAGTCTCCTTACAGATGTTTTATAGGGCCTAGAGCTCTGAAACAGTGACTGCACATCTAGAATAATATCTGTTTGTCCTTTCTAGTGACTCATCTCATTTCACTTCTTTCCCTCAGGCTTCAGTTCTCCCTCGCCCATTCCAATGTTGGCTCTTTTGAGGTAAGCAGATAGTTTAAACACATAAGAAATACAAACCAGGACTGTCAATGATATCAAGGCTAAAGTGTAAGCAGCTAAATTGTATCTGTATTCCTAAATCATTTGGCTTCATTCCTGGATGTCTCTTTTCCTGTCTTCTGGAGCCACATCTCTGCTATTGATTGAAAAATAAATAATAATAATAAAAAAAAAGTTTATTCTTTGAGGCAAGTCAGTGTTCTGACAATTAAATATTCTGAAGTTTTCCTGACTAATGTATCACATTTTACCAGTAACTAGAGAGATGTCTCAAATCACAGCCGTGGAATCTGCACACAGCATCAACCTGAGCTCTGGCAGTAGGTGGAGCAGTGTGCTGCAGTCTGAGCAATCACATGTATAACTGAGCCATTTGCATTTTGCATCTCACTTCTTCTGCATCATTTCAAAGACTTAAGATCCAAAGGTTACTTTAGCTTATATCTCATTTATCTTGAGCTAAATGAGAGCCAAAAGCTGACTGGAAGCCTACAGACCTCGCCCAGAATGTGGGAATGATCATTCTGCCACTATTAGAAAGTGATGCCTAACTCAATTTTTTGTTTATGACAGATCTCGTTTCTGGAGAACATCCTGTCTTATATTTTACAAACTGAAGTAATTCCATCAGCCAATGGTAAGACTACAACACAAACCTGTATCATGTGGTTGAAACGTGAGGGATGGGATGCCATTCAGAGAGATCCAGACAGGCTCAGACAATGGGCACAGGAGAACCTCATGAGGTTCAGCAAATCCAAGTGTGGGGTCTTTCACCTGGGTCATGGCATCCCCTACTATCAGTATGAGCTTGGAGATGAAAGGATGGAGCACAGCCTTGCTGAAAGACTTGGAGGTACTGGTGCATAACAGTGCACCAGTACCTCACAGCCCAGAAAGCCAACTGTGTCTGGGCCCGCATCCAAAGCAGCGTGGCCAGCAGGGCAAGGGAGGTGATCCTGCCTCTCTGCTCTGTATTGGTGAGACCTTACCTGGAGTACTGTGTCCAGATGTGAAGTCCTATGTACAGGAAAGACATAGAGCACATCCACAAAAATGGTCCAAGGGATGGAAAGCCTCTCCTATGACAACAGACTGAGAGAGTTGGAGAAAAGAAGGGTCCAGGGAGACATGAGAGTGGCCTTCCAGTATCTAAAGGGGAACTGTAAGAAAGAATGGAACAAACTCTTTAGCAGAGTCAGCAGTCCTATCAGACAAGGGGAAATGGTTTCAAACTAAAAGAGGGGAGATTTAAACTGAGAAAAATACAGTGATAGTTACAGCAGTGAAGCGAAGCAAGGTAGTGAAGCAGATCATGGTTGGAGACAACCATGGTCAGGCTGGTGGGGCTCTTAGCACCCTACTCAAGCTGTAGATGTCCCCGTTCATTGCAGGGGAGTTGGACTAGATGGCCTTTAAAGGTCTCTTTAAACAATTCATTCAGTTCTATGATTCTGTTCTTCTAAGAATCAGCTAAAAGCTTTCAGCTGAGTGGGTGATTCTAGGAACTTTTGACTTTCTGCTGAAGTTACTGGTTCCTATTAACTCAGGTGGAACATGACCATCGGCCAGTAAGCAGCAGAATAGGAAGCCAGATTTGTAAGGTTCTAATTTCTGAATAAACAGGAGATTGTTGAAGGGCAGATATTTATTATCTTCCTCATGCATCCCTAAATCGCTGTGTTTGTCTTTTCCTAAGCTAAACTATCCAAAGGATTCCCTCTTCCCAATTTGGCCAATGTTACCTTCACAAGACCTCGGATTACTATTGCACAGGTGAGATTTTAACATTCTTATGAAAAATAATTTTTTGTTTCATTTTTTGTTTTTTGTTTGTTTGTTTTGCATGATGGTGGGCACTTATTTACCTTCCACTACGACGGGGAATTTTCTGGATTTTTACTAGTTAAGCAGTAAAAAAAACTGGGTCTAAACTGAGATCTGTAATAATGATAAATCCTATTAGATACAAATCTATCCCTTGAATCTATTTCTTGAAATACTCAGTTTGAACATACAGATTGTTGCTAGACAATCAGTCAGTACAATGGTATTGCTGACAAATGAATTTCCAGAAGATGGGTAGGCACAGTGCATTTCTCCATTTGCTTACCAGCTTCTCAGAAATTTTCTACTTTGCACAGTCAGCCCCAGATCCTTGTTTGGGGTCAGGCACAATGCACAACTCAGGAAAGGCAACTGTGTTTTAAAGTCTTTTTTTGCATCCCCCATACCTTGAAGCATCCAGGTGTGCAATCCCTACCAAAAAAAATATATTGTTTGGAAGTTGCTTTCAGTGACTCTAGCTGCCAAAGGATTTTAATGGTTCTGTGGGACCCATTTCCCACCTCACTTTCTCTAGTCAGAATTCTCATCATTAGCTAGGAATGAGAGGACATGGGTGAATTGAGCTGGTAGTTAGACCAGGTGATCTTAGTAGTCCTTTGTAACCTTAATGATTCCATTGCCAGCACATTGCAAAGGGATAATACAGTGGGCAAAGATGGGTTCTCTTGCAGTTTGAAAGACAAGAGTTTAATAGTGCTCATTACTCCCAAGTCCCAGCTGTCTTCAGTAGATTTTCTGACTTTCAACAGTAGGAGCTGAATTTGAATAGAAAGCTTTTTTTTTTATTATTTATTTTTTAATTTTGTACTTCATAGCATTTCTGTGACCGTGCTTCTCCCCACAGGGATATGTGTTGATTTCTGCCGATGCTCACTACAGGCACTGAAGGAGAACCACCACCTCCTGTTAGGCGTGATGAGCCTCATTAATTAATAACTGGACTGTTGAAATAAAGCCTTGTCTACACACTTCTTGTGTCTATCTTCCTGAAAGGTGCCGCCGCCTCTCACAAGAAGTACACTGTCAGTTCTGTGAGTACAGCTCTATGCACTGAGCAGCCTAGGGCGCTCGGAGGGAGAGTGGCGCAGCACGGCCTGCGGTTCTCTGCATCCCCAGCGGCCCGGCTTGCCGCACACAGCCCTGCCCCGCGCCCCTTATAGCGCCTCTCGGTCTCCACGAGTTGAGGGAAGGCCCGGCCTCTTCGCCAGGGGGCGCGCGCGGGCGCGCGGGAGGAAGTTTATCCCTCGGCGGCTCCCGTCCGCCTTCCGCCTCCACTGAGGTGTCGTGGCCCTCGGCGGCCGCCGTCGTGTGTCGCTGTTGGCCGGGCTCTGCCGGAGGGGTTCAGCGCGAGCGGAGCCACCATGAGCCGCAGCTACAACGATGAGCTGCAGTACCTGGACAAGATCGACAAGAACTGCTGGCGGATCAAGAAGGGCTTCGTGCCCAACATGCACGTGCGTGGGGAGGGGGAGAAGAAGGGAGAAGGGAGGGGGAGAAGGGGGGGGGAGAAGGGGGAAGCCCGGCCTCTCTGACCGCTCTCCCCGCAGGTGGAGGGAGTTTTCTACGTGAACGACCCGTTGGAGAAGCTGATGTTCGAGGAGCTGCGCAACGCTTGCCGCGGCGGAGGTGCGTCTGCGGGGAGCGGGGCCTTCACGCTGAGGGCTGGGCTGGCAGCGCGCTGGTTTGCCCGCAGCTTGCTTTTATCCAGGCCGAACAAGCCCAGCTCCCTTGGCCTGTCTTCACAAGAGAGGTGCGCCAGCCCTCTGAGCATCTTCATGGCCCTCCTCTGGACCTGCTCCAACAGCTCCACATCCTCGTTGTGCTGAGGGCCCCGGGCCTCCATGCAGTGCTGCAGAGTGGAGGAGGACAGTTCCCTCCTTCTCCCTGCTGCCACTACTCTTCTGATGCAGCCCAGGGTACCATTGGCCTTCTGGCCTGCGTCACGCACGCTGCTGGCTCACATTAAACTTTTCACCTATCAGGACCCCTTGGCAAGGCTGCTATCAGGGAGTCCTTCTCCCAGTCTTTACATATATCTGGGCTTGCCTTGATCCAGGCACAACACTGTCCACTTGGCCCTGTTGAACCTCATTAGATTCACATGGGACCGGTCTCCAAGCCTGTGCAGTCCCTCTGGATGGCTTCCCTTCCTTCTGTCATATCAACATAACAATATGTCAGATCTTGCTTAACGCTGACCAGATTTGAACACTTGCTTGTGATTTCTGGTGAGCTGATATTTTGAGCAGGACCTTCAGAAAGTACCTCATTGTGATTGCCATGGTAAGCTATCTGATTACAGATGCATTTTGTTTTTCTTCTTTTGGTTTTAAGGTGCGGGTGGCTTTTTGCCTGCTATGAAACAGATTGGGAATGTGGCTGCATTGCCTGGAATTGTTCATGTGAGTCATTGTTCTGAAAAGTTGCTTTTGTGTTCCTGCTTACCATTAATGATGGCAATACTGCTGCAAGAAGGTGTTTGGATCAGAGATCTCTCTAGGACAGTTGGTGTGTTGGGAAGCTGGCTCTGAGTGTTTGCATGGACAGGCTGTGAAATTGTCAGAAAGGGGAGTATCTACTTATTTCACTGACTGCCCCTTGACATGAAGCCTTTTTGGCTTTGCTTTATGCTGTTCAAGTTGCTTTAGCCACTGTTTTTCCACTGTCTGTTGTTTTTGAATCCTCTCTGCTGACCTGCAATGCATGAAGAAGAGAGGAGAGAGCAGGAGGTGATGTTATTTGTGTTACTGTTGCTCCCCTAGGGTTGGTAGTGAGTCTTCCCATGCACTGTTTTCCCTGGCCCTGTGCATTTTGGAAATGAAGCATCGAATACAGTGATGCAGGAAGAACGTCACTTTTCAATAAACATTAAGTACAATGTGGAAATGATCTTTTTATGTTCAGTGTTGCTTACATTAATAAGTACCAGAACTGTCTTTTTTTTTTTTTTTCCCAATTGTTTCTCATGGTGACTCAGCAACAGTTTTCAATTTCTGGCTACGGTAAAAAGCTAACCATCAATTTGCTAAAATGCCTTAGTGATCAACTAAGAAGAGGGTGAGGGAAAATTGAAGCAGTCTGTTAAAATGGGAATTATGACTGATAGTTTGTAGGAGAGATGTTATTGTTATCTTTCTATTCACATCTCCACTCTTTTTAATAGGATTTCTTGTTGATGATAAGGGGAGGGAGAAGCAGCATATAAGCCCCTGAGAAAGTTCTCCTTTTCATGTATAGCAATGGTTTAACACATTCAGTGGCTTTCAGAAAACACAGTGTTTTGAGTCCTATTTGCAGTGTCGTAATCTAAATTTGCCATGCCTCAAACTTGTAGAGTTGTGTAGATGCACACCCTTTCTTTAATTGGCAGTAATGTGAAAGTAATTCTTTTATGAATTGACTCAGCTCCTAACTTATCTTGTCATATCGAAAGAATGACTTTTTCCACCCATAGCATGCAGTTTTATGTCAATGTTTGGTGACATAGCTAAGAAAGGAAAGTGCTGGCTGTTGTGTGATCTTATTCCATTGCACTGACTGCCTTCTTTGTTAAATTTACTGCATTTAAGTATTGCTGTAGATGGCACCTGACAGGGACGAAACTCATCTTCAGTCATTTGTCTCTGCTCTGTGCCATTCATAAGTTATTGCCTACAAAGATGGCAGTGCAAAGGCTCTTGAGTGCAGGGATAAACTAGATTTCAGTTTGCAATCACAGTTCCTACACTTGGGTATTTGGTTTTGTGTAAGTATTTCTGAGACTGGGTCAATCTCAGGAGGGGCTACTTAGCTGGCTAGCCTCTAGAGCTTCAGGGTGAGATGAACTGCTCTCTGCTTTTTTGATGGTTTCTCCTATAAACTGTAGGAGTTTAGTTACTTTCCTGAATTCAGATGTCTACTCCATCAGAACATCCTTTCTTTGTCTGGTGTATTGGTCTGTACATGTGACAACTACTATCACAAGTCAGAGCATTACCAAGATGACTCTTAGTGTAGTACAAAGTTTGCAGAACTTTGAAATTTCCTTTGTTTTCTTTCAGAGATCCATAGGCCTGCCAGATGTCCACTCTGGCTATGGCTTTGCCATTGGCAACATGGCAGCCTTTGATATGAATGATCCTGAAGCAGTGGTGTCACCAGGTGAGATTACTTCAAGACTGACTTAATCAGCACTGAGAAAGGTCTGCGTTGGTTTAAAAATACGTGGCAAAATGGCAGATCTTTACAGTAATTTACATGCAGAACAAAGACAAAAGATGACCGAATTACACAGAGTTAAGAGGCACTTAAATTTCTGTGCTCAGAATCTTTATTCTTCATAGAGTGAATGGTTATTCTGTGAGTATTTAAACAGTACAGAAAAAATTACCATTATGTTTTTGGCTTGGGCTTGTATCCCTCAGTCTTGAAGAGAGAGCACAAGACTTTGGAGTTGGGTTTCGCCGTGTTGATAAAGAATTGACTCTTTGAGCAAGATTTGAAGCCCCTTTTTAAGAATATTTCTGTATTTTTTATATTTCTGACTTTTTTATATGTACCTTGGTCTTTAGTAACTGATGGTCTACAGGTGCTTTTGTGGCTGTACCTGAGATTCATGTTTTAGGCCTTACTTTATTCAAATCGTGTGTTCCCAATGGACTTAAACTGAAGATCTCCTTGTCTTGTGTCCCCAGTCTGACATTAGTAAAGGTGGCATGATTGGTCTCTCACATTCAGCCTCGCTCTGTGGTGGTAGTTTATATTACGTGCTGAGAATTAAGCAAAACTAAAATTTCATATTACTTTTAAATATTTACTGCTTATTATAGTATTTATTCCACTGAATATTCAAAAATGATTTGCTTCCAGAGAACTGTGCTAAGATTTTCATCTGTTGCTTTCCTTGTGTCCTGAGGCAGCTGAATATCCTCTTCAATTTCTGTATATGTATTCAATTCAAGCTGTATATACTTGCTGGAGCAACTAGCAGATGCATAGAGCATGTGTTTGAGATGGAAAAGCTGGGGGGGGGGGGGGGGGGGGGGGGCGAGGGGGGGGGGGTGGGCTTTTGCCTCTAATTGTGTTTTCCTC
>JAPSGF010000044.1:5007658-5041928 GCA_035772895.1 Perdix hodgsoniae
GGGGGTTCTAAAGAGTGGTCAGGTTTGTCTTTGCAAAACTATTTGACTCTCTTGAAGTCTATGGCTTCTTGTAAATCTATTAAAATGTAACTTAATACAGTTCCCAATATTGTCTTAGAAAGTAGATGTAAGATCACATCATTTGATACGTGCTCCCTGTCAGCAAGGACGTTGGTTTAAGATTAATATTAATCTCATTTTTAATATTTTAATATTAAAGTTTAGCAGACAGCATTAGCACTCTATTAACTCTATGGCTCTTCTTGCACTGCTAGGTGGTGTCGGATTTGACATCAACTGCGGTGTCCGCTTACTGCGTACAAATTTGGATGAAAGTGATGTGCAGCCTGTGAAGGAGCAGCTCGCCCAGGCTATGTTTGACCACATTCCTGTTGGTGTTGGTTCAAAGGGAGTCATCCCCATGAACGCCAAGTAAGAGAACAACTTTGTGTGCACGTCACTGCAGTGGTCATCTCTTGTTTTTGTGAAAGATTCAAGGGTGGGAGATTTTATGAAAGAGAAAAAAATCTAAGCCTTTCTATACATGTGCTTCTCCAGGAGGAGAACCATCAGTTTTCTCGGGACCAAACCTAGCTGAATTTTGAATATTTCCAAGAATAAAATGCATGTATGTGTTTGTTAATTGCAGGGATTTGGAAGAGGCTCTAGAGATGGGTGTAGACTGGTCTCTCCGGGAAGGCTATGCCTGGGCAGAGGACAAGGAACACTGTGAGGAGTATGGAAGAATGCTGCAGGCTGATCCCAACAAAGTCTCTTCAAGAGCAAAGAAGAGGGGCCTGCCTCAGGTAAAGCTGTGTTTCAAAAGGGTTTTTAGTGCTCCCAGGGTTCAAAGTGAAAGATAGCGGGTGGTTTTCTGACTTTGTCTTTTCTTGAACCCTTGCCTAACTGTTCTTGGCAGGTGGAAAGGTGAGACGGTGGTGCTATTTCTGATTCATTCTTGGCAGAGTTTGAACACAGGGAAACATGATAAATGTTGGGTGTACCCAAAGTCCCTGGGGGCATCAGGTTTTCACCAGTTAACACTGGGATTCATGTTTGCTGGCATTTTCCCATCCAGATGTAGTTTTGTTGAGAGACAAGCTGTTCTGTAACTTTTCTCCTTGTTTGCATAGCAAGTTAATAGCAGGGCAAGGAAAGATACCACAATAAATGTGACTAACTCAGAACTTTGAATTAGAGTTCAAGGGTTGGATTTTGTTTCTATGTGTAGTGTGTCACTGTGTCAGTGTTCTGGGTGGAATGCTTTTGAGGTAGCAATGATAATGCTTCAATTACTGAAACTTTATTTTATATGATTTGAGTTTTATGAATTGTGCTGCAATACATTACAGGATTTTGACCTAAAAATGATGTTAGGTCCTCAATTTTCTCATTTTCTCTATCAAATAAGTAATCGCCTATTACTAAGTCAGGAAAAAAATGGGTCTTAAAAATGGAGTATCTTGCTTTAATCTGCTGAAAAGGCTTAATGATGTAGTTAATGGGATGTTTTAGCTTCCTCGTGGGGTTAGAAACAAGTGTGAGGCAATGTCTGGCTTGTCTCTACAAACAGGATGGATTCTCAGTACTCTACTTTCCCTGTCTCTTGACTAGATCTAAGTAAGTTGCAAAAAGAGTGCCTGCACAGACTGTAGATTCTTGTCCTTTTGTTTAATCCTGATCTTGTTCAAACAGTAGAAGTTGTTATGAATGTGAACAAAGAGGGCTATGATAATGCTGCTGTGTTCTGCTTCCTTTTACGTTTGTTTGTTTTTCCTGGAGAAACTTCTAAAATTAAAAACTTTGTAGCAATTTGCCCTTTTGCCCATATTCCCATAGGTGCCTTACTAAGCACTGTCTGATCTTTGTGTTGTGATTGGCAGCTGGGGACCCTGGGAGCAGGAAATCATTATGCTGAGATCCAGGTTGTGGATGATATTTACAATGAATATGCTGCCAGGAAGATGGGCATCGACCACAAAGGACAGGTTTGCGTCATGATCCATAGTGGCAGCAGAGGTTTGGGCCACCAAGTTGCCACAGGTATTGTCTGACTGGCGTGGGTAAAGCAAACTCCAGCATGTTCTTGTCATTGGCTTGTAAACTCCAACACCAAAAACCTTTTCTTAGAATTGCCAGTGTATTCTGAGTTACATAGGCAGGAGTTGTCTTTCTCTGTTTTCCCTTTCTTCAAATGCTGGAAAAGGTTGCTTGCAGAAGCTGTAGAACCAGCGTTCTTGGAGATATTCAGAACTTGACTCATTCCCTGAGCATCCTTGTCCAGCTGGAGCTGGTTTGAGCAAGTGGTAGAACTAAGTAACTCCTAGAAGTCCCTTCTAAACTCAGTTCTTGTATGATTGAGAGTAGTGGGAGATTTTCACTCAGTCCTTTGTCTGGTTCAGGGGCTCTCTTCAAACATATTTGCTTAGTGAAGTCTTAATATTTGGTGTAACAAAGGCAGACACTCTTGTGGCAGAAAAATAAAAGACTAAACTATTGGGTCACAAAAAGATTTTACAGTTGCCTTTATTGTTTTGAATGTAGTTAAGTGCTTAGATTACTAGCACATATCAACAGGCTGAACTGCATTTGTCTAAGGAGAGTTCTTTCTGGTACACCTCAGACCCTGAATTTTTCTTTCTCAAAATAGTCTTAGGAAATGCTGTTTGCAAACAACAGTATTCTGCCACAAAATTACTCTACTGTTTGAGAAGAAGCTGTAGGTTTGACCACTGGACAGATGTGTTCAGTTTTAGAATATAAATTGTAGGCACTTTTGTTAATCCCATAGACTGAAACAAAATGAAGGAGTCACTTAGAAATTTGCTTATCTCCTAGATGCACTGGTGGCTATGGAAAAAGCTATGAAACGAGACAAAATCATAGTGAATGATCGCCAGCTAGCGTGTGCCAGGATTGCCTCTGTGGAGGGACAGGATTACTTGAAGGGAATGGCAGCTGCTGGAAACTATGCGTGGGTCAACCGCTCTTCTATGACTTTCTTAACAAGACAGGTATGAGCAGAGTTGCTTCTGATGTAAATGTTCTGGTGTACATCATGCTTTCTCCAAGGCATATGGAATACACAGTAGCTGCATAACAGAATCATAGAATCACCAAGGTTGGAAAAGACTGCCAGGGTCATCCAGTCCAACTGTCACCAATATTTCCTCACTAAACCATGCCTCTCAGTACAACGTCTAAACATTTCTTGAACACCTCCAGGGATGGAGACTCAGCCACCTCTCTGGGTGGCCTGTGTTAACACCTGATCTTTCAGAGAAGAAATTTTTCATAATGTGTGACTTTCATTTTTGTGCTTTTTAAGTCTGTCCAGAAAATGTAGCTTATGCAGAACCGTAATCAAGGCAGTCTGTGTAAATCGTAGAATCATGGAATAGCTTGGGTTGGAAGGGGCCTCAGGGATCATCAAGCTCCAACCCACCATTGTAAGCAGGGCCACCAACCTCAAGATCTGGTAGTAGATCTGGTAAAACCTCTCAGCATCACTGGATTGAACTTTCATAAGCCATTCAAGCAGTATTTTCTAAAATGCCTCAAACTGGAAGAGGAAGATGCAAGAAGATTCTCCTTTTTCAATTACTGAAAGCATCTTTTTCAGAGTTGCCAGGATTTGTTTACTTGATAACAGATTGAATTCTAATGTTGAAACTGTTGATGGGCAGATAAGTTTAGACAGTCCATTTCTGTCACACTCTGCACTGCTGTACTCAGTTTCTTCATGGCTGAAATTTACTGCAGGTTCTTACCTGCCATGCCAAGTGTTTAGGTCACTGGCTTATCAATAAGAGACATTTTCAATCAAATCTGTTCCTGTGTGTTTATACCAACTGGGCGAAGAACCTCTTGAGGGCAGCCCTGCGGAGAAGGACTTGCATATACACTGCAGTTCTCCACTTGTATTCCATGTCACAGTTTGTTCTCATTTTAGGCTTTTGCCAAAGTCTTCAACACAACCCCAGATGACCTCGATATGCACGTTATCTATGATGTGTCTCACAATATTGCCAAAGTGGAGCAACATGTAGTGGATGGGAAGGAACGGACTCTACTGGTGCACAGAAAAGGATCAACCAGAGCCTTCCCTCCTCACCATCCTCTTATTGCTGTTGATTATCAAGTAAGTTTAGCTGTAGGAGAAGGAAAACAGATTTTTTTGAATGAATCAGAGAATTTTAGAATGTTTAACAGAGATCTAAACTCTGCGAGTTCTTTTTTTTTGAGCTAATAGCAGTGCAAACCTTATGGAATGGCAAAATTTTGCTTCTGTGTGTATTTGATCTTTGGGATACTGAACTCAGTCTTGCACTCCACAATTGCAATGGCTGAAAAGTCATGAAAGGTTTTATATCTGTGGCTGTCTGCAGTCATTTGCCTTGTCTATTGGACCCAGTCTTTTTGATTTGCTGGTATACATCTTTCAGTGCAGTTTGGTCTCCGGAATCCTTGTTACCAAGCACCTGAGGCAAGTGGGGATGGTCAGAGGGAATGTAAATTTAGCCTCTGTTTTTGGAGACGTAGTTCCTCTCAGATGTTTATTAATGAGTTGTTTAGGTTTTTCCTTGGTGAATTAAGACTTGTTTGCATCCACAGCTGACTGGACAGCCTGTTCTGATTGGTGGGACTATGGGCACATGTAGCTACGTTCTTACTGGCACAGAGCAAGGCATGACTGAGACGTTCGGAACTACTTGCCATGGAGCTGTAAGTGAAAAAGCATTTCAGGAAGGTGTTTGAATGGGAATATCATCCAGTGAACAGGGTTTTTAAAGGGTCATTCAGTGTCTGATTCATTTGCTGGTAATACAGGGGTTCTTACCACTGTAGTCCAAGCCCAGGGGGATTGCAGGTTGGAAGTTCTCTTTGTCCCATTTTGAGTAGTTTTGATTGCTCCTACAGAAAATTTAGGGGGTGCTTCTTTATGTGAAGCAAAGGTTCATATGACTATGTCGAGAATTATCTCCTTTTTCAAAATCCCGGTATCTGAGCTAACAAGAACAATTCATGATGCTGAGACTGTTTATATAAAACTCCTCAGTAGCTGGAAGAAGATATTTTCAGATATTTTATCCCTTTTTACTTACAGTGTGAGACAAGGAATACTGAGGAAGACAAACAGTTTCCATTAAAACGGAATCATGGCACTGTCTGACATGGTTTGAGCAAAAAGGCTAGTGTGCTTTGCATACAGAACTTTCCTAGCCATAGTACCAGATTATGCAGAAGCTTGTCATCTGAATTTCCCATTTTGTGGCTTACTCTGGTCTGTGTCATCAGCTATTCTGTTTGCTTATAATGATTAGAGATTATGTGCTAGGATATAGCACCAGAAGTCAAACTTCACCCAGTACTATTCCAGGGGTCTGTCCTAGAAGTCTGCTTCCTTGTCAGCAGTTACAACCACTTACGTTTGTGGTAGTCCTGACAAAAGGAATTTCATTTTGTTCAATGCAGTTGGAGATGCAGCTTAGTTTTCTCATACATATCTGCTGATTTTTTTTTTTTTTTATGTAGTAAGAAAGAGTGCTGTTTTTCCAAACTACCAGAAAAAAAAACACCCAGAACTAACTGATCTGCTTTCTAGGGTCGTGCACTGTCTCGAGCCAAATCTCGACGTAACTTGGACTTCCAGGATGTACTGGACAAACTGGCTGACATGGGCATTGCCATCCGTGTTGCTTCTCCCAAACTGGTCATGGAAGAAGTGAGTTTAATACTTTGTTATCTGAGAGGGGAGAAGAGAATCTTGCTCCTTGGCTGAATGACCCTCTTCACTTGATTCTTGACAGTGCTGCTTAATCATCACTTGCTTATATATACAGCTTCTGCAATTTCTGATAGACTTACCCAATTTTCTGGAAAACAATATGAAGTTTTCCCTGTCCCCACAGTCCTGCCAAATGTAGATTATTTGGCAGGTACAAGGGATATGCTTTTTTCCCTCTTTTCCTGTGTGACAATAGAGATAGTAACCATCTAATCTGAAAAATCTTTGTGGGACCATCACAGAAGTTGTTACCTTCTGTGGGCTCTCTTCCTTCTAAATGGTGTTCTTCCAGGGTTGAATTTAGTGTATATTGTAGCTGTTGTGTAAATGCATTGCAATGTATGAGAGGTCTGTCTTTTATGACAAATTCCTCTTTCTCCTCAAGAAGAGGAGAACTTTAACTGGCTAGAAAACTTTGATTGTTATGACTTCAGTTATGATTTATTATGATTAACATGTCTCTTGTGAACACAGTTTCATTTGTGGAAGCATGTCAATCATTTATAACTATGCTTTGATGGGTGTTAGTGTTGTACAAACCTGTTGGTCCTATTAAAATCTCCATTCAAGGGTGGCTTCCTAATAAAATGCTGGAGGAGGAGCTCAAGAGTTCAGCCCTGTTTCTTGTCACTGAGAGGCAGGGAAGATAAATCCTAAGGGCTATCTGGAAGGAGGAAGTTGGAATGACTTCCTGCCAAAAGCTGAGTCCCCTCATTACTGGCTGCTAGTGTATTGGATTATCTGAGAACATTAGGAAAACTGAACCAAAATAGCTAGTACCTTATCTGGAATGTGGTAAAAGTTGAATTGTAAAACCAAATCTATCTTAGATTTTGAATGTCTAATATGTCTAGATTTTCAATATGTTCACCTCCTTTTACAACCTCACTGCATATAATTCAGTTTTTCTGAAAAATGGAAGATATCCAAAGCCTGTATCTAACTTCCTGTGATTTTGGGCTGTTTAAAATGTTTTCTTTCTATCTCTTTCCCCCTCCAGGCACCAGAGTCTTATAAGAATGTGACAGATGTCGTTAATACCTGCCATGCAGCTGGCATCAGCAAGAAAGCCATTAAGTTGAGACCTATTGCTGTTATAAAAGGCTAGGAACTGACAAGGCAGCAGAAACTCATCAACATCTTCAGGCCTTCTGCAAAACTTCTGCAAAATCATCATCTTCCCATACCTTTGGACTCAATAATCTACTCAGATATTACATCACCGTTATGGAAACACAGCAATTGAGGATGCCCCTATTTTTAACCACATCTAGACATAAATAATGGCTCCAGCTCCTTGTTACATGGCGTTCTTTTCTTATGGAAATGGTAAAGAAATCAGTCTTGTTTTGTATGCAGTTTCTCCCTCCATTTGGTTGGTTGTTCCCAAGGCAGAACTTCTGAGTTATCAGAATTTCATTCAGAGATATCATTCCTGAGTTATCACTAATTACTGTGCTGCAAGACCACCTCCATCAGCAGAGGTGACATATGAGACAGACCTCCCATCTCTGCACCTGAGTGCCTGGAGCTCTTTCCACATACAGAAGTACCCTGATAGGCAGGGTATAGCACCTCTGGGTAGGGAGAGGTCTCTGTGTTTGCAGATATCTATATTGTTGCATGTTTTCTGGCAGTTGAATAAAAAATACAGAATTGGGAGTGGTCTCCCACTTGGGCTGAGAGGGACTAGCTAGGCTTGAGGCGCAGTCTTCTCTTCCCCCACTCTCTACCACGTACCACAGCACTTGATGTGCTTGCTGTGCCCAAGTAGGTATCTGCAGTATTGTGTAAATGCTGGTAGAAGTGTTATTTAGAAAGGTCTCGTTTGCCCAATAAAATTGCAATTTCACAACTTAGAGATCCAGTGTTTTGAAAAGTCCTAAGTGTGGGAAAGTTGGATTGGATAGTGTTATTCACTGTGTCCAGCAACTAATTGAAATGTGTCCAGTTGCAGGGTCAGGTCCTGTAGGATGAGACTGCTTTCAGCTGATGTTGTTTCTTTTCTTTAATAAAGGCTGGAGTGGGAGCTGACTATCCCCACTAGATCATATTGGATATTATAAATAAAATTGGAAGATGGACACTGCAGTGTCTTTGTCATGTTTATTCTGTGGCTGTCGTCCACTTCTAAGCATATATACCAGCATGGAACCCAGGACATCTTGTGACTTCAGCTGATGGACCTTGCAAAGAAATGTGCAGATAGCAGAGAAGGAAGCCTATAAGCCTGTATGTAGACACAAGAGGGCAGCAGGAGGAGTGTAAAAGTAAAAGCAAGAAGGGAGCTATGCCTGCCAGAAATTCGTGTAAAAGAAGCAAATAGTGATGAGTGGACTTGATTGCCTTTTGAGGAAACATCCCTTTAGGTTTAGGTTGATCTCAGGAGGCGTAACAGCATTTTGTTGCCTTAATCATTATGTTTAGCAGTGTCTTAAGCTTCACTATGATACTAGCTGCAAGTTCAGAAGCAGTACATGCCTTGATTCCTTTAATTCCATCTTTGGTTTAAAGAGGGTGTCTTGTTTCCAGCTTTCTGAAGTGGAATTGCTCCATCTCTGTGGTTCGAGATGAACTCACTGAGTTTCAAACAAAAATCATTTCACTTAACAATGTGAAATAGACTCATGGAGACACCGATTGAAAGGCAAATTGTTGGTCACAGTCACAGAAGTACATGTTCTATTCTGCAGTTTCTGTCTAAATACTGCAGACTCTGATGTGGAATGCAGGGGGAGCTCTTAAAATATTTGTATTTAAAAACAAGGAAGCATTTCTCAAACACTTCTCCTTTCCTACCATTTCAGATTTACCTACCTTTGCAGCTGAAACAAATTGCAGTTTCTTACAAGCACAGATCCTCTGTACCATGTAGGGGCTCTCTCATATCTATGCCTTAAGCCTCTTCTGATCATCAACATTCATGCATTAGCCTTCAGGAAATCAAAAAGTGGGGGCAATTTTGGTTTCGTGTTGCAAAGCTACTATTAGTAGTTTAGTCGTGCTGTATAGAGGTGACTGTTGGTTTCCTAACCACCTGAAAAGTAAGTTAAAATGAAAGACGTCTCCCAGTTATGTCACTTGTGTTTAAACTTGGATGTTCAGATTAAAGGCTGTCTTTTTCTCCAGACAGAGCTGTCCACGGGTCCTTTTTTCAGTATGCAGTAAAAAAAAAAAAAAAAAAAAAAAAAAAAAGGTTAAATACCTTATTTTAAAATACCTACTAAAAAAGGCTGAATCAGCTGAAACATCTCTGCAACACCAAAGGGCCCACATGGTTATTCAACCAACTCTGCCTCAATAAAAGGTTACAGGGAACTCAGAAGCATCTGTTTATGTGTGATCATGTGATATGCTTCCAATCCTTCCCCCAGAAGACTGACAAACCTTTGGTGAACAATTTTTGGGGGTTCTTTTTTCTTCTTTTGTTGGGAAGCAGTAGGTAGGAGATCTGGGTCTGTCTTACACCGCTGAAGCTGTCTAACATCAGTCATGCATCCAGCGCCTAACTGGTTGATTCAGTCATCTTGTATGATGACCTGCAGCAGAAAGTTTGCTGGCCCTTGGGGCTCAACTTACAAATGGACTTGCCAAAGCAGTACTACTTCTGCCTCTAAGAAGTGGTAGGTATCATTTCTGGTGAGACAGCACCTTCCTGCAGTCTGCTTGCAGGGCTCGCTGCAGGGCCAGTGCTGTGCAGCATGGGCTGTACAGCTTCCTCCCTTGCCAGGAACTCACTGATCATGGTGCATTCAGAGGTCTGTGCAGGTGCCGTTCCTACACTGTTAGTGCAGCATTAAGCAGCAAATAGAAAACTACTTTGGGTTTTTTCATGTCTGAAAGAGTCTCATACCAGGACTCAACAAGCTGCAGGCTTGTGGTGTGTTCGCTCTGCATCCCACACCAGCTGCTTGGGAACCTGGCATCTAACCAGTGTCACTTTTATCACCACCTCGAGTCTTTGGGGAGGTTTTTCTGCTATCTCCCTGCTCTCTCTGCTTTACACACTGCTCCTCACACGCACTGCTTCCTACTCTGCCGGTGGTCCTGGGCTGGTGGCCTGGCCCAGGAGGAACAAGTGATCTCTGACACATCTCTGGCACAGGCCTCTCCTCCGCTCTCCTTTGTTCCTCCCAAACATAAACACTCTTAACTGGCCTCTTCTCCTCTCTCTTCCCCCCCCCCCCCCCCAGCCTTCAAAGCAGGCAGAGAAGGCGATATCCCTCCCTCAGCATGTGCCAGCACGCTCCTCTCTCACACAGTGAAGGCTTCAATTACATTTAGGCCCTGCCCGGAGCTGGCATTTGCTTTGCTCTCCTGAGCACTGTCCAAGCTGGAGTGGTTCTGATTGCCACCGCCTCAGGGTTTTTTGGATTTTGTTCTGTTTGTTTTGTTTCATTTTTTTGTTTGTTGCTTGTTTTTTGCCTGGAGAGGCAGCAGTGGAAGGTTTGGGGCAGATAAGGGACAGGCTGTGATGCCGAAGGCACCTGCAGCAGGTGCATTGTCCTCAGTGCTGCAGGAAGCAGTGGGAACCTCCTCGCATCTTCAAAACACTAACAAGTGCTCCTGGAGCTGCAGTTAACTGAGGAGGTGCTGAGCACATATCCCCTCACTGCCTGCTCCCTCCCAGAGCCCAGGAGTCTTCTTTTGTTCATGTTGGGTATAAAATTCAGAAACTAAAATCATCACTCATCTTAATTACATAGACTAGGACCAGGAAAGGGAAATGGAGTCTTCTGCCAGCACTTCATCTAGCATTTAGCAACTTAGCAAACAAAATGTGAAAGTTGATGTGGAGAGGAGAGACTTAGACTGGATATCAAGGTATTTTTCAGTATGGTTGTTAAGGCACTGGCACAGATTGCCCAGAGAGGTGATGGATGCCCTGTCCCTGCAGACACCCAAGGTCAGGCTGGAGGGGCTCTGAGCACCCTAATAGAGCTGTGGTGTTCCTGTTCATCGCAGGAGAGTTGGACCAGGTGGTCTTCAAGGATCCCTTCCAACTCTATTCTATGATTCTATGTGCCCTTCCTTTCATACAGAGATATATGGGTAGCCTTGCACTGGTGCCTGCTCCTAAAAGGAGATGCTGGTGCAGCTGGGATCGCTGTGCCCCTCCTCTCCTGCTTTCTGTGTGGCTTTGCCTAGCACAGCTAAGCAGAAGCATTTTCTTCCTTCCTCTCCTCCAGGGAAACTGAAGCCCTGATCCCTTTCTCACACTGCAAACTGTGCTGGGAGCTGTGGTAGCAGCCTGGGCACTTTGCCTCAGCCTGTATATGGGCTGGGATGTCAGCCTGGGCTTCCTGCGCTGCCCCCGAAGTAAAACCTGGGGAACCTGTTCACCTGTCCCATGCCAGGAGGGGAGGAGGGAACGGATGTGAGGGAGGGCTGCAGCTCCTGCAGGTGAAGATTTGGCTGTGGGTGCATGCACAGTACTGCCCCAACCATGGTGCACAGATCAGCAGCTCATTACCTGAGTCAATGAAGCTGTAGGAAATTATCAAACCTGAGCATGCTGGGAGGGAGAAATCCAGCCTGCCAGCAGTTGTGAAGGTACATGGTAGACAACATGGGGTTTTTGTAATAAATTTGAAAGGCAGAGGAGGGAGACTGAAAGCAAGAAAGTGCAGTGTTTGAAATAATCTCACTAAGTTTGCAGATGACACCAAAGTGGAGGAAGTGTTAATCTGCCTGAGGATATGAAAGCTCTACAGAGGGATCTGGACAGGCTAGATCAGTGGGCTGAGTCCAGTTGTATGGGCTTCAACAACACCAAGTGCTGGGTCCTGCGCTGTAATCACAACTGCATGCAGTGCTGTAGGTTTGGGACAAGCAGCTGGAAAGATACATGGAGGAAAAGGATCTGGGGTCTTAGCTGGCAGCTGGCTGAACATAAACCAGCAGTGTGGTCAAGAAGGCCAACGGCATCCTGGTTTGTATCAGAAATACTGCAGCCCATCAGGAGCAGGGAGGTGTACTTGGCACTGGTGAGGTCATACCTCAAGTGTTTGGTTTTGGATGCCACGCTACTACAAAGGCTTGGAGGCCCTGCAGTGTGTCCAGAGGAGGGCAGCGGAGCTGTGAGGGGTCTGGAGCACAAGTCTGATGGGGAGCGGCTGAGGGAACTGGGGTTGTTCAGGATAGAGGAATTCAGGGGAGACCTTATCGCTCTCAACAATGACATGAAAGGAGATTGTGGTGAGGTAGGGGTTGACATCTTCCCTCAGATAACAGTGATAGGATGAGAGGTAATGGCCTCAAGTTGTGCCAAGGGAGGTTCAGGTTGGATATGAGGAAAAAATGTATGCTCAGAAAGAGCGGTGCTGCAGTGGCACAGGCTGTCCGGGGAGGTGGTGGAGTCATTGTCCCTGGAGGTGTTCTAGAGCAGTGTGGATGTGGCACTGAGGGACGTGGTCAATGGGCATGGTGGGGATGGGCTGATTGTACAACTAGATGGTTTTAGAGGTCTTTTCCAATATTAATGATTCTATGATTCTATAACAGAGGATTCAGATCTCTGAAACCTTCCTTGCCTGGAGTAAATAAGCAATTGCATAAAGCCCGGCCTCAATTCTTCTGTGTTAACACTAGCACCTGAGCATGCTTCTGTACCAAACTGTTGCTCTCTCCCTTTCTTAGTATGTGTGTGGTCACTTGCATGCGCGAGGCCATGGGTACCACATACTCTGCTCACAGCAAAGGCACTGGCAGTGCTGGCTCCTGGCCCAAGGAGCTGCCCTTACTGGGGACTGCCTCCATGCAGTTGTACAACTCAGACCAGAACCACATAATGGCCTGGGTTAGAAGGAACCTCAAGGATCATGAAGCTCCAACCCCCTGCACATAGGCAGGGCCACCAACACCAGCCTTCAAAGCTTTTTCAATGTGCATCTTCTCTTCCAACTCTGAACCAAAGCAGAGATCTCTGGAAACCTGTGGGCAGCTACATCCCTGCTGGGAAGCAATTGGGAGTGCTTTGGGTTAAGCACTCAGGTCTTGGAGTACCAACGCTGAGTACATTTCTCATTCAGTCCCCAGGCAGCAGGCACCAAGCTGTACTGCCAGAAATATTTACATCCCATAACTCTTTATTACCCTTTTTACAGTTTCAGGCAGAAGGAAAGGTGGGTTTCCTGGCTGGAAGAACACCTTGCCGATAAATCACTCCATTACCCAGCTTTTAAGAACTGTAACCTGTTTGCACTTTAATCTTTAAAAAGACAAAAAGAAAGAAAGCTGGTTGTTTTAGTTTTGACTAATGCTTATTATTGTAGGGTTATAAATCTGTAGCATTCACAGACAAGTTATCAAGCTTTAAAATCACAGATAGACTGATCAGTTCCTTCACTGTTTTCCTGCCAAATCCTTATCCACTTCTTGGATGAGGAAGAAAAAACATCACTGTAAATTATTTCTTCCCCAGAGGCTATTTATATTGTAGCTGTTGCCAAAGGGATTTTCTACACCCACCTCTCATGGGAGTCTTTTTTTAATCAGGTAGATAGAAAAAGGGCTGGGTTGTGCACTTTCTTCTCCATTTTGAGCCTAGCCCATGGAGAATTTTATCTGTCCCCTTCCCATCATATGCCCGTGCATGTCCACTGTGGGGCACCGAGCTCTGCAGAGGAGCGGATGTCACTTTGTCCAGCCAGAGGCCAGGAAGTGGGTCTGTGCTTACAGAAGGGCACTTTTGGGTGTACTGGGCACCCCCATAGCACAGAAACACTTGGGATGCCGGGGTTTGTCCCTCCTGTCCTTGCCTCAGACCAAGGGCCTCGAAAAGGCCTCCAAAATCAGCCTATTTCAGAGAACACACAGGCTTCTGGACGCTTCTCCTGCCAGACCCTGCGAACTCTTCCATTAATGGTCAGTGGATGAAGCAAAAGTTTTATCTTGATTGAGAAACATGAAGCTTTGTTTGTGAGACAAATACTTGTTTCCTTGTCTCCTGGACAGGAATTCAGAATATTTGATGATTATCAATAGCAGGCAAGAGCATCATTACTGGGTTCTTTCCTCTCTGTTCCTCTGGCTGAAAGTTAACCTTCCATCACAGACCAATTCCTGGAGAGGAAATTTTGGCGTAAGGCCAAGGCATTTGGGTACATCTCCAGAGAACAACAGCTTCTGGTGCTCTGAGCCACGATGGACTTGTCCAACCCATGCCAAGTAATTTAATTTTCTTGTGTCTTGGTGCTCTGTTCGACCAGTGGTCTCTTATGGTCCTTTCCCATTAAGGAAACAAGCCCTGATTCAGAGACCATTACCATATATATCTATGGGCACTGCCTAATATGGCAGTACTTCTCTGCAGATTCCTGACCCAGCAGCCCTTGCCCAGCATCAGCATTGCAGTCATGTGGTGGTGTTCAGAATCTGTTTTCTCCCTGGTTTCTGGCACTGCTGGAAGGACAACTTCATTCAAAAAGACACTGACACCCACACTGACTCCCTGGAGTGTTCAGAGAAGGGCAGTGAGCTGTGAGGGGTCTGGAGTATAAGTGGCTGATGGAACTGTTCAATCTTGAGGAGGCTCAGGGGAGACCACATCACTCTCAACAATGACATGAAAGGAGACTGTGATGAGGTGAGGGTCAGCCTGTTCTCCCAGGTAATAGTGATAGAATGGGAAGAAATGGCCTCAAGTTTTGCCAGGAGAGGTTCAGGTTGGATATGAGGAAAAAATGTATGCTCATGAGGAGTGGTGCTGCAGTGGCACAGGCTGCCCAGGGAGGTGGTGGAGTCACCATCCCTGGAGGTGTTCCAGAGCTGTGGGGATGTGGCACTGAGGACGTGGTCAGTGGGCATGGTGGGGATGGGCTGGTGGTCAGACTGGATGATCTTAGTGGTCTTTTCCAACCTTTAGTTAGAAAAAATTATTAGTTAGCCCTAATACTAATGTCAACCACAGAGGCATGGAAGTCTCATAGGAACCTCTTCTGCCACACTTCTACGAGCTTTCCTCAGCAGACACCAGCATTGTTAAGGAGCAGGATATTTAGGATAGTTCAGGAAGATTTTAGTCCTTCTTTACCTAGATCCTGGACACATTTTGGGTGTAAAACAATATACTATTGGGTGTAGGACATCAGTGATGTGCAGACTGCCAGCAAAGGAACCTGGAGGACTTGCCCCATATGTCTCTGTGCACTCTGTCTTAAGCAGGAAGGCTTGCACGGTGACCTGTCCCAGCTCTCCCTGGCTGTGCCCCCAGCAATGGCCATTTTTCAGGCAAGTTGAGGTGGTGGTCTTGCAGCAGAGCTTTTGCTGCTGAAGCCTATTTGATTCAGAACTCTCATCCAGTTCATGAGGATGCTTTGTCTAGAAGGTGAGAAAGAAGAGTTAAGTGGACAAAGGGACAGCACGTGGGTGACATTTTCAGCAGGAAGCATTTCAGCAATGCATTTCAGTGTATGGGGATTTGTGTCAGTGTATCCCCCTGTACTCAGCTCCAGTGAGGCCACACCTCAAGTCCTGTGCCCAGTTCAGGGTCCCTTGCTGCAAGAAAGACATTGAGGCCCTGGAGCAGGTTCAAAGAAGGGCAACAAAGCTGGTGAGGGGTCTGGAGCACAGGCCTTATGAGAAGCAGCTGCAGGAGCTGGGATTGTTCAGTCTGGAGAAGAGGACGCTCAGAAGAGACCTTATTGCTCTCTATAACTACCTGAAGGGAGGTTGTAGTGAGCTGGGGGTCGGCCTCTTCTTTCATGTAACTGGTGATAGGACTAGAGGGAATGGCTTCAATCTTTGCCACAGGAAATTCAGGCCGGATGTTAGGAAATATTACTTTTCTGAAAGAACATTCAAACACTGGAATGGGCGGCTTGGGCAGGTGGTGGAGTCACTGACCCTGGAGGTATTCAAGGAACGTTTGGATTTTGTGTTGAGGGACGTGGTTTAGTGACAACTATTGGTGATAGGTGGATGGCTAGACTGGATGATCTTGAAGGTCTTTTCCAACCTTGGTGATTCTGTGATTCTGTATTTCATAGAACCGTGGAATCAAAGAATGGATTAGGTTGAAAGGGATTTAAAGCCTACCCAGTTCCAACCCTGTGCCATGGGCAGGGCTGCCACCCACCAGCTCAGGCTACCCAGGACTCATCCAGCCTGGCCTTGAACCTCCAGGAGTGGGGCACCACAGCTTCTGTGGGAAGAGAACCTTCTGGAATATTTCAAAAAATCCTGAGATCAATTCAAGACACTGCACACTGCAGGAAGACAATGCACATGAGGCCTTTGATTTGAGAGGGGAAATAAAACATGAATATTTTGCTCAACCAAAAGTGATTTTCTTCCTCAGCTTCTGTCAGGGAATCAAGGAATGAATATTGGGCCATGAGGGGTGAATATGCCACAGGGTGTCCCCATGTTGCACCTAATGGCTGCCCCAGTGCATCAGGCGTCCTCAGAGATGCTGCAGTGAGGCCCCTTGTGCTGATGCCTCTTTCACTCTGCCCTTGTTGCCCCTCACATAACCTCTTTCCTCCCAGCATGAGGAAGCTCCAGGCTCCAGACCAGGGGATGAGGGGCTGGATTTGGCTTTTTCATGTTCAGTTCGTTTCACAACACCAGCTTTTCAACAGGCCCACCTCCCCCTCCCTGCCTGTGGTGACTCATCCCAGGAATTTTAATCTCCATTCTCTGTCTGTAGTTGTAAAATATAACACCAGCAAAGTTGGGCTTATTTATCCCGAAGCCATGAAACTGTTGTCAGAAGAAACTGATATGCACTACTGAGGGGAGAAAAAGGGCTGCTGCTGCTGGGGAGGATTTGAATTGAACAGGGCTTTGAATTCTCAGCACTTCAAATGGAAATTTCCCTTTTTGAAGTAGATCCATTTTCATCTCTATTCCTTTCTTGTTTTTCAGACTACCTGAGCAGTACTTAGAGGGTTTGTCTGTGGGAGCATTAGTTCCTGCCACAGCTCTTGTCTGCAAGAGGCTTCCACCGCCATGCCATGTCTTATGGGGAGCAACTGAGGGAACTGGGGTTGTTCAGTCTGGAGGAGTTTCAGGGGAGACTCTATCACTATCTACAATGATCTAAAAGGAGGCTGTGGTGAGGTGGGGATTGGCCTCTTCTCCCAGGTAACAGAGATAGGATGAGAGGGAATGGCCTTACGTTGTGCCAGGGGAGGTTTCCATTGGATATTAGGAACAATTTATTCTCAGAAAGAGCAGTGAGGCTCTTTCAGCCTCACTGCCCAGGTGCCACGTGGAGTCACTGTCCCTGGAGGTGTTCCATGGCATTGCAGAGACCCACCACAGGCCCACTAAGGGAATTAACTAGAGACTCCCAATGAGTTGCATCTGACTCTGATGCACATCTGCCCGCTGTGTCATGATTTCTTCTTTTGAGTGTGCCTGTGCACTTTCCCTTGACAGCTTTGCTTGGGATGTCCCTCAACTCCTGTCCTAAGTGAGGAACCAGCATCTCACTAGCTACAGGCCAGTGGAAAATGGTATGCACTGTATCACCTGAGGTAAGGAAAAACAAGGGGTCCTTCCCAGAGTGGAGAGAGACTCAATTTTACTTTCTCTCTGGGCTGAGGAAGCAGTTGACCCACTGAACACATCAGTGCTGGTCTTCCAGTTGCATTGCTGGGAAGTTTGCACTGGGCATTGCTGCAAGGCTCTGCTGAGAGAACTTTTCCTATGACTATGAAAAGAAGAGTTTGTACCTCATCCAGTGAGAAGCCATGGTGGAGTGAATGGCTGTTACCACCACCCTCACTATGCACAGCCTTCTAGAGACATTGTCCAACCATCTTAATGACTTTTAAATCCAGGCTGGCCCAGCAGCTGCTGGATTACCATCCTGTGGATACATTTCAGCAGCCAAGCTAAGTACATCCCCCTAGGCCCTCCGCACTCTGGACAAAGATTTGCCTATGTTAACATGAGCACATTCTAGGTGCTCCTGATCAAATCATAAGGTTTTCCCCTTTTTTCACAGATATCTAAGGCCTAATATCTGAAAAAAGAAGCAGATCAAACATGTAAATTTGAACAGGGATTAATTATACACTTGCAACTGAATTAAAAAAAAATAATAATTAGGTTTGTCTGCATTAACTATGCCCATAGGGGTGTTCCTTTGTATGTGGTGATGCTCCATGAGATATTAGGTCTAGTTCCACCAGATCTCCTGAAAAGCCTTGAAGGCTTGGGGAAACTCTGCAAATACATTTCAGCAGGAGGTAGACAACGAGAAGGGAAGTGTCGGCATCTCTTCCTCAGAGCACGGGAGAAGCCTTTGTTGAGTGGCCTGAGGCTAATTCTCAGCTCCTGGATTTCAAACAGATATAATTATCATTTGGATAAGGTTCAGGACTCGGAGGGAGCTGCCAAATCTTTCATGAAGGAGTAAGTATGTCCCACAGAATCTGGGATAAAAAACAAGAAAGAAGGAGGAATATGATTTAACTGCGTAGATGTTGTCTTGCATATATGATGCGCTAGGTAGGATATACTCCCAGTGGTGTCCTATAGCCTGTCTTATAAACCCTGTTTTTGTTTGTTTGTTTGTTTGTTTTTGCAGCATTTGTGATATAATTTCATTTAACTGATTATTTATTTATTGCATTTATTCATGGCATTTAAAATCTAGCTGAAATCAAGTGGTACTGTAAATGCCTTTATAATACCTACTGTCCAAACAGCTCCAACCCAAGGAGTTTCAAAAAAATAAATAGAATAGCTGATCTTCCAGGGATCCCACCGATTCTCCAAAGCTTTTGAGCTTTTTTACTCAGCCTTATAAACTGCCTTTCCTTAAAGCTTCCCAAGTAAATTCTAAGTCCAATGGATTTCCATTCACACTTTTCATGGTGTCTACATGCCTTAAACCTTCAGATCTGCCTAAGCTGCAAATCCCTTGTGTAATCACTGTGATGAAATCCCTACCAGTATTTGAGTATAAGCTTACGGCCTTTGCTCACTGAATTAAAAATCAAGGCCAGCTGAAAGAAAGGAATGCTTTCAGAAAAAAATATAATAAGATCAGAGAATCACAGAATGGCTTGTGTTGGAAGGGACATGAAAAACCATGTAGTTCCAACACCCTGCCATGAACAAGGACACCTTCTACTAGAGCAGATGGCCCCATCCAACCTGGCCTTGAATGCCTCCAGGAATGGCACATCAGGAGCTTCTCTGCAAAACATACTCCAGTGTCTCAGCACCCTCATAGTAAAGAATTTCTTCCTAATGCCTAAGCTCAATCTGCCTTCTTTTAGTTTCAAGCCATTACTCCTTCTCCTATCACTACATTCCCTGATACAGAGTCTCTGCAACTGTCTTGTAGCCCCCATTAAGTACTGACAAATCAAAGTTGCCTTTGTTTTACAGACATGGCTTAATACAAATCCATTTCTTACAGTATTTCCTACTGTATTCATGTATACTATTTATACATTTTAGGTATTTAAAAAAAAACAAAACAACAACAACAATCACCATCCTGATGATTTCTGGATATAGGTTGCTGCTGCCATTGTCTCACTCAAGTAGCACTTCATACTGGGTACTTCATCACTGTGCCTAACACTCCAAGCCCCCTGTTCCCAGACTGTGGGAGCTTGCTGCAGTACATGCTTAATGGCATTTGCTGCATTCATGTCTGTGCCCACACTTTTATGTCAGGCAATTGTTAAACTGCTACTTCATCTCTTGCAATTAAGAAAAAGTGACCTTTCTAGATGTGCTCTTCTTAACCCAAGCATCAGCTAAGGGAAGTCTGCCCAGAGACACCATCCTTTAGGCTTCCTACTCAGGGAAGAAACTCTGAAATGGTGGATGTGCTCTTAGTGCCCCCTTACTGGTAGTCTAAACTCAAACCCATATGGACGAAACCTTGTTCTCCTTTCACAGTATTTTCAGGAGATGCCTTTAACTGTCTAAACTCTTCTAATCATTCTTTGTCCACCTGCTGTCTCAAAATGCCTGCTCCACAAGATGCCATGGTGGCTCAGTTACTCTCTCCTAGGCCTCATTCTACACAGCCACCTGCCCAGATGAAATTTCTGATACCCATCATTCCACATACACCATTAGTAGTTTCATGGCATATATGAGGTGATGGAATGGACCTAAACTATACCTTTTGCATAAAAGGTTCAAATACAAAACATGTTCTTTGAGACTATGACCTCAAAACACAACAGTTAACAGTCTCAAAGCCATCTCTGAAAATGTTGACTGTTCTTACCACAGAGAAATGCAGTAATTGCACAGAGATTGCTGCTGTTTTTCCTGCTCTTTCAACACGAGCTCCCACAGCACGTACAGAGACAACTTGGCACTCTCACCAAACTCATTTAACTAAAAATTGAGCCAGCTGCTAACTGAATGAGCTTCTCAGACAGGGTACTATAAACAACATTTAATATCCTTATGCTTTATGGGCTTGTTAACGTAAATGGAGCTTTTGAAGCTTTGATAGCACTGAAAAATGCAAAGCAATAGAGCATGTAGCATATAAACAGAGGTGAATGCCTTGTGCCAACACACTGCGTGGCTCAGCTTTGATCTGTCCAGAGCCCATTGGGATGAGCAGCTTCTGCAGGGCATCATTGCTCCCAAGACACAGGGAGCAGTCTGGGTGATGCTGAAGGGCAGATTTATCTATGCATTCAGGGGACTCACGGTGAAATGGCAGGACAGCCCAGTGATATTTTCTAGTGAGACACAGAGTGATCTGCTGGTGGTCCTAACACAGTGGCAAGAGGAGGGCTGCACTGGTACTGAAATGAAGGGAAAACTCAGGACTGAAGTCACCTGGGCTTATCGTTCAGTTCATCCTGGTGGAGGTGGGCTGAGCACAGCCTGCTCGTGGTGGCTCAGTGCTTTGATAAGGAATGCATGCACAGATGCTCAGCAGGGATGGGCGAGAAGAATGAGGAGCAGTGGTGGGTAGATAGGGGTGGTGTGTCTGAGTTTCAGGCAGACAAACACACCGTCATGCAAATGCCGTGGTCTCTCTTTCCAAAGAGTGTATTGTTGTGCTGAGTTGGACATCCATGCTACAGGCATTGCATCTACTCCCTTACCCCCATTCACACAGCCAGTACTTACTTCTTCTCCCATGATGTCCATCTCAATGTCCCCTCTCTTTCCAGCTGCACTCCTGACTCCTGGCATGGGGAAAATAGGTGAAGGAGGAGGAAGAGCAGTACCAGTAGAGAAATTCCTCATTTAGGAGAAGCACCTCATCTGCTTGGCCTCTGTCTATGCTCTCAGCTCTTTGTCACAGCTCTCATCATGGTGCTGAGCTCCTCATACTTACCCTTTCTGTTTTCCTCCTCCAAGATAATATAGTCCTGTCCCAGCACACCCCACCTCTCATTTCTGCTTCATCACAGAGACAACAGTTGCCACGGACCACGACCAAGCTTGTGAGGGATGCCCAGAACGAGCACAGCTTCAATGAAGGAAACTGAGTCCTTGCTAAATTCATGGTAGCCTGGGCCAAAAGAGCAAAGACATCCTATAAATATGCAATGGGAATGAGAAAAGCACTTTTAGTATTGGAAAACACACACATGTTCTGGTGAGGGGCCAATGAGGCATCATGCCTTCTCCAGCCCTACTTATGCTTCCCTGTATGTGCTGGTCCACCAGGCTCCATGCTCTGCTTGCTCTCACTAACATTTCTGCCATGCAAGACTCACCTTGATGTAAAAAAAGATGCCTTTTTACATCTCCTCAGACTTTACTCACAAATGTTTTCTTTTTTTTTTTTTTCCCCTCCAGGAATTAATCCTCCTCAAAGGTGTAACATCTAATTCCCTCTTATTTCCCTGGTCTTAGCCATACAGTTAATCTGATATCAAACAGTGTGCCACACTTCAAAACCACTTTTTCTCCTCCCTCCCTCTACCATCCTTCCTCCTTCTGTTGTGTGCAGACACCACAGCACGCATGCCCGTGTTTGTACATCTGCCTCATTTCATTTATACATTGCATAGTTTATCATCCATTTTATTCATTAAGCACCAGTGAGCTTTAACACCACTGAGTGTGTGGAAGTACAGATCATCTCTGCATGAGCGTTGCTCTGGAATGAATGCTCTGTACAGCTGAGTCTGGGACTTCTTCAGTGCTTCTTAAATTTAAAGAGCTACATCTAGGAAGCAGCATAGTATAGTGTAATGTAAAGGAAATCCATAAAAAGGCCTGAAAATTCCATTTATCTGGAACTACTTTTTCTCTTCATGATCTTGGTGCAGATGGAAGAGATTGGTTAGAATTAAATGCCGGTGGTGAACAGCTCAGGAGCACAAAGATCTGATCCAGAATTGCACAGCATCAAGATCAAGCAAGATATTTTTCCTAATATTTAATATCTAATACTAATACATCTTTTTATTTCCAGGACTTGCAAAATCATAACTGAGGTCTGCACTAACACAGATTTAACTCTTGGTGCTCCTCCAAATGCAGGCTCTAACCAAAATGACAAGGTAAGTCCTATAACAGCGGCTTGAAAGGCAGATGAAAGCAAAGTGAAAGGGATGAGAGGGAATTTAGAGTGAATACCTTGTGACTAGCAATCCAGCCTACAGGAGGGGGTTGGAACTAAATGACATTTAAGGTCCTTTTTTTTCCTAATCATTCTGTAATTCTATGATTCTATGAGCTTGTTGGTTGCTACCTGCATCTGTAACCCACAGTTCTGGGAGTACTGACACTATCAGCCGTATCTACAGACAGTGATGACAGTGAACCAGGATGTTCAGCCATGCAGATTCACAGATGGATGTATTGACCTTGGCAAAGCTCCTTGTTTACATAAATTCAGCAAGTTATGACTGGAGGTGGCTAAAAGTAGGAGCGTTACCTGTCTTCTGTGTCTGTTCCAGGGGCTGGGCTATGGGTAGCCTAGCATTTCCAGCTTTTATGCATGCATCTTCCGAGCCTTTCAGGAAAATGGTTCTTTTGTAAGCTAAGACAAATAAAAGGAAACCAATTAAACTTAGCTTTTCTTGTGTTTTTCCTTTGAAGTGCATCCAGTAAACCCAGCCTGGGCACATACCTGTATTTTCTGTTCCTAAGCTGGATTTTTGTTGTTATTCACTTATTTTTCCACTCAATTTGCAAACTAAGGAAAGATTATTTTATTTATTATTTTTCTATTTTTATTTTTATTTTTATTTTTATTTTGAGGCTGTACCACACTGCCAAGTGAGGCTCTGAGCCTTTACTCTTACCTCAGCACCGGCATGGTAGAGTTCATGTGCTCTAAGTAGATGTTCTGGTGTTGACTGCACCCTGCACATATGTTGCACACTCAAGCTGTGAAAAGACAGTTCTGGCAACAAAGGTGACAGCCAAGCAGAGGAGGGCCACCAGCTAACCTTCTCACAGGGCTTTATCCAACAAGAACAGCTCTTTTGATCTCAGTGAGAGATTTGCTTTGCAAAGCCCTTGTGGAAAGACCCTAGTGGAGCTGAGTACCTTGTTTCTTCTCCCAGCTTACCAGCCTCTAGCACAGCACAACAGATGTCCATGTTGTTTCATGTTCACTTTCCAAGGTCTTGGCTCAGGGTAGCTGTCATGATTCACTGGAAGAAGTATGGTTGTTTCTGTTTTTTTTTTGAGTTAAATGAATTTTAGTCATAACATTTTCAGCCAGCTCTGGAGCATCTTCTGTACAGTGTCACCTTGCCAAACTGCTGCAAATTGCAAACAAATGTTCTTGGATTATTTCTCTAGTATCCTAGCCTGACTCCCCTCCATCTTTGATCCTCCACTGATTGTGGAGATCCACTGAGATAATGGAGAGAGACATCCAGCTTTAGAAATGCCTTCAGTCTGGTTTGTTTTTTCAGCATGGCTGGTTTGCCCAGCAAAAAGAAGCTTTCCATCACTCTGCCAACAGATGTACTCTCAGTGAGATAAAGAAAAATGTGAAAAAATCATGTGGGAAGTACATGAGTGAGCATTTATAGACTTTTGGCAGCAAGCAAGCCTCTGGGTTGTCAGAGAATGCTGGTGTTGGGGTCACCATCCTTGGAAGTGTTGCAGAACTGTGCGGATGTGGCACTGAGGACATGGTTAGTGGGCATGGTGGGGATGGGTTGGCAGTTGGACTACATGATCCTAGTGGTCGTTTCTAACTTTAATTATTCTACAATTCTATGACTGACCTTGGCCAACTGCAGCAGAGCTCTCCTCTTGGTACCACCTCAAACATTTTGTATCCTTTTTTGCTTCCTTCTGAGTACACTGGCATTAAAGGTTTTCAAAAATTCTATTGTGTGGCTGTTCCCTGTTCATTTATGCCAGTGAGATGAATTGGCCCTGATTGCTTTAGCTGCCTGAACACAAGTTCTTCATAGTGCCTTCTGGTTTTCTTTGGCCGCGTTACTGACACTGGTAATATAACATGAAAGGAGAGTAGATGGGCTTTCACAAAGAAATCAGCTAAATAGCTATTAGAGGATTAAAAGCAATCCCATGGCCAGGATTACACATCTTTTAAATGCTGATAATATCAAGGAGCAAATGGATTTGTAATTTAATGGCAGAAGACAGAAGACGACAGATGTGCGCTTTCTCACATTTGATAGAAAGATTAAAGTCTGCATCTGATGTGCAGGAGTTTGATAAAGCTGTAGCACGGTTGCTTAGGGATATCAGTGCTGACATTCTTGTAATTGGTGATTGTGCCACATGGAGAGAATTCTTCCGGCCACCATTTTTATTAAAGCTTTAATTCTCAGGGTGACAAGTTGGATCACTGTCTGCCTTCAAAGTCTGATAATGATATACTTTAGAAGTTTTGAAGAAAAACTTTGCACAGAAACAGCTTAAAAAAGCTTTTGAAATGTAGCATTCATCTGAAACTATTGCTGACACAAATAAGAAGCACTGATCCACACTTGGGAGATTTTTAGCTGGCTTCTACTTCCTTGTGCTAAAAGTGTGCGAGAGATTTGCATGCCCACAGGAACTGTGAGAAATAAAGTGTCCAGCTTTCCTGGGAGCTCAACCCATCACAGATCTTTTGCACAGAAATAATTTGTTTTTCATCCAGAAATTTGTTTTCCTTTAAAATTAGATGGACTCTAGCTTTTGTACCTTCAGAATTGAAGTTGGATCAAGAGGTACTTTAAGGACATCTCCAGGGCTGTTAAAAGGAGTGAAATGTACAATCTAAAATATATACATGCATGTTTTTATTAATGTATAGGCTTTTTCATCCATCTCCTTGACTCAAGGTCCAGAGGTATTTCCAGAACATTATTTCAGAAATACAGACATGGTTCCAAACAGAACATTAAGGACACACAAGAAATAAACCAGCCCCATCTAGATGTGCAGCTAATCAGCCTTCAACTCACATGGGAAGGATCACCCTACAGCAGTGCAGATCAAGTGCAGGTCCAGGACCACAAAGGGGAGATGCTGTCCTTTGATGAGCCTCTCCTAGAGGCACATCTCAAGTGAGATGAAGCTGGCAAGGGGCAGATCCATGGCTCAGTCTGTCCAGCTGATCACTGTACCCTCTCTCCAGGATTTGAAACCACGGGATTACAACTCTTGGACGTGTTGCTGCAGGACTCAAACCTCCATGAGAAGCATCTGATATAAAAATGTATTTGGAGAGTTATCTGATGCCTCCCATCCAGACATAAACAGGCATTCTGTTCATTTTGATTTCTACTGGTTTGGTTTGATTTGGATACTTACTTTCATTAAATGTGTGTTAAGTGCTTTTCGTCTTCAAAGAGCTTTACAAAGCATTTCACAGAATTTGTCTCAGGTACACTGAATGCATGTTTTTCATAGATAAGAGAGATTTCATCTCTGCTTTAAGGGAGAAATGCAACCCAGGCTTACTCACAGAATTACCATCAGTGCCACTCCATTTGCAGAAATATCAAAACTGAGGCACAGAGAGTTTGAGTCTATTGTCAGAATCCATAAAGAGAAGAAGAAAACCCCCCAAAAAAAGAATGAATACGAATACTGATGCATCCAAAAATCAGTGCCCAAGTTCTAGATTCTTGGCAAGAACTTTTCAGGTAAAAGGGATTAAAGATTTGAGGTCTGGAAAACAGAAGCAAACTAAATTAAAACTGTCAGAAAAAGGACGTGGCTACCACTTAAAGAATAAAGGACAAAGCTTTTGACTACCATTGACATCTTTGAATGAATGATCTATGAGAGGCCACTTGGACAACACATTTAGGCTTTTTTTCCATATCTGAGTTGTGTGCAATTTGCTTAAGTGTCTGCCATTCAATATTATTGAGAAAAACATATGGACTTAAGAAGAAATAATGTAGTTTAGAGCTTTAGCAATTGCTCAACCCAAGTACTTCCACTGCAAGTACTGAATGCAGGCATTCAGTAGCTGAAAGTGTACAGGGGTCCATAGCAGTGTGTTAGAAATCAGCACAGTATCTTTATATCCAATAAATCTTATTAGATACCAACAGTATAAACCTGCTAACTATCTAGATGTAAAAATCTATGTTAAAAATTTATTCCAGAGGTAGCATTTTGAGTGCATTTCCTACACATTTCCCATGTATTCATTTATTACCCATTGGGGAAAAAAAATAATAAAAATCCATAGCCTGGATGTATTGCATTTTTTATTTAAATGAAATTTATGGACACATCTGAGGTATGTAATCAGTATGCATTCTCATTTACACACAAGTATTTTTTCAGGTGTTCAGTCAAGACACTGTGAAGGAAAGACAAAATGATACAAAACCATTTCGCCAAAGTGAGGCCAAAAAAGCAGAAGTTTGGAAGGTTTGTGTAAGACGTATGAGTGAGAAGTTTACCTTGTATTCAGAATGGGATTCAAGCTCATAGGTAAATGTTAATTAAATCTGGCTGTGGAGAAAGGAAGATTTTTGAGCAATTTGCAGAAAAGTTCTCATTTTAAGCAGATATTGTCCAAATGAAAAGTATTTCATATACTTTGAGATATTCATTTGAAAAGCTGCATTCTTTGAAAAAGTAATGCAATATTCTGATCAAAAGGAGAAACACCTCCACCTCCACACAGATGTAAACTGATATATTTAATGTTACCCCTTTTGTACTCATCACTACAGAACTGCTACAGAAAAGTATTTCTAAGTTCTGACTGGTCAAAAATACTCAGGGTTATTTTGTGTACAAACTCAATTTTGAGTAAAGAAATAAGCCAACAACATTTTTCAGTATCAGAAGTGAAGCTGTGCCTTTTTAGGTGCAGTTTTACACATCTCTGTCTACCACTTTCTAGAACACTTTAGAGTGAAAACGTCAGACTTTCTTTTCCTGAAAATCATCCCTCCCATGATCACCAAACAGCCAAAATCCAATGCATGAGTTGCTACTTTCACTTCAGAAGATGCCATTAAAAAAAAAAAAAATCATTCACAAGTTTATAAAAATACTGTCCTTCCAGATACAGGAGCATTTCTGGGAGTGTTCTAACAATTTTAGGGAAAGATGTGTTATCTAAACCTTACCTTTCCCAGTCGAAATGTTTGTAACCCAGGGTATTCCAAGTTAGCAAGGAGGAAAATAAAACTTAAAGGAGGAAATGGGAGAAAGGGAAGGAGGATTTCCTGAAATGGATTTATCTGGTTTTGTTCTCCTCTTGCATGAAAGGCAAATGAAAATAGAACAAAAGCTGAATGAAAAGTAGAATGCAAACAGTTGCTTGGATTTTAGCAATCCAAAGTTTAGTAACACATTTGGAACAACAGAAGTAAGGTCTGTGTGCTTACAAATCATCTTTAAGTTCTGTGCAGACAACAGAGTCGTCCTTTGAAAGAGTGAAAATACCTTTATCTTTTCTCCTAGCTGTTTTCCTTTTTCCTCATATTCATCTTAATCTGCAGAAAAATCCCAGGGGATTTAGTTCTGTCTTTCTGAAGGTCTTGAAGGCTTCTTTCTCCAGGGGGCCAATTCCTAGCTACCCACCTCCTCGAATTCACTGTAGGGGGATGAGGCTGAGGAGGCTTTCGACTCTCCATCACTGTTGCACTCCCTCAGAGGACCGGGGCTGGGATCATCCGGGAGCTCCTTGGTGGTGAGCGTTTCCTTACTGCTAGACCCCAGGGGATAGCAGTCCAGCAAGCTCTGCAAGTGCTTGATGTAGCTTATGGCTGCTCTCAAGGTCTCCACTTTGCTGAGGCGCTTGTCAGCAAATTCCTTGGGCAGGTGCTCTCTCAGGCGTGTGTAGCCTTCATTCACGCAGCGCACTCGCTGCCTTTCTCTCTCGTTCCTCTTCCGAATGAAGGCAGGCTCAAAGGAATAGTCATAGATACCCACGTAGCCAGGGAATGGGACGTAGGAGATGCGACCTGCATGTCCACCATAGGCTCGCTCCCAGTACGATGGATCTAGGTGGATGGGAACCCCAAAGGGTTCTCTCAGGGGAACCCCGTGGGGATGGATGTGGCTGTTTGCCAGGGGCATCGCTCCTGAGAATGCAATCCTGTTCAACAGTCTATCATCATCCTTATTGCTGGCCATGCTTTGTCTTTTCTCACCAGTGCAAAGTCAGCTCCCAAATTTAGCTTCCAAATCGTGTATCAATCCAGGCAAGAAGGAAACATTTGTACAGGTACTCTGCCTCACGGGTGGCAATTTTCTCCTGCAGAGTGTAGAAACTCAGATCTCGAAGTGCTGCTGATTACTCAGGAGGTCCGCTCGTGCCTGGAAATCAGCTCTAAGCCTTGTTTTAATAGATGCAGGATGCCAGCTAATTTATAGACGGGTTTTGAGGACCATCACTCCACGCTTTTAAACTTTCCTTTTCCTCTGATCTTCATATTTCAAAAGATAATAAGAGGGTTCTTGTGTATTCCTTTTCTCCCTTCTTGAAATTATGACCATACGAGTTAACGCCAAACATAAATAATCTTCCAGGCTCTAAACACTTCTCATGTATTGTAATCCACAATATCGTTTGATATAATTGTCTCCAAAAGCAGCGTAATTTGCAAAGTTTACAGGGATCTTCAAAGTTTTGGCAGAACTCCTCCCTTTCAGGAACCGAGGATCTTCTGTCATCTGAAAACTACCCAAAGGCTTTCCACAATGAAATCCAAAAGACAACTGCAAGCTTTGTTGTTTCGGCTGCTGTAGTCTAACTGAAACAGCTCTCAAGCAGTTTGCAAACTTATATGGCATGTCTCTAGCTTTCTGGAGAAGCAGAGAAATCTTCAAAGGAAAGAGTGCTCTCTTGTGGTTGCAAGTCATGTCAGATCAAGAATGCATACGTGCAAACGATAAGAGGAAAACTGTTCTCTTCACCCGAAGAGAGGCTTTTTCAAGAAATATGTGTTTCACAAATTGAACACAAACATTTTCAAGAAAGCCTGCAACATTTTGCTCATCTCTACTTATTGCAGAGATGTTCTGGTCATTATTATAATCACCTTCCTCAGGCAATGAAACACAGAGCTTATGCCCTGATTGCCCCAGTGTAGTTGTTACCAGATGTTTACATTAGTGCTGGCTTTCTAGATGCACCCTTCAGAGTGCTTTAACTGGGGACCTGAAAATCCCACTCAGCTGTGCCAGACCTGTGCTGCATCTACCAGTTCACCTGCAGCCTGCCAAGGAGAAGAGGTGGGCAGAAAGAAGACAAGGATTTTTGGCAGCACAGGGGCACCGTGTGGTCATCCGTGTGCTTCCTCTAAGAAATATGCTGTGCTAGAAACATCTTTCCCCATTTTGTTGTTCAAAAGCCCCATAGTTAAATTTTCTTTTTCCCTAGAAACGCATCTTCACAGTTAACAGAATTGCCTTCTTTTTGCTACCATCATTTCAGCGAGTTGAATGTTTGGCCCAGGAGAGCAGTGGGAAAGGACAGACATGAAAAGGTACAAGCATGCGGGCTCTATTAAAACTGTTCTTTTGCTCAAAGTGAAAGTTTCCACCCTGTTTGGTCTTTCATGCCAAACAGTCTCAGAAGCGTGAGTAACTGAAACAACATCCTTCGCTCTGAGAAACACATCTGTGTCTCTGCTGAGTCAGAAACCAGCAGCAGTGATGCCAGTGCACGCTTTCAAGTCAGCGTCTCTGCTGGCCTACTCTGCTGCTTCAAAAAACAGTGATACAAGAGGAATCTAGATGGTAATCTTCAAAATATGATCAACGTACAGGGAGACCCTTCCAGACAGGTGTAAATGAGAACAATCCTGGCCTCTGATTTATGCCTGCAGCTGGAAAAGCACCAAAATGGCTGAAACACCAGGGAAAGTATCCATCCACTTTCACCTCCATCACCAGTGTTGCTGGTGATTCAAGCTGAAGGTTTTCAGCATTGCCTAACAGTTAGCTAATGCCTTTCATGAGGAGTTGAGTGAAGCCGCATCTAAATGCCTTTCTAAAACATCTGCAGAGCTCAAGTGGAAGGTATGAAGGAACACCCATACACAATTTGTTTCTGATCAAATAATCAAGAGCCCTTTCTGTCTTTTTTAAAAGTGTGGAAACTGAAGAACAACACCGGCTTTTCAACATCACTTGCACTAAAATTTTGCTGTCAGAGAGTTCTCCAGTAGAAATGTTTACAGATCTGAATTCTGAAAATAGCACATTTGCTGTAGCACTACGGTAGGCAAGGACTTGAAGCTTTCTTGAAGCAAGGAGGATGTTGGCCTCTGAGCAAATACCTGAAGTAGGAAAAGATCATCTGATGTTTGTCATTTTTCTATTGAAAAATGCTGTTCTTTGTCATAATGAGCACAAGCAAAGACCTTCCCCAGTCTCTACAATCTCAGTAGAAGTATATAAGGAAATGGCAGCATGCCTCCTGGGGGTCTCAGGTGCCAAAACTTTTCACAGCCCTCCATGACTCCTCCAGAAGGCCAGCTGAGTTCAAAAGGCATGGCTATGTTTCAGTTCTGTCATGCAAATACACTGCTCTTTGCTGCCAGAGCTCTTGTCCATGTTTACTATAAATGTAGGTCACCTGCACTTCTCAAAGGGTCAGAACCACACCTGTGCTAAACTACTCCTATAGAAAAAATAAAATTAAATTATAACCCACTGTTGGTTCCTTAAAGAAATACATGGGGGGAAAAAAAAACCAAACATGTAAATGTGAATTGTTAACCTGCATAAATGAACTCAAGTCAGAGTCTGCAGATTGTGTTTCTGAGCAAGAGAAGAGAACACACCACAAGCGCTTGCTGAATGTTGTATCTTATTGACAAATCTAATGTCATGCTCACAGACAGGGTTTTGAACGTGGGCAGGGAGCCAGCACAAGGCAATACACTCTCATGAGAGCAAGAACAGGACAAGGGTGATGCATCATGCTTGTACCAACCCATGCAGCTGAGCATAGGGACAGCAGCAGGACTGGGGCACCATAGTGTAATGAGTAGACTAAGACTCCGTGGACAATATCCTTCTAAGAAAACCCACTGTTCTTAATTCAGATGCTGCTTCTCAAATTACCTCCCTTGCCCTGAACACAAGACTCTTCAAGCTGAAAGGAAGCAGAGAGCCTGGTTTGTCTTTGGTTGGTAGAAGTCAGATAATATTCACTGCTCTGTGGCAGAATCATCCTGCTTCAGAGCTGTTGCAAGAGGATGTTCAGGCACTGAGTTTCTGGAAGCTGTGCTGTTTCTATTTGCAACTTAGTTGTGGCTTTAATTGCATATATCCTAACACTGTCTACAAGAATGCAATCTTTGTATAAAAGAACCCTCAGCCTGTTCGCACTCACTCCCACAAGAATCATGAATAACACTTGCGTTACACCGTGATTGCTTTGAATTACTCTGAATTACTCAAAGCAACAGATTCTCCTTGACACTGCATCGCTCTGCGGCTGAAATGAAAGTCATCATTGGAAATACTGTAGAAACTCAAACACCAGCTCAACACGTGCATCTATTTCCCAACAGATGAGGTCTCAACTATTTTATCTGTAAACATATTACTGAGGAGAAGAAAATACAGTAGGAGTTATAAAAAAGCCCTCACCACATTACGCATTTCTTATGTTTTACTGTACTGTAATTATACTGAAAAAAATGTAATTTATTATACACTTTATCATTTGTCTGGGCTGTTGCAGTTTCCTAACAGATTATTTATTAAAATATGTGAAATTAACAGTTTCTCATATTAACTGCGTATCATAGAATTACAGTTGTAACTGTAACTTAATAGTTCTGTGCATTGTTAATAGTTGTGTACTTTCACATGGGTCATCTCTCTAGCTCTCTAGCTGGCAGTGAGTGCTGCATCTGACCTACCAAGGCTGCATACTGGGACTGTCACCAGGATACAGGTGGGGACCTGCAAAGTGCTGGCATGCCAATAAAAGGTGGAAAGATATCTGGATATTTAATGCTAATCAACTGGCCTCAGCCACCGCTGTGTGTGTGATCCCTGTACAGAGCAATTCTGCTCCCTCTGAGAAGAATCCAAAGCCATGTTAGTATCACTAGAAGAGAACCAATGGCTATGACATGTGGCACAGTCCAGCGGGGATTTCCACTCCTGGAATTACTAATGCACACTAACTGCATCTTTTTTCCTGTGATTCCATGAGCATCTCTTATTTTTCAGCATGTCTCCAGGGTATCATTGCAGCTTGAAAAGTAGCCGTGTCATTTGCTCTCGTGCAGCAAGTACCATGCAAGTCAATAAACTTAGCTCTCAGGAGACATCATGCACCTGTCTTATGGAAACAACTCACATATATTACAAATGCCATCTCTAAAAAAAGCTTCTCTTTTAGAAGAGACATTTCTGAAATGTATTTTGCTGTAGTACTCTGGGCATGCAGAATACATCCCTGTAGATATAGATTAATTTCTCATCCAGTGACACTTCATAGTTTTCCTGGTTTCCTTTGATACTGGTGCATTAAGTTGGAAGTTAAACTACCACTTCTTCAAGGGTGTAGAGCATACCAAAAAAAAAAAAAAAAAGGAATGTTGGAGGACTCATGGTTGCCAGCAAGAGAAAACACTCTTATCTGCCTATGACTACATCCAGTCTGATTCATAGGCTCAAAGTACTGAAAGTATTACTTTCAGCTCAGATAGCAAGGATTTCAGCACCAGGATGGTCCTCCAGTAGGAGTGCATGATCAAAATTGGCATCAAACTTGGGTCTTGGTGTTTCAGGGCAGAATTGAGATGTATTGAGAGTAAAGGTGAAGTTGTAAGGACAACAAGGGAAAATGTAAGGTCTCCAGTCACAGTCTCCTTATGTTTTAGGGAGTTTAGTGTGATGAAAGAGTCTTTCGAGCTGGAAGGGTCAAGCTGGAGGGGCTCTGAGCACCTGATCTAGCCGTAGGTACCCCTGATCACTGCAGAGGAGGTGGACCAGATGGCCCCTAAGGCCATCAAACTCACATGATTCTGTGATTCTATGAAGTAGTGTATAAGATGTGCCCAGCTCTCAGACTGCTAGAGCTAAATGAGGAGCTGTTTCCACCCTTAAAAGAACTGATGGCTGTGCATCAAACTGGAATGATCTTTCCAGATCGCACATTCAGCCACTTTGGATCAAAAGGCAGCAAGAAGACAAATACTTTGTGTTTCCTCCTGTGCAGACTCCCAGTCAAGGCCTCGAGGCAACATTTACCCACGGAATGGAACACCTCCCCCATGAGGACAGGCTGGGGCTATTCAGCCTGGAGATGAGAAGGCTTATGAGGTGACCCGAGAGTGGGCTTTCAGTACCTAAAGGGGAGGTACAGGAAAGAAGGGGACAGACTTTTCAGCAGAGTCTGTGGTGACAGAACAAGGGGAAATGGTTTCAAGATCAGAGGGGAGATTTAGGTTAGATATAAGGAAAAAAAAAACCAAAACTTTTACAGTGAGGGTGGTGAGGCTAGGTTGCCTAGCAATGTGGTTGATGCCCCATCCCTGGAGACTTTCAAGGCAAGGATGGATCAGGCCCTGGGCAGCCCGGTCTAGCTGTGGAGTCCCCGTTCATTGCAGGGGAGTTGGGCTAGATGGCCTTCAGAGGTCCCTTCAACTCTTAAGGATTCCATGATGTAGGCGTCAGACACGACCCGACTGCAGATGCACATTACAGCATTTCGGGAAACAGCCGCTCACCTCTGTGCTAAGCACCTTGCAGCCCGATTTGAGCAGCAAATGAGATTAATATGCACGCACCACAGGTGACTACACGCCAAGAGATTCCTTTGTAACACAGCCTTAGCCAGAGCAGCACGTTGCTTAGCCACAAATCACAGCCAAACAAGGAACGGCAGTTCCGGGCCCGCTTCGCAACCTATACAAACGCGGCCCGCCGGTTCCGAGCGCGCTGCCCGGCTCCTCGCCGATCCCCGTCCCCGCTCCTCGGCGGGGCCGCTTCCTGGCTGTGGCGCCCGGCGGCGGAAGCGGCCCCCGGCCCCCTCCCGCCGCCATCACCGCCTCCTCCTCCGCGTTCCCCCGCCCGCGGCCGGGCCCGCGCCGCTCGGGGCCCCGCCCATGAGGCGGCGGCGGCGGCGGCGGTTGCGGCCGGGGCAGGCGG
>JAPSGF010000044.1:5042328-5100602 GCA_035772895.1 Perdix hodgsoniae
CCCCCCAGTAAGTAAAAAGTACTCACATACAGCTTCAGTCTGACTTTGTTTTGATTGGATTGTAAGTTCTGTTCATTTTGCATAAATAATTAGATGGCTTTAAAGAAAAATGGTGAATTCACACAGAGATTATGAAGTCCTCAGTATGATAGCACAGCCTTCAGCAACCTTTAGCCTGAACTGTTTGGGTACCTGCTATGTAAACAATGTTCTTGGTAACGATGATTTTCAGTAATATTTCCCAGTGTATGGCATGTAGCCATTTTGGGGAAAGAAAACAAACACAAGTCTGCATACTCTGCTTCTGAATATGCAGCTATATCCACAATGCAAACTGAAGAGTTGGAAAGAAATCTCTGACATTAATACATAACAATATATATTATATATTATGTGTATTACTATGAGAGTGGTGAGGTGCTGGAACAGGCTGCCCAGAGAGGCTGTGGATGCCCCGTCCCTGGAGGTGTTCAAGTCCAGACTGGATGGGGCCCTGGGCAGCCTGGTCCAGTGGCATGTGGCAGGGGGTTGGAGATTCATGATCCTTGAGGTCCCTTCCAACCTGGGCCATTCTGTGATTCTGTAATATATCTTGGCCATGGTCTGATCACAGTGTGAGTGGCTGATGTATTTTATACTTTGCTTTCTAAGACAGACTTTTTACATGTCAGTACCTGATTTTGAGTTTGTGTTTGTTCAGCCCTTCTTCCACACAATGCAGTCAGTACTCAGGAATGCTCTCGTTTCTGTTTCTCTTTTTTTTTTTTTTGACCTCTGCTCTCTATTCCCTGCCCTCTAGAATGAATGAAATGAACTTGAGCCCTGTAGGGATGGACCAGCTGACCTCATCCTCTGTCAGCAATGCCCTGCCTGTCTCAGGGAGTCACTTGGGATTGGCAGCATCACCCACTCACAATGCCATACCGGCACCAGGTAACGGGAGAAGCTCCCATTAAGGGTATTGCAGCTGATGCTCTTCATTTTATTGTCTTGTGAAAGTTCATAACTGGGTAAGCAGTGCTTGCCTTGAATAGCAAGTCATGTCTTTTGCAGGTAATAGAACTGTGGAAAGACAGATCATAAACCAGTTGCTTATGTGGAAAGACAAAAGGGATGTGTACTTACTAGGCTTATGCCTTAGTGGAGCTCTCATTTAGTTCTAGTGGGGTTTTTTTTATATTGTGGATGGGTGTGTGGCTGCAGAGCCCTTTGAAATATGGCCTGTCACTGCAAATCTGCCTCCGTTTCAGTCCATCTTTACTCAGGTGAAAATAATCTTTCATCCATAAAGGAAAACTATTTTCCTAGGTGTTCATTCAGGGGACTGCACAGACACAAGTCCATTACAATTGCAAAGTAGATTCAGATCCTACCTAGTGTGTTCAAAGGGAGATCTAGCCACATGCAGTCATGTCTCTCAGTGCTGTGATAACTGTGATCCTTTCTTTGAAGCCTGTCACCTTATGCTGACAGCACCATGTTTTACTTCCACAGTGAGCTGATGAATTACTAACCTCTTTGTTAGCTTGTTTGTCCATAAGCTCCTGTAGTTTCATTGAATTTAAATGGGCGTTTTCTTTCACAGGTTTGCCGGTTGCAATTCCAAACTTGGGCCCCTCCTTGAGTTCCTTGCCCTCTGCTCTGTCTCTGATGCTCCCAATGGGTATTGGGGATCGAGGAGTGATGTGTGGTATACCAGAGAGAAACTACACCCTACCTCCACCGCCATACCCTCACCTGGAGAGCAGCTACTTCAGACACATTCTACCTGGTGAGTGGTCTGCTGCTGATGGATGGAAGCAAAGAGAAAGTTTTTAAGAGCCCTTGATTTCTGTTCTGAAGCAGCTGAAGCAATTTGCAGAACTTATAAGTTTTCATGTGGTCTGATGTGTCGTTTACAGACCTTCACTTTCATATCTCTGTTGTTGTATGTATATATGTGTATATGAAGAGAATTGTAGGAGATAAGCTACTTAAATTTATCTATAGATGATATTAGATATAGATATTAGGAGATGGCTTTTCACACAGAGGGTGGTGATACACTGGAACAGGATGCCCAAGGGGTGCCCCATCCCTGGAGGCATTCAAGCCAGGCTGGATGTGGCTCTGGGCAGCCTGGTCCAGTGGTTGGCAACCCTGCACACAGCAGTGGGGTTGAAACTCGATGATCATTGAGGTCCTTTTCAACCCAGGCCATTCTATAATTCTAAACTGAACCTCTTACTGCTCCTGCTTTAAGATCAACAGAATGCAAGGAATGCCTCGTTTTGATGTCACATATCTTGGCAGAGTTTGTAAACTGCTGCTGTCTTGTTGTTGTTGCTGTTATTCTGTAGTCTTAAGTAATACTTGATATGTGTGTAAAATGGTTACAGTACTTCAGTGCTCAAAAGGAGCTAAGTAGTACGGTCTGTTTCCCCCTCCCCCTTTAGTCCATGCTGTAGTTTTTCTTCGTTTTTGTTCAGGGTTGGTTGCCAAACACATTAATATCTATCTTGAATCCCTATTAGCATGCATATTAGAGTAAAAATGTAGAATTTTATGTGTTATTATATCAAGACATGGAAATCTGAGCTGTAAAATGTAGACCTTGTTTTGTTTTGTATCTAAGATTGACAGGGTGGAAGGGGTTAGATAAACCTCAAGGTCACCCTGTGGGTGTTGTTGGTTCAGCCTGGATGAGGAAAAGAAATACAGCAGCCCAGATCTCCTCCAGCTACCTGACAACTCATGTCTGGATTTGTCAGCTGCTTAGCAGTAACCTTCCCTACTGCATTTACATGCCTGCCATTTTGTGGGCAAAGAGTAGAGGAGAAGGCAGTGCATCTGAGGGCCAGAGGTATTTGTCATCCTTCTGAGCTGGTATAATTCATGCAGAAATGTGTTCTGTTTGTTTTTTGTTTGGTTGGTTTTTTTCTTTAGCTTGTTGTTGTTGTTGTTTTGTTTTTTTTCTTGTTTTTCCTAGCCTACTTGATGTATAGTCTGATGTTTTATAGAGCTGTTCTGCCAGTCATCTTACTGCCTTCAAGAATCCTCCTTGTTTGGGCAGCAGGGCAGCGTCATCTGTAGAAATTTTGCTGCAGCTGATCAAATTAACTATCCATTTACTACTAATTTCTTCACTTAGCCATTTCTAGGGAGTTGTGTTGCAGAAAGAGTAACCATAATTTCTTACTTTTAATACCGGACCGTTGGAATGGAAAATTTTTACAGAACAAATGGCTCATAGGGTTCAGGGCCAAAAAGAAGCGTGCTAACTCTGATGTTGCAGTATCTGCAGAATCTTTCTCTGTCTACACTGGAGGCACTGTTTACTTGATTGTGCCAATGAATTTCCTCTGAAGATTTTTCAGCTTTGACTAACTGAAGAAGTTGATACTATGTAAATATAGTGACTTCTTCAGTGTTTCTTCGTATCTTAAGTCTGGAGGTTACTTGATGTTTAGGAGCTTGCCAGGCCTACCAGAAAAGATGTTGGGGTTTCTAATTTAAATTTAACCAGTCTATTGTTTATAAGGAGAAACAGCATACTTTCTTTCTAAGGAAAAAGAGAGGGTGATGCAAGATACCTTTGAGAGACATTAGTCCTTCAGAAATGCAGTTGATGAGCTCTGAGATGGAGGGAGGTGTAATTTAGTGATAGAGGAAGGAAGTAGTTATTGTTACAGTTTAAATACTTGAGCTGAAAAGGATGTGTCTTGGGGAACTGTTTCTGCTTCTGGCAAAGATGAACCAGGTCTTAATCAAATATTAGATTCCACTAGAAATCCTTCATTGCTTCTGGGCTGGTTCTTAAGAGTGAAAAATTATGCCTAAAATGCAAAGAGCCTTTTCTGATTCCATCAAAGTACTGAGGAGTCCAGACTAAATGCTGCCAGAAACGTGGCTCTTTGATAAATAGCTAGGAGACAAATGACTAGAGTTTAACAGATAACCAGAGACTTACTTTGTTGGATGGGAGCTCTGTCTTTTTTTGTTGTCAAAAGATACTCTGGCAAGAATTGTCAGGCTGGCATATGTTTGTGAGGCAGGTTTTTAACTGGATATAATATAAAGAGTGTGTCTCCTCGTATTGGCAGGAGCTGAGCCGGAACACGCTGGTAGGGATTTAGGTTTTAATATACTACACTGCAGTGATGGGGTATTTTTGCTTAAGCTTTGAGAACTGATGATGTCTCACCTCTTCTCCCTTCTCTTTCTACCAGGTATCTTATCTTACTTGGCTGACAGACCTCCGCCTCAGTACATCCATCCCAACACTATCAATGTTGACAGCAATCCAGCATTGTCAGTGCCCAGCAATCCCACAGCCCTGGACCCCTATCAGCCCACTGGAACTGTGGGGCTGGAAGCAGGGATTGTGCCCATGGACTCCCGCACAGTCAATGCACATGGTGCTCAAAACATGCATCCTAGCGACAGCCACGAGGTAGCTCTGGATAGTACAATCGCTATGGAAAGCGTTTCGAGGGTAACCAGCCCCATCTCCACAGATGGGATGACAGAGGAGCTTACAATGGACGACGTAGCCAGGGATCATTCGCAGATCCCAAATGGCTCCCGGAGCCATGAACCTTTGACCGTAGACACGGTGGGAAGTAACTTGACGCCAGACGCAGTGGGGCACGGCGGTGTCATCCCCATTCACAGTAGCACTTTGGAACTCCCTGTCGTCATGGAGCCCGACCACATTGCTGGGCGGGTGGCAGGGATGTCGGACAGCACACTAAATGACTCCATTCATACCGTGGCCATGAGCACCAACTCTGTGAGCGTGGCACTCTCTACCTCACACAACCTCGCTTCCCTGGACTCGGTAGCCTTGCACGAAGTGGGCCTCAGCCTCGAGCCAGTGGCGGTGTCTTCCATAAATCAGGAAGTAGCCATGGGGCCGGGGCACGTGGATGTGTCTGCAGACAATCTTGCCTTCGTACCATCCTCTCTGCAAATGGAAGACTCCAATTCAAACAAGGAGAACATGGCAACCTTGTTTACCATATGTGAGTGTGTATTTGCTGTTTTCTTTGGGCGGGAGTTGTTCTGTAGCTGTTGTTGGGAGAGATAACGTAACTCTTGTTGTCAGTCTTACGGATTTCTGATGAAAGAAACATAGGTATTTAACAAGTCCTCAGAAACTGGAATTGACAGGGGTAGATTAACCTCCAAACAGTAGGCACAGTAGAGTGTTATAGCATCGTTCTCTTTGTATCACTTTCCCCTGCTCCCTCGAGGTTGGAAGTTTAGCTCTTTACAATCATGCCTTTTGTGGGTATTCCGATGCTGTCCTTTGCAAATGATACTCTTGTTTCTCAAAGTGACATAATAAATTACTCATTTTTCTCTGCTTAAAGAAGAAAACCAACAATACGAGCCGTGCATTGCACCAGGTGGCATAGCTGTTGAGTTTGGTGTTGCGTCATTTCGTAAAATTGTTATTAAACTTTGAACGGTCACTGTGGAAATGTTCTCAACAGGATCTATTGGGAAAAAAAGAACAGGAAGAGGGAGGAAAGTTTTTAATATTTCTAATTATTCTCATCAAAGGACTTCAGTACACAGGTTGTGGGTTTACAAAGTTGTTCTTTTAGGAAAAGAGAAGCAGCAGGCATTGCACTCTCTTAATCCTCTCATAGCTAAAGGAGTTGTGTATGAGAACTGTTAAGTGCTCATTCCTGGGGATGGAGATTTGAACTTCTACCCACAACATATCTGGCTTCCTGCCCCTGAAGTATAAGGCCAGTGGTGTTTATGTTCAGTTCTGTCAGCTGTGGTAGCATTGCTGACCACATGAACTTTTGTACATGAAGTGGACTAGCAGCTGCTTGTCTTTTGATAAGATTTGCTTGAGGAAGATTTTTAAGGAATTGAAAGGAATAGTGTCTGATCAGCAATGGGAGAGGTGCAGTTTAATGTGTAGTCTCCCTAGTCTGGTCAGGTGTTTGGATTAAAATTTTTGTTCTTTGTAATAAGCTCTGACTTAAAATCAGATGGCTTTAGACTGTGATAAAGCTGCAACTCCTAGATGAGAAGTTCTGCCATGGATGCACTCAGGATTTCCCACTAACATCTGTTGCCTGTTGAAGACAAAATGAACAAAATACTATCGTACACAACGTGCTTGTGATGAAGTCACTTATTTACACTGCTGAGAATCTTCTCACTCATGAGACCTAAGCTGTTTCCCAGCTGGTGTTCTTCATTGATAGGATGTTACAATGGCTACTGCATGCCATGTGATTTCATGTGATTTGAAATATAATCTTTGGCTTGGGAAGGTTTGCATTGTATCTTGTTGTTCTTTTATAGCTTTTCCTAAATAAAACACGGCTTTGTGTCCAGGCAAGTGACAGTAAGAAACAAGAGTTGTATCAGAACCTCTTGATGGTTTTTCATCACTGAGAAGGCAGAGAAAAAAAGTTTTTTCAGAAAAAACTGTACCCAAGCTGGAAGAACAAGGGGTGCATTTGCTCTAGTCCTAACTGATTGTGAAATGAAGAACTTCTTTAAAATCAGTGGTGTGTGATAGGCAAGGCTTAAAAACTAGTGTTAGAAATAGTATTTCTTGTTACTTGGGTCGGGTGTAGCTGTTGTACTACTGCATGTCATCTGCATACATGAACTAATTCTGTATAAGCTCTACTTGATGATATCCTGAGTGCCTTACTAGCTGTAACTGTATAGTTGCTCAAACTGTACTTTGTACAGAATCAGATTCTGGTATGTTAACATCTCTCTCCAAAAACCTCTTTTAAAGACTTAATAATGGACCTGTTGTTTATGCATACTGAAGACTACTTCTGTGATAAGGTTTTTTTAAACAACTGCACTTGGACCATCAAGGAGCTGAAGAAGGTCTGGCTTTATCAGTTGAGCACCTTTATTTAGAAGATAAATGATTTATCAGGGGTGTGTTTACTGAGGTTGTTCCATTTGTGCTGAATTTAAGTGACATCCTTTTTTGAGGTGAGAGCATTTTATGATGTGTTTTTGCCTGAAGTTACTGGACTAAGGACTTTCAGCCCTTTTGCTTTTTGGCATTGTGTGTGCCAAGTGATTGGGAAGGAGGTGATGCTGACTCTTCTTGGATGCTTAATTTGTTCCATTCAGTAGCATCTTGTACAGGTGTACTCTGTGAGTGTATTGCAATGGGTCTTTCAAAAGAAACAGTGCACTGTCTGAATTTAAGCAGCAATAAGGGGGTTAGTGGGTTCAATACAGAAAAACTTGAGGAAGAAAACCTTACTGTCCCTCTACATGAATATCCTTGAGGTTCTGCATGCCATAAAATTCTTGTGCTCCTGGTATATTCAGAAACCACGCTCAGTTAGAAAGCTTGTGGCTTGGCTTTTCCTACCTTCCATTAAAGGTTATGTCACCTGTGATCAGAGCGAATGCGGCTCTTCTCCCATAAGCCTTACTGCCAGCTCTGGGGAAAAACACCCTCAGTTTTGCTGTAGTTTGGTGAAGAGGAAGGCAGGTGGGGATCTGCATGTTTGATCTGAATTTGATTGGAAGAGTGATATGTATGTTGGTACCCACCTGACCATAATAAAATTGCACACAGTATTCTGAGCAAAAGCTCCCAAAGCTGTTGAGTTAAACAAGGTAGAGGCAGAAGCTGATCTATAACATATTGACAGGGAGCTGGTTGCTGTTCAGGGACTGAAGGTTGCACCTTTTTAATGCCTGTTGTCCTTCCCTCTCTCTGCAGGGTGCACGCTGTGTGACAAGGCGTATCCATCAGACTGCCCTGACCATGGACCTGTCACCTTTGTCCCAGACACCCCAATAGAGAGCCGAGCCAGGCTTTCTCTCCCTAAGCAGCTTGTCCTACGGCAGTCTCTCATGGGAGCTGAAGTGGGTAAGAATCAGATTACTGTGTACTTCTGTGCTGTAGTTTAAAATATACTCACTGCCTGAAATGCAAAACTGTGGGGATTTGAATGTGGGGAAAAAAACACCGCAAGAGAGAAGTGGTTCCCTCTTCTATAATCACCCTGGCTTCTATTGTTTTTGAATGTACAAGAACTTCTTGTGCCCGGTTACTTTTTAGACTTCAGCTAGAGTGTAGGGGTGCTGCCACACAGCATTACTGTAACATTTGATAAGGTCAAGTGCCAGCAAGGTATGATGTTTATTTTTATCGTGTGCTAAATCTCCCGGGCACAGCACTGATAAGAAAAAAAACACAGCAATTACAGCTTGGGGGAAGATAACAAGTAGAAATAATAGAAGATATTTCTGCCTGCTTGTTTATCAGCTTCGTTTGCTACCTGTGGGTCTTCTGGACACTCTCATTGGAGAATTGATCAAAAGTGCCTCTTTGTTTTTTTTTGTTTTTTTTTCCCCTTCATCTACATTTGGCACATAGACTGACCTTGTCATTGGATGTGGACCTTGTAACAGTATTACACACCATTGTCTCCTGGAAATCGAAGAATACAGTGTAATACTCTAAGGATCTGAAGGCTAGAGAAGAATGTGATTATTGGCTTGCTTAGTATTGCTGCTTGTTGAGAGTAGATTACATCTATTGTGTTGTTTTTTGTTTTTTGTTTTTTTTCAAGCTCCACTAGTTTCCTGAAAGCTGTTCAGTGTATTCATGTAGATCTCTCTCTATATAAATGTGTAATAATAAATAATATACATGCAGGAATCCCTCTGCCCATGACAGAAATACAGCTGCCTCTGGGGAGAAATGCAGAAGCTGCTTAACAATGCCCAGCAACAATTCTGGAAATTCCTGGGGATTAGGTAGGCAAAATGTAGTTACTGAAACTAGTATTTTCTGCTTCTGCAGAAAGTGCCACGAAAACTTTAATTGGTACAAGTGGCTAGGATCTTAGTTTTGTAGCTTACTAAAAAATAAATGACTTGCTTTTGGCAAACACATAAAGATTTGCAATTATAACAAAGCGGCTCCCAATAGTGTCATGTGGTGGTGGTGGTTCTTGTCTCTGCATTAGGTGTGCTCTACATGTGAAATAGAAGCTTTGATGATCTTATGCCTAGATATTACCCTCGGAGCATTATCTCCTAAATCTCCCACCTTTTTGTTAAGCGTTCTTAGTTGTTTAAATCATTGATTTCTGCAGATGTTGGTCTTCTACTGATAGGTGTGTGGACACGAGAAACCATTCCTGTAAGAACTTGTTTTGGACCTCTGATCGGGCAGCAGAGCCATTCTCTGGAAGTGGCTGACTGGACAGACAAAGCAGCTAGTCACATCTGGAAGGTCAGTGGGTACCCAGCTTGCAGAGTGCTGCGTGCCTTTCTCTGATGAAAGACACCACATGACACAGCAGCTTGTGCATTAGCATCCTTGCCAAAACCTGAAACTAATGCAGTTTGATTGCTTAACACTTAGTATCAGCATATCACAGCTCTGTGTCATGTAGTATTCTGGTAATCAATCCTGACAGGGGAGCTTCTTTTAATGCCTTTGTGGTTTCCCATATTTATGTGAAGTGCCAGCAGAGACTGTATACTCCTAGGCAGCACTTGTTTGTTTTGTATTGTTGTTTATTGAAAGTTTCCACTGGCGATAAATCATTTGTTGTAGGAAAGCTGCTTCAAAGGTTTCTTTGCCACAACATTTCATACTGAGAAAATAAAATTGATCTTTATAAATAAAGCAGATATTGTTTGCCCAGACAGCATTATTTACAAGATTTAGCTTGTAAGAAAAATAACCAGATGCATTTCTGCTGGGAGCTGAAGGTGATGGGTGGGAAGGATGCTGATAAATAATTTTTCTAATCTCCTGGATAGCAGAGATGCCAAGATTTCTGTTTGAAGGGGAAATAAGGAATAAAAACAGGGCTGTGGCCTTGACAGCGGCAATAGAGACCTCCTGGCATGCTCTAGGTAAACGTATCCTCTCTTAGAGAAAGAAGCTCTTTCACTGTATTGTTTGCTGTGTTTTATTCTAAGATTGCCTTGGTAGGTTTTTTTGGTGTTTTTTATTTTTTGTTTTTCTGATAGATCTATCACAATGGTGTCCTAGAGTTCTGCATCATTACAACTGATGAAACTGAATGTAACTGGATGATGTTTGTACGCAAAGCCAGGTGAGAGCCATCTATGCCATGCTAAGTGTCTTGGAATCTGGGCTTATAGGAGGCTGTGCTGGAGATGACTCAGCCTGTCATGCTGACTGCACTCAGGATCAAGGGACCCACAGGAAGCATCTAGGCATCTTGGACTGGCTGAAGAACAGTGAAACAAAGTACCCAATGGAGAATGTTCTGGGGAAGCCAGTACATGTGCTGTAGTAAAACCTCCTTCTAATGCTTTAAACCAGATTCTTTTTTATATTAGCTTGCTGTGTATTAGCTTGTATTAGTCTTCCCTTTGTCCTATTCCTTTTGGATATATTTGTGAAAGCAGTGTTGATTTATCTATTTATTTTCATGGAATAAAGCATGACTTGGGTCGGAAGGGACCTTAAAGCCCACCCAATTCCAACCCCCTACCATGGGCAGGGTTGCTACCCACCAGCTCAGGCTGCCCAGGGCTCTATCCAGCCTGGCCTGGAACACTTCCTTAGGGATGGCTCCCTTCTTTAAGCAACCTGGTCCAGTTGTTCACCACTCTGAATAGTTTCCTCCTAACGTCTAATCTACAGTTGACTGAAGTGACAGACTTTTTTTTTTTTTTTTTTAATGTGCTGGCAAGCACTGAGGTTCCCTCATTACTTATTTATAGGAATTTCCTTTTTATTTTATTTTTTTCTAAGTATCCCTGGAGCACTCTTTTTTCATAACTCTCCATATTGCTGTAGGAACCGGGAAGAGCAGAATCTGGTGGCTTATCCTCACGATGGAAAAATTTACTTTTGCACCTCTCGGGACATCCCACCTGAGCATGAGCTTTTCTTTTATTACAGTCGGGACTACGCACGACAGCTGGGTAAGGAAACACTCACCTTCACTGGATTTGCAGGGACTTCCCAGCATGAATTTCTTTTAGTGCCTCCTCTGGGTACTGTGACTTGGGAGTGCTTAATGTTCCTTGTCAGCAGTGTGCATTATAGTTTCTATTTCATTACAAAGGGAGTACCGTCGCTTAAAAGAAATATTTAATTATCTAATTCCACTGATCAGGAGCACAGGATTGGAGCTTTGTAGGAAAAGGGCTGATTTTCTTCTGTTTATCTATCTGAAGTTAAGAGTATATTGTTCACTGAAAGGTGTTCCTGCTCTCCCCCACCTTTGGTTGTGTTAAATTAGACTTAGTTGTGCTCCAACCCATCTAAAGCTTGCCCCCTAAAGCAGTGGAAATGGCCTATATAGAAAAAGCTGGACAGCAAACATCGGAGCTGAAGGGAGCTGGAGTGAAAACCTCTTCAGCTGGTTTTACTACCATAAAGTGTTAAAGTGGATCATGTTTGTTGTGCAATTAGGCCTGGCTGTGCCTCACTAAAAGCGATGTTTTTGTGCCCAAAGGTGTCCCTGAACATCCAGACGTGCACATCTGCCACTGTGGAAAGGAATGTGCTTCCTATGCGGACTTCAAGGCCCATTTGAGCAGCCATATTCACAGCCACCTCCCCAGTCAGGGCCACAGCAGCAGCCACGGTCCAGGCCACGGCAAGGAAAGGAAGTGGAAGTGCTCCATGTGCCCCCAGGCTTTTATCTCCCCTTCCAAGCTCCACGTCCACTTCATGGGGCACATGGGCATGAAGCCGCACAAGTGCGATTTCTGTAGCAAAGCTTTCAGTGATCCTAGCAACTTACGCACGCACCTCAAGATACACACAGGTGAGGGCTGGGGACTTCATACGTATCCTCTGAAGGGGAAACACTGAGGCAGGACCTGTTCTCTGATCCCTGGGCCAGCTCGCAGAGCATGGCTCGTGTCTGTAAAGCCGAGCTCTTGCCCCGTTTTTGTAAGATTAGCAGCATCCTGAGTATGGGTAGGAATGATTTCTGGTCTGTGCTGAGCCCAGCTAATGGCCAGGCATCACTGAAGAGTGCTGACCGGTGTGGGATAGGACTGAGATAGATTCAGTGCTTGTAGGACGGTATTTAGCCCTGTGTTCTGCTTGATTGTGCTGTGCTTAAAAGAGCATTTGATGAGCTGCAGTACATCACAGTTGGGAAGAACCGTGAGGTTTCATTTGCGAGACAGAAACCCCTTGTTCTTTCATAGCTGCCAACAGCAGAGCTGCTGTGAGGGAACAAGTGTTCCCTTCTGCTTACGAGGAAAAAGCCAACTGGGTTTAAAAGCTTGTAATGTGGACAGTTGCCCACTTAAATGTGGGGCTGAGATGTTTCCCCTCATTCTTAGTCATTTTTCTTCTGAAGCAGATGACACAAGACTGGAATTGGTGACTATGGGGTCGGAATGAAGTGGGTAAGACTCAGCTATTTTGCTCATCAAAACTCACGAAGTCTGAACATGCTGATGGCCTCTGTGTGCATTTGGATATCACTAGGGCCTTTGGATATAAAGGAAGAACTGCCAGAAGATGAATGAATGAAAAAAGAGAAAAAGGGAAATTTCTCAGCTCTGTAGAAAGATGATAGGGGGTAAAAAAGTGTATTTAACTCAGGGTGAAGAGAGGGGAGAGGATGTAGATAAGTACAGTCCAGCAAGAGATGGAGTGGATATTTTTGCCTGTTTTTTCAGTGCGGTTGATATATCAATTGGAAATCAAGGAGTGCAAATCACAAAGCTGGAGGGGGGAGTAAAACTCTTGACTTCAGTGCACTTGAATCAAGCATAGGAAGCCATGGGCTTGGTGCTGAACAGATGGAGTCTAAGTATCGTATGTGTGACCACAGAAAGCTCACTGGGATAGGGAGAAATTTAGTGAACTTGGTACATGGGTGCTATGTGAGAGCTAGCTTTCTCTTTTTTTATTTCAGACAGAGAATGAGGTACATCATATGCATGTGTTTGGGCTTGAGTAAGGTATCACAGTTGGAAGGGACCTCAAGGATTGTGAATCTCCAACCCACCTGCCACATGCAGGGCCACCAACCTCCCCATTTAATACTAGACCAGGCTGCCCAGGGCCCCATCCAATCTGGCCTTGAACACCTCTAAGGACAGGGCATCCACAGCCTCTCTGGGCAGCCTGTTCCAGCACCTCACCACTCTCACAGTGAAGAACTTCCCTCTGACATCCACTCTAAGTCTTCCCTCCTTATGCTTGAAACCATTTCCCCTTGTCCTGCTGTTATCTACCCTTTCAAAGAGTTGATTCCCCTCCTGTTTGTAGGCGCCCTTTAGGTACTGAAAGGCTGCAGTGAGGCCACCCCTCAGCCTTCTTTTCTCCAGGCAGTGAGAATCAGTGAAGAAGGGAATGTACTGATGTGCAGTAGCTCAGTGGTCACTATTGAAAAGGAGATACTGTTATTGTTACTCAAGAATTTACCTTGGATAACCCGCATCTTTGCTTTTGCTGGAAAATTTCCTAGCACATTGGTTCAGGCTTTAATGCCTGATCCAGGGAGGTGGGGTTGGTGTAGACAAGCAGTGGAAAGAGAGTCCTGCAGGAAAGACTGAATGGGTGCAAGCATTGCCAGAAAAAGAATTATGTTTAATAGAAGGGACCAAGTGCAGTGCCCCACACCACATGAAGGGTTCAGTGCTTAGAAACAGTAGCATGAAGTGCATTTTTTTTGACTTGGGGTGGGAAGTGAAATGCTTTGGGAATGTTTAAGTGAAGTCAGGTGCTTATTTTGCATAGCTAAATAGAGATTGTAACCGGTAAGGTCTTGATGCACGGTCTGAAAGAAGAGCAGAAGGGAAAACAAGCCCTGTTCATAAAGAATCTGCCTTTCTTCAGGGTAAAACTTTTATTCTTCAGGAGCAGTTGGGGTTGTTTGCTTACTGTTCCTCTTGGCATGCTGACTGTGGATATACGTGTGTAATTGTAGGTCAGAAGAATTATCGGTGTACCCTCTGTGACAAATCATTCACCCAGAAGGCTCACTTGGAGTCACACATGGTCATCCACACCGGGGAGAAGAATCTGAAGTGTGATTACTGTGAAAAACTGTTCATGCGGAGGCAGGACCTCAAGCAGCACGTACTTACCCACACACAGTAAGTGAGCTCTGGGGATGTGCTGGGATGCAGTCAGTAATGAAGCTTAACGGCCTGAGAATTCAATATGTGCAAATATTTTGGCCTAAGGAGCACAGGTTCACCTTCTAAAATAAGGGAGAAATAAGTCTGGACAAATGCCTTGTTACTGGCCTGCTGCTGTTGGACTGTTCTGGCGTTTGTTTGCAGTTTTTTAATGACAAAGGAAATTCCAGGCATGCATCCTGTCTTGTGAAATAGCATTCTGGAGTGCTCATCACTACAGCTGATTTATGTTTTGTTCTCTGCTGAGAACTGTTTCCAAGTCACAACATGAGTCCCTAATACTGTTATTCTTACATTTTAGTTAATTCTCTTACTCAGTTTGCACCTGGGGGGTGCATCTGTTCCCAGCTGTTTCTCTCCACCCACCATTTCCCCTCTACTCTCACTCACGCACTTGTCTCTTCTGTGCAGGGAGATGCCACCCCCAGGCCCTCCTCCATTTCTCTGGAGGTCTCACCCAGTCCTTCAGCCCTGCCAGGCCGGATCTTTCCCTTTCCTCTGCACATTTTATCCATCCTGTTTGGAATTATTTCCAGTACCAAGTCCCTCCCTTAAAGGCTGCTTGCCCAAATCTAATCCCTCTACTTGTTTCATTTTCAGCATCTGGTTCTTGTATGCACTTGGAATCAGACTGTTGCTGCTTTCCTGCTACCTAGGAGACAGCATAGTGGAGCAAGCATGAGAGAGACGAAGAGATTTGCTTTTCTTGTTCTTACAGCCAGAGCTAGGAACACTACTGCTGGGAGGCATTTTGCACAGTCATGTGCAATTTGACTGTTGCAGTCTGGTAAGCCTCAGCTTAGTATTTACAGCTGAGGTTTGTTAACACTCAGCAGCTTTGTTCTTTTTTTTTTTTTTCTTTCTTTCCTTCCCTTCCTGTTTGTGCAGGGTGGAAAGAAGGGGGGGCTCACCCTTCCACCATGGCAACACCTCTGTCCTGCCAAAACAGGGAGCTTAACCAGAGTTTGGTCTCACTTAAAAGGCAAACAAAAAAACAAAAAAGCTTGCAGAATTATTTTTTTTCCTCTGATTTATCATCAGGAAAGAGAAATGGTTGGTTGCAGGCTAGGAGTTGATCCAAAAAGTTTGACTTTTGCCAGGGGCATGGGGGGGAGCAGAAAAGGGCTGTGTGAACATGCTGCTTTTTGAGAGAAAACAGCATATACATGTCAGTGTGGTGGTAATGCTGTTATTTCTGCTTCAGATGTATTGGAACCAACATTTAAGAACAAAACTGCCACTTACACTGTCATCCACCTCCCTACGATTTAATACATCAGCTGCCTTGCTTCAGAAGCAAACTAACTTTTCTTCTCTTGCAGAGAACGGCAGATCAAGTGCCCCAAGTGTGACAAGCTGTTTCTGAGGACAAATCATCTGAAGAAGCATCTCAACTCACATGAAGGAAAGAGGGACTATGTCTGTGAAAAATGCACCAAGGCTTATCTAACCAAATATCACCTCACTCGCCACTTAAAAATATGTAAAGGCCCCACATCCAGTCTGTCAGCCCCAGAGGAGGAAGAGGAGGATTCAGAGGAGGAATTGATAGACTCACTGAGGACTGAGGACTGTAGGATTAACAATGGAGTCTACTCAACTGGTGATGCCCTCACAGGACACAAATGAAGAAAAGGGAGAGTCAAGTTTTCGTGGATGTTAAAACAGGGGAAAGAAAAAACTACAGCTCTCTTCCTTGTTTCCCCAGTCAACAGCATATGTATGTCAAATAAGGAGTATTCCTTTCATTCTGGTCTCCCCACTACCACCACAATAAACTCTAGCCAAAGCACTGAATGAGAATGGATCATGTGCTTAAGCTTGAACAGTTGCTAGAAAAGAAATATGAGGAACAGATTTTTCACACATGCTGTGCATACTCAGATAACCCACCCAGTGCTAGGATATATAACACACCTTGCATTGTCCTTTGAGGGAAGAGCCACAACCCAGAGATGTAGTTGAGTAACAGCCATGACCTATATAAGCCATCTTTTCCTTAACTGCCACAGTCCTGACAGCAAGAAAAACAAACAAGACAGGAAAAAAAAAATGGTGGTAGCAGTTAGTTGTATTTATCTTTTTAATACTTGTTAACTGAAGGATGTGGTTTGGCACAGAGCAAAGAATGTCAATGCTCAGGTCTCCTTTTAAAAAGCTTTGGTTTGGAGGCAGTGGAATCAAGTTGTAGATAAAGCAGTTATCCCACTACAGCACTGTTCAGAAAACCAAAAATTGGCTATTAGTTATTACCTTCTCTCACTCTGATTCATGAAAGCATGTTGTGAAGAGGTAAGGACTGTACAGATCAGTAATGAAGAAGCTTACAGGTGTTGAGACAGCGTTTGCAGTACGTCCTTGTGTGCTGTAAACCTTTTACCACCTATAAGTGATGTGAGGGTTTGCTGCTAGTACTATTTATGGAATGAAAATGTATTTCATTCACTTGTTTTCTTTTTGGGGAAAAAAAAAATTAAAAATGTGGCTCTTTTCTAATGTTCTTTTTAAATATTTAAGCATTCTGAAAAAGAAAAACAGCACTTTTTTTTCCATTATCTGCCTCTCCCACACATTCCTTGGACAAGGCAGGGTCAGGAATGCCTCCACAAAGAAAGAAGACTTAACAACTTACCTCTAAACCTTGTAGGTTGGTTTTGTGGCTTGTTTGTCTCTGCTGTGAATGAGGGGACAGTGAGCTGAACTCTTCCCTGACAAGGTGTTTGGTTATCCCTGTTGATTCTTGACATAAACAGCCTAATTTCAGTTGTACCTCTCCCTCTACATCGTACTGCCTGGTTTCTTTAAAGTCTCTGTGTAGTTGAACTCCCTGCTTCAAAACCAGAAGCATACCATGCTTGCCCTCAGAGACCAGTAAGTGAGACAGGGTGAGAGATGATGTTGTTTGGCCAAGGGATAGCTGGGAGAAGAGGTATCTATTTGCAAGAACACAATTTCTCACTAGAACAAAAAGCAGCTGCTACAGCCAGTAATTACAGAGGCAAAGCAACAACTACCCTCATATGAGGTTAACATGAAGCATTTATTTCAAATGAAAGCTTGGAAAAGCTTGCAGCTTTTCAGTTCATGGCACATGACCAGAGGTGGTTCTGGTGCTTTCACCTTCAGATTCACAAACCCATTCAATGGGGCCTGGCAGAGTGGGGAAGGGCTTCTGGCACATGCAAGAATTGTTCTTTGGTTCCTGCAGCGCCATTCTGAACACCCGGCACCAGTCTGGAAACAGCTAAACTGGCATCATAGAACCATTTATGTTGGAAAGAGCCTTCTGAAGCTGAAGTTAGAAACAGGCACTTATTTCAAGGGTTGGGACAGAAGCCTACAGCTCTACCTCTTCCCTAGGGGGGCCTATGCCAATCGTTTGTCTGCTAATGACCAGAGGAAGTTACAACGAGCCAGGATAAAGCAGCCATACAGCTTCTAAACTGTGTGCACTGACACCATCTGTGGGAGCGGTTGTTCTAATAACCAGGGGTTTTGCAGCAGTAGTACTTTAATGGACACCTTTAATAAACACCTTCCAATAGGTGGCAAGGGAAGCACCTCACACGAGTTAAGAGTATCCATTTAACATCTTCTGGCCTACAGTAAGGCACCTGGTGCTCATTTTAAATGTGAGGAGCCTTAAAGGCTTTCTGCTGTTATAAATCAACTGAGTGTCAACCTAACCACTGACTTAAAGGGAACCAGGGTAAAGAAATCCTTGGTCATGGGGGGACAGAGCAGAGATGTTTCTGGTTTTATTTTGGTGATCTCAACTGATACATTCCAGGATTCTACTCAGGGACTCAGACATCTTACTCAAGAAATACTCTTAAGATTAAAAAAAAAACCAAAACTTAAATATGAAAAAGCTTAAAATCTGTATTAGAATTTTAGTCAATCCAGTCTCAATTAAGGATAAGTTATCTGACTACTTACAGCTACCATTTCACCCAGCATCTGTCATTGACAGTGACATTTCAGGCACCAGTTGTGTAGTTTTGTTCCTTAACACCATCAGGAGATATTTACCTTCTTTGCAATATTTGACAAACCTCTGACAGAAGAATGCTTTCCTAGTGATGATTTCATCTTGTATATCAACTCTGCAGTTGATACACATATAGACATACCCAGCAGCCCCTAATTCAGGGATTGTAAACTCAAGCATATGGAACTGATTCAGTCTTTTGAAGCTGGTGAGAGGCAGAACTTGCAACCACAGATTTGGGAGCTGATCCATGTATCCACGTTTCTTTGAGATAAAGAAGCCTGCAGTTTGCACTCCCACAACTGCTCTCCAAACAGGGGAATTGGTAGAATACACCTGAGCTGTAGTCCCTTCAGTTACTTCGATGTTGTGAGGTTTGGTCCATCATGATTCCATCGCTGTCTCTGAACTGTTGCTGCTACTACCAGCCAAGGAGCTGCAAGCCACAGAGTTTGCGCCAGCCAGAACAAGTCTCTCTCTGTTTCCAAAAACTTCATTCACTGCAACACAGGTAAGGGATTGCTTACATGTTACTTTCTCAGAGACAAGAGCACTAAGGCAAGTACAGTGAAGCAAATACAACAGAATGGAAATCCTCACCTGATGCAGTTTCAAAGCCTTCCCCATTACCCAGAGCAGTGAGCTGTAAGCTTACATGTCAGAACAATCTGTTTCCCCATGTACGATAATTGAATTACAAGTCACGGTATTTCTCCCCCAGAGAATCTCTAGATGTTTTCCCTGTGTGTAATTCCCTTACTGAAGCACTGTGAAATGGATGAGTTTTGTAGAGCAAAACAGTTTAAATTATTTATTTCTGGTTTTACTCTCTCTGGGTTCCATCAAGCTCTTTAAAGCCTCAAAAAATTCACACCATTTAGCTACATGCAACTGAGACAACTGATCAAAACCAGTCCTCACTTCTGTGCAGTGCTTGTTTATACCAGGAACATTAAGAAAAAAGGAAGACTGTGAGCAATGAGGTATTATATTTCAGTTACAAGAAAATAAATTGTGGCAAATACAGTTCTCCAAGATGAAAAAAAAAAGATATTTTTAAGTTGGTAGTGTGAAAACATTCAGTCTTTGGGTACTTCTTTAGAAGCGTCACACTCAGAGCCACACTGAATTACTGAATATACAGATACACCCTGGGGCAGAGCCTTGAGATCCCAGAAAATGAGAATGTTACCTGCAGAAATGCTGCTTATATCCCAGACACGCAGCCCTTCTCGCTCTCCTCCAAAGGCAAAAACAAATGGGAAGTCGGGGCAGCAAGCTGCGCAGAAGAGAACACCCTGGGAAGGAGGGAGAAAAGTTTTTTTTAATGATTTTATCATCTGAAAATACTTTTGCTGGGCAAGTTATAATTGTTATATTTGTTTCTTGAAACTTGACTTTGTGTCCTTACAAAATCGTTTTAAGAGCTGTTAATTGCATTTAACAAATCACGCATTCATCTTGAACCTCAAAGATGCATGCTGGAGAACTAATACTCCTATTGCAGAATGCTCTATCTGACATTCAGATCCAAGGCTTCAAAGCAGCCTGCCTATTATGTCTTGAAGTGAATACTGTGTTGTTATGAGGAAGGTTTTACCCATAGTACACAGATGTGGGTTTTTTGTTGTTGTTTCTAAGACATTACACAAGATTTAAATTAGAAAACAGATTCAGCAGTTATACATACATCTTCTTAGAAGCAAGAAATGTAATCAAAGATTACCATTTTCATGTCCCTGGAATGGATTAAACTTGGTTTGCCTCCCAGGATATCCCAAATTTTCACATATTTGTCAGCAGATGATGTCACAAGGCACCCTTTGACCTGACTACTTAGTTGTAGCCCTGGAAGATATGAACACATCGGTGTAAGAGCATCAATCAATCACTGTTTCAGAGATCAGGATACACTGAGTGTGAAAGCAGAACAAACCTAATATTCTTCACACACTAAACTCGGTTCCAGCAAAACACAGCAAAAAGTTAATGACAGTTTTGTGCTACCGCTGCTCCCTACAGCAACAGAAGAACCTTTTGAGAGCAAACTTCATGCAGGCCTATTTTGTCTCTCAATGTCATGACAGTAACAGTGCAGAGCACCTGCTGTCGTGCTTCTCACTTGACATAATCTGGCTTGCCCCAGCAGTTATCTTCATTCAACTCCATCTCTTTAGCAATCTGAGATGATGAGACATACTGACATCTCATTTTGAGCACCTAATCAGGTGCTTCCTTCAAGTTGCTTTTTAGAAGTTTCTACTCTGGTCAAATGATTTAAGGGGTCTAAAGTAGACTGTATGGAAACGTTCCCATGTGCCATATCTAAGTCACCATCAGAGTGAAATGCCAGTATAAAATATTACAGATACAGAAGTTCTAGTTCATAGTCCTGGACCAGACTCCATAGTTTCTGTCCTTTCTCAACCCAAAAAGCAAAGAGAGCATATTCCCAGATGAACAAATCTGTTTCAGTATGCTTATTATTCACGATATTCACTGAGACAAGTTCACTGTTGTTAAAATACTTTGCTTACCATGGTTGTAAATAAAAAGAGCAGAGATTTTGATATTAGGAAATATTTCACTCAGAGGGCAGTGAGGCACTGGCACGGGATACCCAGAGAAGCTGTGGGTGCCCCATCCCTGGAGGCTCAATGCCAGGTTGGATGGGGCCTCGGGCAGCCTGAGCTGGTGGGTGGCAGTCCTGCCCATGGCAGGGGGTAGCAGTTGGTGGGCTTTAAGGTCCCCTCCAACCCAAGCCATTCTGGGATTCTGTGATTCTCAGCACAGATGGTGTCATGGGCCAGCTATTCACTATTACTATGCACTAGTTTATTTTTTTGGTAAGCAAGAAATCACCACCATCTCAGTCACATCAGCTGAAGACATCTTCCAGATAAGCCTTACCACTGGGGCAAACACAACGCACACATAATTTACCTGATACTTCATCATCATGAGCCTTCAAAGTAAACAGCGGCTTATCAGAGCGAGCATCCAGGCAGTACACAAAGCCATCCTCTGTGCTTGCCTAAGGAAACCACAATACTTTGAAAGCAAACAGCTGCAGTCATTTGTTTAAAAAAGTTCTATGCAGTAACACCCATTCTCTATTAAACCCCTGTCATCTGAGACAAATTTACACTGCTTCTCAGCAAGACACATTCCCCTGAACACAGCTCTTCACCTCTGAAGTCAGACTTCATACACCTGCAGCTTGAACTATTCTGTGTATATGAACTACGTTGCAGTGACTTCTGTGGAAATCTTAATCGTATGCAAATTTATTTAACTGTATTTTGTATTGAATACAGCTGCACTACTGAGCTCAGAACCTACATTGAAATACTGAGGCTTTTTGTCTCTAAACTCAGTGCAAACTTTGGAGCCATCTAACAGCTGCCTCAGTCCTACACAAAGTTAAGTGTAATCATACTGAGAGAAAATACAAAAACTCAGGTTAGATGAAGCAGCCAACAGGCCAAGAAGAGAAGAACATATACTCACTAAGAAATTACAAGGTGAAAAATGATTCCAAGTTACTCTTTCAACCTGACCGCTAAACCGCCAGATTCGATGGTTATCTTGTGGGCTTCTGCAATCGTACAGCACAGCTGATCTGTGGGAAAACAGACAGGAAAGGAAAAAAGCAAAATCACAACAGAACTCTGCGAAGTTCATTTTACCACTGGCACCTACAGATGGTCCTTGGATGCTTTACAGGATGAATCCACAAAGGCAGTTTGCTGGTCTACAGACAGTGTACTGGCATGCAGGTGGCCAGGGGGTCAAAAGGAGAGCTAACAACAGATCAAGATGCTGGTCTGAGTGCTTGGAGATTTTTTCTTATTTTTACAGAAGGAATTTTGGGGTAGAAAATGGGCAGAATCCAGCTCCCAACAACATGGGGTTCTTCTCCAGCGTAGCAAGTGCAGAACACAAGCCAGACAACATAAAGCCCAGCTTAGTCTTACAGCTCAGAAAAGCCCAGAGAAGTTTACAGGGGGATGAACAGAGCTACATTTCTACTGCAGAAAAGACAAATAAAGAAATAAATTCAGTTTGGAGCAATGCCTGGCACAGAAAATTTCAGTCCAGATGGTTAAAATATTTGGCTAAGCTGAGAAAGAGGGAAGGAAAGCTGTATTTTGGCCATGTACAAATCTGGCTACCTCACTGGAAAGAAATAACAACCTTACTCAAATCTGGCACTCTTAAAAACAAATTAAAAGAAAACCTGAGGCAAATTAATGGGCTTAAGATGGGCATTAACACTGGGCTAAGTGTAACATTTAAAAACATTACTCTGACATACTTATCGTAAGATCCGGAAATAAGGGTCTGAGTTTCAAAGGGATGAAACTGCAATGTCTGGACCTAGGTGACAGAAGATTTTATTAAAAAATAAGCATTGAGATAGAATCATAGAATCACCAAGGTTGGAAAAGACCTCTATGATCATCCAGTCCAATTGTCTACCTATCATCAGTATCTCCCACTGCCTTTGTCAAAGGCAGTGACTTTGCTAACAGCAAAATAAAGTTATAGCTATGAATAACTAACTTCCACATTCTAATTACAAGATTAATTCATTTCCCAAATATCCATCACTATGGAATTTTGATATTGCTTATTTTAAACCTTTCTTACCTAGAACAAACTATAGGCAACACTCATTGTTTCCTTAAGCAAAGCTTAAGTTTGATCTATGCTCAGAGACCTGTTTTTTGAAGCTTCATAGCAGCATTATTAGATTCCCAACCTCTTGGGCTTTTACACAAAGGCATTAAAAAACAACAACAAACCAGGAAATTACTGTAAGTCTCCCATGATTTTCTAATGGATAAGTTGATTAACACTTTTGAAACCAAATATTGTTGTCTGCAAAAGCAAACAATTCAGAAATGTACAGAATTCTGCACAGTTGGTTGGAAAACCACAGAGCTGCTGTTGTATGTGTTCTGTACTGAGCAACTACAAAAAACTGCAGTATTTTTTTCTCTGTGCTTTACACTGAAATAAACACATTAATTACTACGTACCTTGTCTGTGTGTAGTGTCAGGCTGGCTGCTGGTTTGCCCACAGACATATCCCACAAAATCACAGTACTGTCAGCAGAAGCACTTGCCAAAACATTCCTGATAAAAAGCCAAAAGATAAGATTTAAAAAAAAATCTTACAGACACAAAACCTAATAATGGTCAGAAATCCAAAATACATGGAGGATCTGATCTGGAGATTAAGTATCATAGAATCATGAAATGGCTGGGGCTGAAAGGGACCTCAAAGCCCACCCAACCCCACCCCCTGCCATGCCTGGGGCCCCATCCAACCTGGCCTTGTGCCTCCAGACATGGGGCACCCACAAGTACACTGGTCTATATAATTACAAGTAAAGATCTGCTTACATCTTCTCCCCACAGCACTTAAAAATATGATTTACTGCAAGACTTCATGAGCAAAACAAAGTGAGAAAGACTTCAAGCACTTCCCTGCTTTTGACATAAAAGTGGTATTTTTCAGCATTAATGCAACTTTGGTCTGTAAGCATACACTTACAGCCAAGATCCAGACAAATCTATTTTTAACAAAAACTTAGCTCTCCAGTGTTTAAATAACTAACAAAGACCCAACACTGTACAACTTTTATTTCCTGAAAGCTCTATCAGTATGGTGGAGTTCATAACCCAGTGTGTTACTGCACTGTACATTCCAGACACTTTAGCTCTTGTAGCTGTAGTTTTGTGACTTATCTCTGTGCTACCACAACACAATCTCTTCTAAGTAATATGAAAGTTATGTTTGAGTCAGACTGATGGAATGATACCACACTGTGCATGTGCATAATTTAAGATCAACAGACAACACACTGTAAGAGCACAACTTCTGCACATTTACTGAATACCTATGAGCGTGCTTCCTCCCTTGGTGCCTAGATGGCAAGGAGCTTTAAGTAAAGACTGACACCTGCTGATCAGAGAATGTAGAATTGATTGTGTGCATCTTCAGAGAATTTATGACAGCAGGAAATAAAAAATAAAAAATAAAAAAAATCTACCACTGAGACAGCTTCAGGACCCATCTTAAGAATCCTTGAACAGTTGATTCATTACAAACTACTAAGCAATGAGTGGCCTCTTTATTCCAGCCTGCACATCATCCTTAACCTCTCCCCCTAGATGTGCCTGCTTTGTGTTCCTTCAATAGCACTATTTTACTGCTAACTCAGTCAGGCAACAGGTAATTCCCACAGGTCAGAGGTGTGTCTGTAGCAGTGCTATGAGGTCTTTTACAGTCTTTTCACTGCTCTAGGGCAAAAGGTAGAGGAAAATAATACACAGCAAAGACTATCTTCTACAGAGATATCTCCATCTGCTAAAATGCTGTTTTAGGTCACTGGCAGATTGGCCCAGATCTTGTGCTATTCCAGTTTGTTCATCTGGCTTAAATGCAGCTGCTTTATAGAATGGCTTGGAATCACCTTAGCTCTGCCCTCATCCAGACAACTTGGAAATAAAACCTATCTGCAGCAGTATATAAACATTTATTTTAAAAATAAAGAAGAAATCAGGTGTCCTAACTTTGTTCTGTTCTGTTTTTTAAAGGGGCTAATATTTTGAGAACTGATTCATTTCAAAACTGCTTTCAAGTTCAGCACTACACTTCATAAGGTTCTGAATTAGTGAAAAAAGCATGCCTGCTTAACTGTGCCAATGTGTACCCAAGCACTGTTCTTCAATCACTCCTTTACCTGCTTTGTTTATTCCATGAGAGATCGAGAACAGCATCAGCATGTCCTTCCATTGTCCCTTCCCGAGATGAACCCTGCAGAGGCAGAGCCAGCACAGGCAGACTTCAGAACCTTACAGCTTCAATGGAAATCAAGCAGCACAACACACTACTATGAACCCCTTAATGCCTTCACAAATAACTACACTTTATAAATCATTCTTACTTGCTGCAACACAGCATCTTCTCTTACCCCAACTCTCAGGCTGCTCCATTCACAGCAGGAGAGCTCACAGAGCCAGTTACTCACTTCAGGCTACAGAAGGAGAAATTTCATTTCCACCACCTAACGTGCAGCTTTTCCAGCTTCTTTCTACACTCTCCTGGCACTTACATCTTTTCCCCATCAACTGCACTTTTGGTCCTTTAATTATCAGCTCCTATAAATTCTGATTTTAAATGGTTACGCTTTGAAGGATTTTTCTAGGAGAACAACTGGAAGGCACCCACAAATTATCCCACTCTTTCTCTGCTCTTTCCTCCAGGCTTTAACTATCCCTGCACAGAGCGATGAATGTTTCAAGCTGAAGTAACATTTACGAACGGTTATCTTTAATAGCAGTTCTGATACCTCAGTCACTCTCTGGGTGTGCCTCTATGTACACACGCTATATTATCTCAATGACTACTTTAAACACGCTTCAGTTTCAGATGAACAAAGCTGACAGAGGTGAATCCGAACTAGCTGTGTTTTATTAGAGTAAACCTTGTCCCTTATTGCTCAATGCCATTTCAAATCCCTGAGTCACAGGCAAATAGCAGTCTCAGCCCCCTGTATACAACCAGGACATTATCTTCTGTAACCTGTCTAGACATCATCCTTCAGCACAACAGAGCGAATTAAAGCAGACTACCTACAGTTTTATTTTTTCCATTACAGGAAAGAAGAACATTTATTTGCTCTAAGCTTCCTCTAATCAACCAGTACTTACTTTCTTCCCTTTCTTTTTCTTCTTTTTCTCTTTCTTGCTCCCAAGAGAAAAGACAGGTTCTAAGCAGTCCACTATATCAAGGTCCCAAATATCAATAACTGGGGTCATGTTACCCACTGCAACATAATTTCCTGCACACACACACACAAAAACAAACCAACAACAAATGCAATCACATTTAGAGTTATAAAACAGCATATTTGGCAACCCAGCTGCTGCATATTTCTTCAAGTAAAATGTCTATATATGTGCCAGAATTTTCTATTTGAACATTTCTGATTATTGTAACTGAGAAGGATGAGTTTAAAACTCCTGAAAGCAGATGCTGCCAGAAGAACAACTGATGTGCTCCTTAAGTACACTTCCCCTTCAGTGCACATAACTGGTCAAATGAGCCCTATTAAAGCACCACAGGAAAAATGTTACTAAAAACATAAATATAGATGAATGTTGCAACAGCACTGTGCCATAATGAATTTGAAACCTTTCACCTGCAAATGTCAAAAAACAGAGTTTGCTTTGTTCTGCTAATTAACAATAGCTTAACTATTTCTAATTAAGGCAATATTTTAGTTGCATCGCTTGTTATGCCAGCATCACTAATGTAACTTATCATCAAATGGGAAAAAAAAAAAAAAAAAAGATCTTCAGTTTTTCCCTCTTAACATCTTGAGTTTATTTCTTAAGTTTCAGTGAAGGAAACTACTTAGTAATAACATTACATTTATGTACTTTTCAAGTACAAATACTTTTATTGGACAATTACAGTATCCTTTGTCATTTACCTGATGACTCCTCAGGATTGGGATCAAAATTCAACCACTCCAAACTCAGAGGATAAGCAGGCAAGATAATATCATGATGTACATAAAATGAGTCTTCTTCGTGATTATAAACTGAAAAAGACGTATGTGACATCAGTGAAGAGGAAAAGCAAGCAATCAAAATCAGCTCACCTCTGCAGAAAGAAGATATGGCAAAGACTAAATTCCAAAGGAGATTTGAAATGCAAATTTCCAATACGTTCAGAGCTCCCAAGTAGAAGTCATAGCCTAAAGTACTGCTACAGCTCACAAAATACTACAAAACTAACACTGCCCTGTGTACTTTAGAGACAAAGTGAAAAGTTGGTCAAATTCAGACATCACAATGTGCATGACTTTGTTTAAACAATCACTTCAATATAAATACTCTGTACCCACAATCTCAATTTTCTACATGAGGAGACACTAACGAAGGTTGAAACATTCATTTCATAGAAACAAGAAAAAGAAATAAAGTCCAGACTCAGTAACATGGGACATTAGGTAACAGATGAACAGTCTTCACTTCGGGGGAAGCTGAAGACTCCAGAAAACAGCTTCATCTTCTACACAGCCACATGGAAACAAATCAACAGGTTTCTTTGTAAGGCACAAATCCTACGTTACTTACCATGGACCTCCAAACTACAGTAGTCTTTATCAACTCTGCCACAAAGGACAAGATTGTCATTGGGCTTAATCAAAAAGTCCTCCTGTTCATATTGATCCTGAACAGTGAAGAGGAGAGACAAACACATGTTAAGCAAAGAACACACACACACACCTGCGCAAGTTCTAAAGGCTGAATCTGTAACAGTTTTTAAACGTTACAGAAAACAACCAACACCCTGCAGCCCACCCACCCAAAAGCATCATACAGTGGTAGATGCAGAAAGGCAGAACCAGGTTCTGTCATGGGGAGGCTGAATCTACCTCTGAATACTACAGAGACAGCATTAATGTGGACGTAATTGGATTTAGAGAAGTGTTTCATTACCACACACAAAACCATCTTTTGAGCCCATCAAGATGCAACCCATCACTGAAAAGAAAATCACCACCAGGATCCCACATTTGTAGCTTATTTCCCTTTGTCTCTCAAGCCGTGAGCATCTACATCATATAACAAAGTTCTGTACAATAAGTACACTGAGGCACAGCTCCTCACAAGCAGGAAGCAATTCCCAGAGCATTAAAACATGGTCCGCATTCTGGAAAACAGTTCCAGAGAAGTGCTGCCTGCAGCTACACTGGCATTCAGCTGCACCAGAACAGATGTAGCCTCCATCCAGTTCTCATTGTTACTGAGGAATGGAAGGCATTCAGGGAATTTTTGTTAGTGGAAAACTAGGAACTGCATATTAAAGTCAGTGGCCTTACACGGACTGCCATCCTTCAAATAAACAATGCACAGGAGACCTTTTGGGTACCACGTTGCAAGCTTTCAATTATTTCTTCTTCATTCACTCCAAGCATTTTTCAATATTCGCATTCTATCAAGCATTGCAATTTTCTGAATTGGTCCAATTAATAGTGTACAATACTTAACTCTTTAAGAGTGCTGGTAGAAAACACCAAGAACAACAAAATGCATGCTGGAGCACCAAAAAGTACCCTTAATAAGCACAGATGTATTTCTTCAAGCCACAACGCTGATTTGACATGATTACTTTGCATTTTAGATGCTTTCTAAACTAGTCTGAGTTCACCTGGCTGGAAGGAACATGCAGGAGTCTTGCCGTCTGGGAAGCTGTTTTATTAGGGTCATTAGTGACCTGAGATTTGTTATTTCTTCAAGCATTTTTGGTGTCCTATTAGCTAGCTCACAAGGCCCCTCCATATACAGAAGTCCATGTCTTAGAGTCGTGAGTCAGTTCACCTCAACATCTAACTTAAACATAAAAAGCACACATAAAGGGGATTGCACAAAGCAATCTTAAAAGAATTCTGTCTGAGCACAAATCTGCCAAACTTTTTAAAGGATTGCAAGCACCCTAAGGCAGCTTGGGAGGGTAGAAAACCTAAATGAATTCTAAGTTTATGCTGTTTCAGATATTTAACATTTTTACAGTACTTACAGTGTTTTTCAGAGTGATATAAGGATCCTGATCATTGCTTCCATACACTGCCAGACCAGCCAAAGTCTCTCCAAGTTTGGTATCGCCTATGTGGGAATTCAAAATATTTCTCATGTGTGTCAATGACCACCCAGTCAGAAACTTCCACACCACTCCGTGCACTGTAAAATACCAGGAATGGGCTACATGGACCCCCATTCCAATTTTCAAACACGAGAACCTGAGCCAGCTCCACTGTTCAGTGCTGCTCTGCTCCAACACAACAGCAGGGGGAGCGACAGCCCTTCCAACACCACCCAGTACTTGCACAGCAAGGAGCAGACATGGAGTTATCTCACCCATTAAATCACTTTCTAAATTGAGACAAGCAAAGAATTCAAAATGTGAATTTCTAGCACTTTAAACTAAGCACTATGCGGCTTTAATATACTTGTATCCTAAGCATAAAAAGAAGTGAAAAACGCTCTTAACTTACAACACGTATTGACCTTTCAGTTTCTCTTACCTCCGTCTTCCTCTTCATCATACTTGTCTAAATCATACTCAGCCAGTTCATCATCTGTCAGCTTTTCAGCACTTTCCTCCTGCTCTTCATTGCCAGGAGGTGACTCAGCCCTGTCAGCAATGGCAACATCCATGCCATCCGCTGGCTGGCCTTCATCTTCTTCATCGCTGCCATCAGAGCCCTCCCTGTTTAAAGACACATCCCCAGACAGAACGCTTCTGGGAGACTGCTAGCAAGGCTTCAGCACATAGAGTCCTGGCTGTTCACACAGACTGTATTACAACCTTTATGCCAATCACTTGAAAATCTATCTACTCCCTTCCTACCTCTCCCCGAAATACATGTCACTGCTTTCTCAGGCTGCCTTAGAATTGCGATGAAATTTTTTTCTTTGCGTATTTTTCTGACAACTATTAGCAAGCACGCAGAGGAGGGCTGACAAAGATGGTGAAGGGCCTGGAGGGCAAAGTGTATGAGGAGCAGCTGAGGGCCCTGCTTTGCTCAGCACAGAGCAGAGGAGCTGAGGGGAGGCCTGATGGCGGCTGCAGCTCCTCGAGGAGCGGAGGGCAGCGCTGAGCTCTGCTGTTCGTGACAGCGACAGGGCCCGAGGGAACGGCATGGAGCTGTGCCAGGGGAGGGCAGTGGGGATGAGGGACAGGGGCTGCAGCACAGGGCTGTGGGCACGGCCCAGAGTGCTGGAGTTCAACCAGTGTCTGGGCAGCGCTCTCACACGTTTAGTCTGATTTTTGGGTGATACTGTGTGAAGCCAGAAGCTGGACTCTGATGATTCTTGTGGTCTCTTCCAACTCAGGACATTCTGCTATTCTGTGACAATGCATGATTTCAAATGAGTTGCACCAAATAAAATTTAAGTGGGTCTAAATCATTTATCTTGCCCTCTTTTTGCAAATGCCATTTTTTCAACCTCTACTCTGTATGTTTGCAGATGTCTAATTCCTCCCTTCCCTTTTTTTTTTTGCCCCCCACCCATAGGCCTTGTCATAGACAATAACATTTATATTTCTTCAAGATTTTTAAGACTACACTTCCTCATACTTCCCATACTTGTATTAGAAGATAACAAAACATAAAGCTCACTATGTAGGGGCATGCTGCAAGTCACACCTTACAGAACAAAGTTTGCAACACCTCAAGAACGCTGAACTTTCATGGCAGTGGTTCAGTTTGCAGATTGGATGTTAGAAAAGTATCTTCTCCAAAAGAGCGGTGCTGCAGTGGCCCAGGGAGGTGGTGCAGTCACCATCCCTGCAGGTGTTCCAGACCGTGTGGATGTGGCACTGAGGGACGGAGTCAGTGGGCGCGGTGGGGATGGGCTGGCGGTGGGATTTGATCTTAGAGGTCTTTTCCAAGCTTAACACCTCTATGACTCAGAGAAATCAGCAAAAGGGAAGCCTTTCCCACGCGCTTAAGATGACTTCGGAAGGCTCACCTCCTCCTGCTCCCCCCCAGCACCCCGGGCTGCCCGCCTCTCAGCCACCAGCCGCACCCCGCCCAGAGGTCCCCGCTCACCGCAGCCTGCCGCGGGCCTCCCCGACGAGCCGCCTCAGCTCTTCCCGGCTGAGCTGCACCTGCGAGCGGACACACAGCACCGTGAAGAGCAGGGGGAGACCAAGGCTCCCTCAGGGGGTCCCTGAACCCCACCCCACCCCCACCTTATCCGGCGTCTCCTTGGCAACGCCGCGGCGCACCCAGGCGGCGCACGTCACCGGGCAGCTCATGGCGGCGACACGTGCGCGGGGCTGCGGCGCACGCCGAGTGACATCAGAAGGAGGGGCTCCGCCTGCAGAACCGGTGGGGAGAGGGAGGGGGCGGGGGACTTTGTTTTTGACGTCATATCTAAGCGCCGGAAGTGACCGCAATGTCGGAAGGGAGGGCGGGAAAATAGCAGTAGTTGGCTGGGGGCGGTGCTTTGGCGCCGGGCTTCGGTAGCGCCCGGCTGCCTGCTGGGCGGCTGTAACGCGAGTTGTGCTTCGCGCAGTTTCCCATTGCGTTTCCCCGTGGTGTTGTGCTCCGGCGCTGAAGTATTCCGGCGGTAATCCCCTCCGATCAGAGGCAACCACGCCACAAAAGCCCCAAGCTGCCGTGACTTAGCACAAGGATCTGCGTATCGGCGTCCATACGTGCCCTGAGATCTGTGCAGCTCGCTGACTGCGAGCTTCCAGCTCGCTGAGTGTTAGGGGGAGCGTGTAGGTGGCTTTGAAAGTAATGCCTCCTCTTTATTCCCGCGGGAATTGTAACAGCTACAAGGAGCACAATAGCACCAGTTGGTAGAGCAAATGCTCATTTGTTAAGCACTTTTTTGTAGGAACTGCTAGCCACTGGCATGATCACTGCCAGTGGCCATGCATTTTTGCCAGCGATGAACAAGAGCACGCACGCTGTACATACAAACGGCTGTGTGGCTGGCTGGAACATGGCTCATCTTTCATGTGACTGTCATCACATCCACTGTTTGGTCTCCATCAGCGTTCAGCAAGCATCAGGGAATATCAGTGGGTGTCATTTTTCATATGGAATCAATCGTAGAATGGTTAGGGCTGGAAGGGACCTTTAAGATGATGTAGGTCCAACCCCCCCCCCCCCCACCTCCCTCTAGAGCAGGCTGCTCAAAGCCCCATCCAGCCTGGCCTTGAATGCCTCAAGGGGTGGGGGCATTCACAGCATTGCTGGGCAGCCTGTTCCAGTGTCCAGGTACCCAGGGTTAGGGAATGAGCATTTCTTGTGGTAAGACTTGAGGACTTGGCATCTGAATTTCAACTTGGCAGGTAAAGTGGCCATGTCATCTAATCCATGCCCCTAGACAGCACCACTGTCACATTTTCTTCAGTTTGATTCTTCTGTGGTGCTGGCATGAGTGAAAAATAATTATCAAAATATTGCTGCCTGCCTTGGTTCATTTCACTCATTTGCTGTATTTTGTCTTAATGTAGAAGCAAAATATATCAAGGCAAAAGCTGTGTCTGGCTATCAGTTCCTCATAGCGTGTGCATCCTCTTCCAGCCTGGAGTCTGTGGTAGAGACTAACAGATACTTACTAGCCTTGAGTTTTGGTCCTTTCCCTTCCCCTTCCCCTTCCCCTTCCCCTTCCCCTTCCCCTTCCCCTTCCCTTCCCTTTCCTTCTTGTCCTCCCACACATGGGTTGGCTGCAGCTTCACTGTCAGTCTTCCTCCAGATTCTTAGGCAAGGTTCACACAAGCCAGTGCTATCCCCAAAGGACAGGCAGAGGGAAGTGCTAAGCAGCCAGTGGATGTGGCTCCTGGATATGTTTTTTGCAGATATGTTCATTTACACTGTGCATGGTCGCACAGCAAACCCTCAAGCCAGACCTGATTTTACCAAAGCAATACCCAGAGGGGGCACACATGCTCTATCTTCCCTCTCAGCACAAACGTAATTACAAAACAGCAGTATTCTGTGGTGACACTTAGCAACAGAAGTATCAGAAAACAGATCTAAAGATGGAGGTGGGAAGGAAAATAGGTAACAAGTCTGCATATGGATTACAGATAACAAATGTAGAGTTAATACTAAATATTTTTTCTTATTTGAGAGCCAGTCCCTAAAAACTGAATGATTCCAACACTTCATCCATTATGTGGTTACTGGAGATGTGGAGCTGGTCCTCTGTCTTCTTAAGAATAGAAAGACCACTGGGCTGATTTTTATATGCATCATTGTTCCACAGTGCCTTGGCAATTACAGAGATGGAGTTGAAAGTGCTGCCCCAGGCAGGAAGCTCCCCGCAGTCACTTGGGACAGTGACTGAGCTCAAGTGAGATATGGCCCACACACCCCAAAGAACAGCCAGGATGTCTCAGGCTGTAAAAATGGTCTTCTTGTTATCCAGCATCCAAAGATGGCTTGTTCACAGAGGTGTGAGGCTTAAGGGAGAAAGCAGATGTTTATTTCTTAAGTTTGGATGGAATTCTTACACAACCATTGGGGGAATTTTGGGATGAACCTAAAAAGTTGTCTCAGCTACAAAGAATGATACATAGATGTCAGAAGTTTGAATTGCTGCTAGGTGGCCTTGAAGTCTGGTACATACAACAGGAGCCAAGGGCTCCAATGGCTGTCCCAGGAAGCGTGCAAGGACCAAGTTCAGATCCTATATCCATGAGAGCACTGTAATAAGAATAGTCACCAAACAATCCTGTGCTACAGTGTGTTCTGGACTGGTCTTTCCTAAACCTGAGCTTCCAAAACTTAAAGGCTTCCCCCTGCATCAGTGATCAATCAGAAATGGCAGTATGTCTCCCTCAGATCTGGTTTGTACCCAAAATCTATTTTAGACCCATTTGTGAACCTTGCATGAGCAGAAATGAGTTTCATTTTCTCCTGAAGTATCTCTGCAAAGTAAGGTGAGACTTGATACCGATGAGTTTCACTGTCTCAGTTTAGTCACCTTTTCTGCTGTCAGCACCTCCTGCCTGCCTGAAGTGAAAAGCACTAAAGCTCTGTCCCTATTTCTGGATCTGCTTATGCAGAATTTGAGGTATTTGACCTACCCCACCCTTCTGCTTTTCATCTGAGGAGGAAAGTGCCAGATAATTCTCATCAATAGGAAATGTGTGTGTGTTTTGTTCCAGGTGGCATCAAAAACATTCAGCAAAGTTCAGCTGGGTGATGGAACCCAGCTGAGCAGGACCTTTTGTTCTGGCATGGATTTACCAGATCAAGAAAAACAGTATCAGTTAGGAAAATCAATGGGTCCTCTGAAGGGAAGGGTCAGCCTCTTTTTGGAGGGACATGTCAAGGAGCCCAGAGTACAGTATTACTCTTCACACTAAGTAAAGGGTGGGGGAGAGAAGAGAGCTTGGTAAAAAAAAGGTGATGCAGAAGCCACTGGTGAAAGCAGGCTTTCCAGGAGTGGTTTGAAAATTGCAGAGAGGGTGCTCCGGTGTTATCTGCAAAGGTTTTGAAATACTTTGAATTGTGAAACTGCCAGAGATGCTGTAAGCATTTCCAATATGACAGCTGGAAGGTACTACAAAGTACCGTGAAATGGTGCATACTGCAAATCATACAGGCTGAGAGCAAGAAAACAAAGGGAATTTTCTATGTTTTGAGAAGTTATGCTGTAGGCTTATGGCTCGGGTTCAGCTGACCTCTTCAGATGAGAAGAGAGTAAAGGGACTGATACACTAAGCATGCCATCCCTTTTCTCAAATGAGCTGCAAAATACGTGTTGCAGTCCTGGGTAAGCTGAACAGCTAAAAGCAAAGTCACAACATCAAGAAATACTTAGGACAGACATAAAGAACTACTTACAAGTGGATTTGAAACACCAAGGGTAGCCACAAAAGTCCTCAAGGTTACTTTTTGATTCTCTATTTGCATTCCCTGGGTGTTTCCATGAGATAAAGAGCATAAATTTGGAGGAAACCAAAGGAAGATCAGTTCTCAATAGGGCAGCATCTTGTCAGGGGAGAGAAGTATACTGCTTGCACATAGCAGCATAGCCTGGAGGGAAAAACTCTTGAAGTGATAAAGTTTTCAGGTAGTTGAAACAGAGCTGCTTTGTTGGTGTTTTTTTTTTTTGGTTGTTTTTTTTTTTTTTTTCATTCACCATCTCCTCAAAGAGATGTCAGGGAGATCACCAACCTCCTCACATTAGAAGATAAAGCATTCTTAGTGCAAGGCTTATTCTCCCAAATCTTAGATTTGCTTACCTTTATGAAATAAACCAGATCTGTTCCTTATCAGTTAACTGTGTCTACCAATAAGTATGATCTCAGTGTGAGCCAGATACACATAAAAGACATTAAATGCCTACTGGAGCAGTAAATATTCTATGTGAGAAGTATTGCTTATGGAGTATATGCTTTCCCAAATTGTGTGCTGAGAGTTTAGATGTAAGAATCCCATAATCCCAGCAATAACTGCTGTAAGATACTGCTGGAGTTAACATGAAGAGAGAAATGCAGTCAGCGCTCCCTCAGAAAGCTGGAGGTAGGCATGCAGGCCGTGGAGAACGTAGAGAACGAAAGTCATGTTTGCCATCCAGTTGAGAAAAACGACTTTAAATATATTGGTAAAAATCTAGGAGGGAGGAAAAGATGAGTGTGGGAGGGGAATAACCAAGAAGTACGTGAAGGTGGACACAGTCAAGGCATGCCATTCTTGGCCAACTCACAGAGAATGAAGAATGTTGAAAAAAAGGATAGAATGATACAACATGCTAAGGATTCATTAGTAAATGAAAGTCAGCAAACATATGGGTATGGGAAAACCCATCTGGATGTGCTCCAAGTGCTGAGGCTCTGCCAAGTTTTGCAAGTTTTACTCTATATTTGTTCTCATGGACAGTGGGGAGTGGAGCCTGCATGCCTTTGTTTCAGCATACATGCGAGTGAGCACTTGGCAAGGAAGGGGCACATGTGAGTGTGTCAGGACAACATCGCATCTCCACAAGCAGATGCACTTGTGAACACACAAAAAGACTCCCACCTCTCCAGCTGTGCTGCACCATGGGAGCAAAGGGAGATACGGGACAAGTGTTGTCTCTGTGGTTGGACACACTACTTCAACGTCTAAGTGTATGTCATTTCTGGTTGCTTCAAATACCCATGCTTTCAGGAAGATCCTAGCTCCTTACACAAACCTCTGGGATGTAGGGCAGATGGGCCAAGAAGCTCTAGAGAGGCAGTAGGGCTGTGCTATGTATGGCAGCTTCTGGAGATTCAAAAGTGTTCATGGACATCATCTGTCTTGTAGGCCTAGATCTTTGGAGCAAAGCTTAGACAGCCAGCCCAAACTTGTATTCTGCAACATCTCCCTTGAAACATGCATTAGAAAAAAATGAAAGTCATTGCAAAAGCTTTCATTAAAGTATAAAGCTCTGTTGACGTGGAAATTTTTGGCAGATACTGCCACACACCTAGAAATATGCCTGTACAAGCCACTGTGCAGACTTTTAAAACTGTGTTTTCTAAGTAGTTCAGATGTTACTGTCTGAATGATCTAACTTAAACTACCTACACTGAAACATATAATGAGCTTTTTAAATTTTATTATTTTATTTTATTTTATTTTATTTTATTTATTTATTTTGAAGTTACACGGAGGCCTTTACTGCTGATGCCACTTATAGGCCTCCATCAGTCGCTTCGATCAGCAGTCTCTTGTTTGGTCTATAGGATCGTCTCAGGTAACTCCCAGTATTAAGTTCTTCACTATGAGAGTGGTGAGGCTCCGGCACAGGCTGCCCAGAGAGGCTGTGGATGCCCCGTCCCTTGAGCTGTTCAAGGCCAGGTTGGATGGGGCCCTGGGCAGCCTGGTCTAGCATTAAATGGGGAGGTTGGTGGCCCTGCATGTGGCAGGGGGGTTGGAGATTTATGATCCTTGAGGTCCCTTCCAACCCTGGCCATCCTGTGATGTGGCAATGGTGGTTTAAGACATGCCTACTTATGCCTGGTAGAAGTGGAAACATGGCAGTGGGCAAGACAGTCCTAAATCTTGATTAGTTCTGTGAGTGCTTGCAAAAGCCCTCTGTCTCTACGCAGAGAACCCAGAACAATGTTATTAGTGGGTACATCTGAACTTAGCTATTTTCTCAGTGAAGAGTTAGCTCAGATGCTCAGAAATGTTGAACTGCTTCATTATCAATATTCTCCTTAAAAAAGGAAACAGCTCAGTTTGCTACAAGTTAAGTTTGTTATATGTATTTGCCACTTAGTTGTCCGTTCCTTCAGCAATATTGTGTAACAAAGCCAGCTCCCAGATTTTTGGGTCTTCATGAACTCAAACTGATTGGCTACCATACACTTTGCTCAATTTTAAGCGCCACGACACTCCGTTATGCAAGTCTTACGTGCATGTTTTTTGACAGATTAGGTCTCAGGCAATTTTTGGCCTCTTTGTCACTTCTTCACAAGCACTGCAGCCATACTGACAGCAGTGAGTGGGAGCACCAAATCTTCCAGATGTGAAACACCGAACACAGACAGTCTCTGGGGGATGTTTCCTTGGGAGAGCCCCATTCTGCTGTCTGAAGCACGTGGAGAAACACCTGAGCAGAAGGAACAACAAAAACACTCACAGCAGCCATCGCCTAGGCTAGAAAACAATGGAATTTTTATTGAACAGAGATGGCTCATTATCACGCTCCAGAGAATTCCACCTGCTATTCAGCAATATTTGTCGCCATCTGATAATAACCTATGGGGGTAGCTGTATAAAATAGGAATAAAATACCAAATTGCTATATTCATCAATAAGTTTGCCTTCCAAATACAGAACCGTATGTAATTTAAAGTCTGAAAATAGACTACAGTTGTTAGCGTTTAAACCAAACCTTTATGATAACAAATATACAAAAAGGCAGTCAATATATTAAACATTTAAATCAACAGCATACATTTCTCAGAGGTAAACATTGAGCAAACAAAGCCACCAATGATGTTCAGAAGGCAGGTAGAAGTTTTAAGGTCAAGCTCCAAATACTGTTGCTTTCCTAAAGCCGTAGTGGTATTACACTTTTATCTAGCCCCTACATGGAAAACTACATAGCATGGACATTTGAAATTATTATAACATTTGCTATCCAACAGGAAATTAGAAGTTTCTTCGGTCCTCATTGTATCTCACTGTATGTATATTAAAGCACCTGCAGAGACAGAGGGCAGTAGGAATTAAGCGTTTTGCTTTCTAGGTTGGGGTTTTTACTTCTGTTAAAGGTGAGGGCAACAGCGTCCTTCTATCGACACAAACTCCAGCACTGACAAAAGAGAAGTACTGGCCTAACAGACAGACTTTATGAATAATCAGCCTTGCAACAGGCATGAAACAGCATGGGATTGCATACTTGCCTATTGACAGTAAGTCTGTGCTGTTTCTACTGCACGGAAAAGTCTCCTTCGGTAGTTGACCTAATGCCTGAGTTTGAAAGCTTGGGATGCGTGCATACACTCAAAAAATAATGTGACAAATTTACTATCAATAAAAACATGTTTTAATGCCAACAACTAATAAAAGTTCATATTGCAATACTGCTCACAACATAAATGTACAATTTGCACAAAACATTGCTCTTCAACATGAATATTTTGCAAGCTACAATATATATATATAGTATGTATAACCTTTTCTTAGAGAATTATATGCTGGAGTGCATGCAAAGAATTTCAAAGCAGTAACACAACAGGAGCAATCACTTGTTTACGGGTTACCAAAACCATTCAGTACAGAAACACCGGGATATTAGATAGACAGACAGACAGATAGGTAGAGGTATGTACACACTGCTTTTTCGTGGACCTTCCTTTCCATGTTACATGAGCAGTGTGGGTTCCGTATAAGCCCAGGTCCCTACGAAAGACTGATTCAAACAGGGCTCTGAATGTTCTCCACACCATCAGGAACCATAAATTGCTTCTGCTGGAGATGATAGCGAAGGAAGCACTTGTCCTTTAGCCAGGAGTGGAGGCAAGCAATCTTCTCCATAGCCAACGCCTGTTCCAATCCTACTCCTACGTTCACAAGCAGTGAGTGGTGAGCATCTATCCATCCTGTGTTTTGGCTGGTTCCAAGTAGTCTCCTGCAGCCTTTACAGTTGGAAACCCAAGAAGGGAGAACTTGGATCTCCTAAACAGCAGTGCACAGCACTGCCCCTGTTCTAGTCAGGTATGTACAAGGAATGATACGTCTCCTCTGGTTAAAAATTTACATAGAGTATATACAAATAAAGCTATTCTATCAAGGTGCAAGTTTATTATTCTCTGGTGTATTCCAGTGAGGATTTCTTACAAACCTTTATACAAACTCATCAGAAGAGTTTACACAACATTGACATTTTGTCATAGCTCACTATGTAGGCTTTGTTCTGCAAGCTTTGGAATGGAAACTCCCATTACTTTCCCTTGGAGTTCTCCCTGTGCACGAGACCGGATTTGGTAGACTACAGTCACATCTAATATATATTTTTTGTCTTCAGTACATTTCAGACAGGATGAATTGGCAACATGTGTTGTTGTTTTTTTTTTTTCCAGGAAGTCATCAATCTCTATGAAATGAAGCAGGATGGAAATGAAGCAACTGGACATCACGAGGGTTGCAGTTCATGTGCCCAGTTCAGCTCTCCTTGCTTTCGATGGGACTATTTGTGGCATGTGAAGCTACCCAGTTTGGCCCTAAGGGTATATTTTTAAGTCCTTGGCACTATTTTACACCAAGCTGATGGCAGGCAATGCCCTCAAAGAAACATTAAAAAAAAAAAAAAGAAAAAAAGATCAAATGTAATTCACTGAATGCAAAACAGTAAACATCAGACTAATCCACTAAGCAGATGGATATGGAATGCAAATTGTCTAAAATTAGAATGGTTGATGTTTTCTCAGGCAGGTCTAAATCTGTAAAAATCTTTCCCACCCCAGAAAGGCCTCATTCTGCACCATGTAAATATAAGATGCTTCCAATGAAGCCATTGGAAATGCAAAGATTGTGATCAGTGAGCACAAGGAAAGCCTACCCTCTCCCATTCCTCTTCAGCAGAAACCTCAAAATTGTGCAGCTAACGAATGTAACTTAAGTACGTCTGTGATTCCTGCTGAAGTAGGGCTGTTCCGTGGCAGCAGGATTTGGCCATCAGCCTTTATGGTGTACCAACCACAACTGTGTGGGTGACTGGGTGGGAAATTCTATCCACCAGTGCATTAAAAAACCTTGCAACCTTGCTGTATTCCCACTGACTTCATGAGAGTTCACCAAGTGTGCGTTCAGCACCACTGGAAGTGAGCTTTTCAAAGATCTTTTCCTAACACCATTTTCCTCCATTTTGTAGCTCAATTTTAACAAGGCATTCAAAGCAGAATGTACTCTGAAGCTACAGGGAGCATTTTACACTAGAAGCAAAGATCTGATTAGTTTTTCTCTTTTTTTCAAAGTAATACAATAATAAAAAAAGAGCTTGCTACTTTCATCTGCCTTCCTGCATTTGTGCAGCATTAACAAAATGACATTCAGCAATGACAAATGAATCTTAATCTCATTGGAGATTTTAAAAGGATTAGCATCAGACCAAATGGGGTTTAAAAGAACATGAGGTGGACAAAGACACTCCTCCAGAGTTTTTCCAGTATTTCTGCTGAAGACCATATTACATGATAGAACTTGTAAAGCTTTCTGATCCAGCTGACTGAAGGCATTATAATCAAGGGAAAAACATGTTCGTATTGAAATAAAAATTAAAAAAATAATCAAGAGAAATATAATAATTAAAACAATTTAAACCAACGTTAAAGTAATGGATATGGTGGACAAATCTATCATTTCAAGTTATGGCTGAGCTCCTCTGTTTTTATACGTTTCCTCCTGCCTTGTTTCCAAGTGCCCTGTGGTTTCAGTGGAACAGTTTGCTCAGGAGCATTAGTAGTGCCAAGCTGGGGATTTTCAGAATCATGCAGCAGACTTCGGAGACTGACATCTTCGAATGAGCTACAGATGTCTGTCTGTCTTTTTGCGGTGAAATGTTTGGTTCCAGGAACATTTTTCTTAGCTAAACTCTTGGTCTACTGACAAACATCTGCCATCTGACTTCTATCCTCTGACTCTGTGGTGTTTTGGAAGTTGAACATTCCGAGAAGGATAGGAAAAAGGGAGGAAAGTTTCACCTGTGCTGTTAGTTGTAGATGTAGTTGTAGACCTCAGGCATGTCTGTGAAGCTACAAGCCAGTGTTCAAGCTGCATTTGTGGGCTGGAGGACAATAGCTTTTTGTTGGCAGTTACTGTTGAGTTATGTGATCTTTCATTTGTTTCTCAATAAAAAGTGAAAAGAAACCTTCCATAAAACCCCAGCAATGGATGGCAGCAAACAAAACTACTCTGCTAAGATTAAAAAGAAAAAAAGCTGCTACAAAACCCAACAACGCCCACAACAATCGTAACGAATGCAAAACAATCATAGCCATTCCTGGTTCTTATATTACGCAAATTAAGAGTCTTCCCAACAGCTGTATATAAAATAATAATAAATAAATCAAGATTCACTTGATGGTTCTGCACCATTCCAGAAAATGGAATGGTCTTATTTCTAGCACATCCGTTCCTCTGGCTTCCATCTTTCTCTTCTATCTTTAATCAAAGACATCTCAGAGACAAGTGGGAGTGAATGTGCAGAGGGATGAAGGAAGCAAAGAGTTGTCACAGGGATGGTGCAATTCAGGACTCTTGCACCGGGATTTTCCCACTCAGCTGTTGTTTTCAGTGGTAAACATAAAGACACAAAACCAGTCCTTCAGAATTGGATGACAGAGCAAGGACCTCTTCTTCACTTAAGGATCTAATTGTAGATATGTATTTGGCCTGGGAAGCATGAGATGCAAGAAGACTTCAAAGGTGACACACTATGAGAGAGAGATAGAAAACAGACCTAATCCATAGACTAGAAAAAAATCAATGAAAAGGCTTCCAGCAATTTTAATGGGGAAGATTTATCACACTTTAATGTTCAGTTTGTGAATGAGGTTATAGTAGAATCTTAACTTGTATTTTCCCTAGAACATTCATATATCCTTCATTTAACATGTAAATTATTTTCTGAACCTTGTATCAAATATTTATAAATGCTGAACAAGGTAAAATGTGAAACCCTTTTGGGAAAGTGGAGTGGAGGGAGGTTTAGTTGCACTAATGGATATTGCATTAATGCTTAGCATCAAGCCTGACTGCCATTAACAAAAAGTCTCATTACAAACATGATTTCGCGCCTCATAACATATCCTGTGGATCTATTTACTGTCCATCTCTCTCTCTCAAACATACAAACACATGAAGAAAACCATGGATGAAAGGTCCGAAATATATTTCATATCCTTAACCTTTTTTTCCCCACATAGTAATAACCAAATTAAAATCAAAGCAGTAGAAAATTCACAGCTTGAACAATACAGAACAAATTCCTTTCCAGTGCCACAGGAAGTAAGACAGATGAGTGAGCAGTGAGCTGGATTGAGAACTGGCTGACTGGCAGAACTCAGAAGGTTATTATCAGTGGTGCACTCCAGCTGGAGGCCTGTAGCTATCAGTGCTCCCCTGTGGTTGATACGGAGTCCATTCTTGTTCAACATCTTCATCAGTGACCTGGATGAAGGGATAGAGTGCACCCTCAGCAGGTTTGAACAAAGCTGGGAGGACTGGCTGACACACCAGGAGGCTGTGCTATCATTCAGCAGGAGCTGGACAGGATGGAGAGTTGGGCAGAGAGGAACCTGATGAGGTACAACAAGAACAAGTGTAGAGTCCTACACCTGGAGATGAATAACCGCATGCGTTGGTACAGGTGAGGGGCCGACCTGCTGGAAAGGAGCTCTGTGGAGCACCTGGGTGTCCTGGTGGACAACAGGTCAGCCATGAGTCAGCAGTGTGCCCTTGTGGCACAGAAGGCCAATGGCATCCTGGGGTGCATTGCAAAGAGTGTGGCCAGCGCCCTCTGCTCTGCCCTGCTGAGGCCACATCTGGAGTGCTGTGTCCAGGTCTGGGCTCCCCGGTTCACGAAAGAGATCTTCTAGAGAGCCCAGCAAAGGGCCACAGAGATGATGAGGGGCCTGCAGCACCTCGGTTATGAGGAAAAGCTAAAAGCCATGGGACTGTTCAGCTTGGATAGGAGAAAGCTGAGAGGGGATATTATCGATGTTTATAAATATCTAATGGAGGGGAGTCAAGTGGATGGGGCCAGGCTCTTTTCAGCAGTGCTCAGTGACAAAACAAGGGGAAATGGGCACAAACTGGAACATAGGAAGTTCCATACAAGCATGAGGAAGAACCTTCTACACTTTGAGGGTGACAGAGCACTGGAACAGGCTGCCCAGAGAGGTTGTGGAGTCTCCTTCTCTGGAGATATTCAATATCTACCTAGATATTTTCTTGTGTAATCCACTGTCTGTAAAGAAACAGCTTTATGAAAGAGTTGGATTAGATGATCTTCAGAAGTCCCTTCCAACCCCTATAATTCTGTCATTCTGCATGATTCAATGGATAACCATGAATTCACATCTCAAAGAAGACTGAGCACTTTACCACGTCGCCAAGAGGCTTATCAGTCTCTGGTGCAATAACCAAAAGCCAAAGATGATTTCTGAAGCTATTGAACCAACTGCCCCAAACTTGTTTATTGGTAGTTTACCCAGGTTTAATTGGGTGAAGCAAGGTGCCTGATTGAGTGAACACTGACAGCAGGGAAGTAGCTTCCGTTGTGAGGAGACCTTGGGGGCTTCCCACCACTCCTATCTCCTGCCACCTCAGCCCACAGACACAGTGCTGTGTTCTCTCCAAAAGCCACACAACACAGTGAACCAGACTTCTGAAAGTCTCATTTGAAAGCATCTCACGCAGCACACACACAAGGCACTCAATTTGTCCACTGCTGGGAAGGGGAAAGGGCAAGGCGGTTTGGCTTAAACCTGCACTTGAACAAGTCCAGATGTTTTGAATCTCAGTAATTCATCCGTGCCAAAATATCAGAGGTGTGAAGGCTGTGACCTTAATTAATTAAAATGACCTCCTCGCGGACTGGCTTTTCTAATGTGTCTTTTTTTTTTTTTTTTGTCTGAGCATCTCCATTTTCTAATGTAGCTTATTTTAAACCATGAATGATTTCTGATTGGGTATTTCAGGGAGTTTTTCTCCCTTTCTTTGTTTGCTTCAGAAAGGCAGTAAGAAAGAAGATTGCTTCTCATTGCGCTAGGCAAAGCTGGGTAATGGAAGTTTTAATGAAAACACAGCAGCAGAGATGATGGGAAGTGGGAAGACCAAAGTTAACCACATACGAAAGAGTTCAGGCAAATTCACTCTTGCAGCTGCAGCGGTGGAGATATTTATAAGGCCAAAAAAAAAGCAGTACCAATTGCCAGAGCTCCACAGCCACATCTGAGCAGTGTGACTGAGCAAACCCTGAGAACTGAAAAGACCAGAGCCAAAGCATTTGGCTGGGAATACTGGGTGAGGGATGGGAGACAGGGCTGCTTTCCCCTCTCCTCCTGTCCTCTACTCTCCCCTTTGGCTGCATGGAAATTCTGAGCTGGAAACCAAATGAAGCAGGATGGAGAGAACTCCACACCTTGAAAACTCAAGGCAAAGACCAGGGGTTAGGCATTTAAATTCTTGGACCCCATCCTTTTCCCTTCCTAAGACCTTTTCATTAGCATGCCATCCAACCCACACAGAAACCTGCACCAGCTCTAAGCACACCTACTCACACAGCACCAGCACCTCCACAGGACAAGAGGTAAAAAAATAAACCTATGAGCCCAAAGAAGGAAGAAAAATGCCTCCCAAAGGAAAAAAAACAACCACCAGAATTGCTGTTCCAGCACATCACGTACAATCAGGTGGATAGATGTAGACAACTAAACAGCACAGCCCACAAAGCCACAAGATGTTCATAGAAATTAACATATCGAGCCAACGCAACCCTTCCTGCAAGTTTTTGCCGTGTTTCCCAGCTGTTTCAATGCCAAGCAACCCTTGCAAAGCACAAAAGCCAATCAAGGCTACGCCAACCTGAGGAAAACAAGAGCTGCCACATTTAGAACCCTCTGTGTGAAACAGTGCAAGATAAACCAGGCCATTGATTGGCTTATCTATGCAAGAAGTCTCGAACCAAGCTAAAAGCATGGCAATTTAAAGGCAACAACAACAAAAATCCATTCCTGCCCCCCCCCCCCTCCCCCAAAGCTTACTTCTCCAGCTTTTAAGCTCACTGAAGACAGCAGACAAATGCTTATTACCTTCATCACATTTCCAGATTTTTTCCTTCAGCTTTGGGCACTGTATTCGTAGTGCTTTCAGCAGTGGTCTCATAGCTCATCGCTCTCAGCCCAAGACTCAGATTCACTACTTTTTGCCCTTGGAGGGCAGTTAGAAGCTGTAGGTTGGGTGTGAGTCTACTGAAACATGGAAGCTGGCTCAGAGCTGGCAGCCCATTTGCACCCACTGAAGATAACGAAACTCGCCTTTTAATAGGATGCTAAAGAATAAGCACCATTTGTTTTGTTATAAATGCGTGGAAGACATGACTGGAAGTGCTAGGAGTTAGAGCTACAGAAGTGCTTATATGCAAGCATCTAAAATTAGTGATGTTCTCATCGATGGGGTTTCAGATATTATTTGACTGCTGTTTCAAAGCACACTTTCTGAAAGCTGGTTTATTAAATATTAGGACAAATCCTAAGCAGCCTTTTTTATGCTTATGTATCTCAGCAGACCTACATCTCTGGGCGAGGGGATGAAAGCAACGTCAGGCACTTCATTTCTGCAAAGCGCTTCCTTCCTCACATGAAAGACACTCTGTCAAACAAACTAACTTCAAGTCTTTGACTTCAGGTAACTGCCGTTCTTCAAAAAAAAGAAATCATCCCCTGACTTCAGAGCAGCCCTAGCGAATGCAGGCTTCGGGATGTCACCTTTCTGGAACAGCTTTTAAAAACAGAGCCAGCTCCTGAGGGGCAGCAAATACCTGCAGCCGATTTCTAGGAGCTTTGCCGCTCGTGGGGTCAGCCCATGGGCAACAGGATTAGGAACGGCCTTTTTGTTAAGATGGCCGAGCCTTGCCTCAAAGATGTAAATGTGTGAACTCCAACGCCTCTGTTTCTTTTGAACACTAAAAAAAATAAAGCCCTTAAATAGCATCCTGCACACCTGTGTCCCTGTGGGCTTAGCCGCAATCTGCAATAGCAGAACCTTCCTCTGATGTGGGGCAGGTCTGGGACGAAGAAGAGGCGCCTATTCTTTCTTCTCACCATACCAACTTACTGCAGTACAAAACGAGGATTTTTTTTTTCCTTTTAACCTCCATCGTGTCCCCCAAACCAGCAGCAGACCAGGCTGCACCCAGGACACGTACAGCACCTGGTACGGAGCCGGAGGCCAGTGCCTATCCAGTACAGGAGGCTCAGTGTCAAAAGCAGCACGTGGACGTTCAGCAAGCAGCTCTCGCTGTGCCAACAGCAAACTGGCTACTAAGCTCCCACACCTCTTTAAGAATGTTTTCTCTGTCTTTTAACAGACGTTTGCACAAATCTACTTGGAAACTGAGTCCAGGCAAGAAAAGCTTTAGCTGGGAAAAAGTCTTTGCCGTTACAAAGCTGGCCCTGCTCCACGATGGAGAGCATCTGGCTGCCAGCTGTGCTAAGAGGACAGCGGGCTTAAGGAACAGAGCAGGGAAAAACTGAGAAAGGAGCAGACAGTGCTGAAATATATCCTGAAAAGAATACCAGCCTTCCTCTCTGATGTCCAAAACCTTTGCCCTCATACATTCCCCATCTTCTTCCCAGCTCTGAAGCTTGCTCTTGGGAAATCACCCATTTGGGAGAATGCAGCTAGCATCTCTGGGCTTGGGAAGGGATCCAGTGGGGCTCCAGAGTTACAAGTTGGGAAGTCTGGAAGCTGGCAGCACATGAGGCAAAGTGGAAATGTGAGGAAGTTCTGGAAGCAAAGGGAGGTCCCTGTGGAGAGGCAGAGGGAAAGATCTGCAGTGAGGCAGGGATAGGATGCCTGCAAGTCTTGAAGAATACAGTGTGGGGCTTGTATAAAAAAGGCACATGGAAAGAACCAAAGCAGCCCTTCACCCCCTGTCATCTAGGAAATTATTATTAAAAAAGGAAAAAAAATCACACATCTTTCTAAGGATTTTGTATTTTTTTCCATTTTTCCTAGAGCGGCTAGAGAAGATTCAAGGCCATATTTTCCCCTCAAAATTTGGAAATTATAGAAACTTGTGCAAAGACTAAAGAAGCAGAAGGCTGTTTATTTTCTAAAGTGATAATACCATCTCTCCAAAAATTCCTAATAAAATGCTCTGATGGAAAGAGCCATATCTGACAGGGATGGTGGTCACAGGCACCCACTGAAACTCACACTGCTTTTTAGATTACATTTACAATAGAGCCCTTCCCCCAGCCCCAGATTAATGGAATGGGGAATCCATGCGTGAAACCACATATCACAAAACCAAGAGATTATGAAACAGGCCAGGAGACGGGATTGGAATTGAAATTGATTTTGATGAACTGGGGAAATTGCCCCAATTAAACCAGAACAAATTTAATAAAGACAAGTTGAAAGTGTTAAAACTTTGGAAGGTGGAGTAAACAAACGCACACATAAAAAAGGGAACTCCTGGGACAGCAGCTGTAAGTCATCCAGGAACTGTAATGAAAGGTAGGTTAGATGAAAGTCAGCCATGAGATGTAGAAAATATTCTGGGATATATTTGCTGATATGCTCTATGTAAAACTCAGGAGACAGTCACTAAGCCTTGCTTGTTGCTGTATAAATCCCCCACAGGAGCAGAACATACTGAGAGGCTGGGAAGACATAAGGGGAAAGACAGAAACTTAGAAAATACTACCTGAAAGGACTAAGGAAGACTTAAAGTAGTGAGGGAGGTATGATGATTCCTCTCATATGCAGAATAATGTTGTAAAAAGGCCATGGATTATCTGTTCTTGACTGAGGCTGGAAGTGTTTTGATTTGCAGCAAAGAATTTCTGAACAGTCTGCCACGAAACCTTCCTGATGATGGGTTTGGTGGAGATGGTGGATCGTGCAACAGCTCTGAATGACAGGTTATACGGGGTCCTTTGCTCCTACTGTTTGCTACAGATCAGCAAAGCAGATCTGGTGGTGGCAGCGGGTGCCACACTTTCTGTCAAACCCCAGACTCACAACCCTGCAGAGGAGCCCAGGGACACAGCAACATGTGCACACAGACACTGCAGTGTGAGCCTGGAGATGGGCACTCTGCAAAACCTCTTATTTTCCCTTGGAGAACCCAAACACGATGTCCATGAAGTTCATGTATAGGCACCAAAGAACATAGTAATTCCTTTGTCTCTAAAATAAAAAACAGTGAATGTTACCACAGATAGTCTCGATTCAACTTATCAGGAGAACAACTAGCGCAGTTACCAGTATTTCCTTCCTGGTAAGTCCAAGGCAGGTCCCTACTCATGCTCAAAAAACATCACCTTCAAGGAGAAGGTATGCACACAGGATTCTATCCCCTTACCAAACACTATGAATATTTGAGCTGGAAACAGAGGCACAACACTTCTGGCTGCTATTATAACATCCAACACCAGACTGCCTATCAAAAGGTGCACCTATGTGCTTGTTTCCCAGAAAAAAGATATTCTGCCTATGGATATACGCGTGTGCAACTTTTGATGACTTCATTGGACTCTACACATGTACCCAAGGGGAAATTTTTAATATCATGATTATTGTCTGAAAAACTTTCCTACTTTAAAGCATGAAGCTGTGGGATGAGGTCTGCTCCTGCCTTGCTATCATTAGCACAAAGGATGGCTTTCCTTGGATGAGGAGGCACAGTGAATGACAACAAGCACCCAGCATGTTGTTGCTCCATCAGCCACAGTCATGTTTCTCCACAATCACAACGTTCACAAAAAGCTGTCATTACCTGAATGTTCTCGACAACATCCTGTGTGACCATTTGCTAGGCAGGAAAACAAAAGGTCTGACTGACTGACATGCTGTGTCTCTAAGACATTAGCATCAGTTAAGACATTTTTGTACTTTCTTGAAGAAATTGTATAGGCATTAAAAGACCAAGCACACGGGACGCTTTACACCTCAAGTCATAAAGCAGCTTCCTACCATGTGGATAACTAAAGCCGAATCTGTGTTCTCTAAGCAAGCCCAAAACTGCCAACAAGGAGGAGCACCCAACATAGATACTTCAACAGAAGAACAAGAGGCTATCATGCACCATCAAAATAAAATTTCTAGAGTCTATGAGCTGGGCACAGTTTCTGAACAGCATGCTAGAAAATAAATACATTAATGTCACTTTGCCACGGAAAAGGCAATATCTTTGCTTGCATCTTGCTGTGGTCTTCTCTGTGTTTTAAACCAAAAGATTCATGAAAAGCATTATTCAAAGACAGAGCATCAGGAATGTTGTGGCATGGAACAGATCTGTCTTGCTAACAACAGGTTGCAAAACAAATAAAGTCTGGACATTAAATCGCACCCTCCATCCCACCTCACCCAAACCCTGCATTGTAGATAACCTATACATTCTCAGGATACAGTGAGAAATCATTCTATAGTACATATTTAATTATAATTTAAAAAAGTCTAACTTGGACACAGTCGCTGGTCAGTAGCAAAGTGTCGACACATCACTAGAAGAAAGATCTGTTATTATCCCTTCACTGTAACAAACAGAAATCAGCATCTTGAGAAGGTCTCTGGGGGTATCATATCACAACCAACTGCACTGAGAAAAATAATATGCTGATTTTACAGATGGAGTTTGACAAGAAGTAACATTGCATTTGTCTTGGCAAAACGAAGCACGAACAAAACATTTCACAGGTACAGTTACCATGCAAATGCATGTTGAGTTTGTCATTGTTTTTAACCCCAAATCACAAGAAGCATGCAGTTTTCCTGCCCCCCCAACTACTGTACTAGAGATAGCCTGGGTAATGTACCTCTTTGGTGTAACCATAGCCTGTAGGCAAGATTATACCACTTTAGGAAAGAATACAAGCAAAACTCGATCATATGTGTGTTTACACAATGTACATTTTAACCATTTAAAAAACAAAACATGTTACATAGATTCTCAAACACAAGTCTGTTGAAAATGAAATTTTAAGCTTAAGAAATAGTTTTTAAACTACAAGGCCACCCCATTATTTTTATGAACAATTTTAAAAAGTTCCCACCCCTAAAAATCTGCCAGTATGTATATTTCCTCAGTTGTAACAGTCTTACCCACTCTCTTAACACAATCGATCTTTGCTCAACAGCAACAAGAGTTCTTACATTTTTTAAGTGTATAGTGGACTCCGGGATAGATATAGTTCTTAAATGTGAAACGATGGAAGATTTGCCTTAAATGTGCAATTGGTCAATTCAGGTGTTCCATGGCACCACCGCTCAGGCAGGGGCTGCTGCTGTTCACTGATGTGAGTTCTGGCTTTTGTTGGCATCTAGCTCCACGACTACACTTTTGTGTACAGAATTTGGGTACAACACCGATGCACTGGACGCTCTGGTAGGCCTGTTGCTCAGAAGCATACAGGAGCTATGTTTTCCATATTCCCTCATCCAAATGAGGTGGAAGCCTCAGCGCAGCACCTTTGGCCAACACAGAACTATTTGGATGTGAAGTAGAATCAATTTTGTGTATATTCATTTAAGCAACTGCAACAGGAGACTTAACTTGCAGGGTCTTTATTAGAGCGTTACCGTCTTCCTCAGCTTTATACAATGGAGCCCTTTGAAGAAGATAAATGAATTGACTGAATCCTTGTGGCCAACGTCCTCTGTAAGTCCTGTAGTACATTCTGACCAGACGTTTCTCCATTCTTGTCATACAACAGCTGCTTGAAAGCTTCGTTTTCAATGAGGACCATCATATTTTTTAGAAAGTAGCCTTCGCAGTAGGAAGATAATTCTGTGACTCCGAGAAACTACAAGAAAGTGAAATTAGAGAAAGATAACCATTCTGATAAAACCTAGTCAGCAAGAACAGTACTAAGATCTACACACAAACAAATGCACAAGCCGAGCCTTTCAGGATGGCCCAGTTAACACTTACAGATATACATGTTGCAGGGGCACAAGTTAATCAAACAGTATTTTATACCAGTGATTTGATACCAATGGTTACAAGTTCAGTGCTAAGAGGAAGCTTTGGTCCCTTAGAAATTGCTAACAGTTTTACCACTGAGTTCACTAGACCCATGATTTCATGCTAGTAGCCACATCTTAAGTTTGGGAAGAACTACAAGAGACCTTCAAGTTTCATGAACTCCATCCATAGCAAGAGTAGGATTCTTGACTGCAGAAGCCTGTTGTGCAAAGTAACAGCTTTGAAGGATCTCTGGAGGAGGAACGGAGGCTAAGTGTGAGCAACCCTTGGATACGTGAGCTCAACTGTGTGAGCAAACCAAAATGACCCATACTGGCCATTTGATGGATGATTCATAGTGGTCATCACCCACTGGTTAGTTCCTGCGGTCACACAAGCAGTACAGCCATGATACATAGGAATTTAAGCTATGTGAGTGTCCAGAGCACAGCTCAGCACATCCTCCTGAGCAGGTAAGCTCCTGCTGAGTCTGAGCTCTGACAAAAGCATGAATCTCTGTCTCTGGGGTGCAGAGGCTAGGGGGTGAGGCTGGGACTGCTGGGAAATTTCATAGCTTTGGGTCCAGACTGTAACAACTGCACTGTTATCCTACACCATCTTAACGTTATGTTTGGAGCTAAGAATGGAAACTGTTAAAAAATAAGAGAAGGAATATATATTAGGACAAGGTAGGTTCTATCTTCCAGAGGAAAATTCAATTTCAAACCATGCAGGTTTTCAACAAATTATGAGTGTGTTATTCTGCACCTGGGTGTGATAGCACATGTTTGAATCTGTATTCTTCTTGGAAACACCATTTGTCTCTATTCATTATTTTAATATATCCACAGTATTGAGAAAATGATGTATTTTTCTTTTTTGTCTGGCTTGTTCTGAGGCTCAGCTTGCAAGCTGTGCAAGCACTGAGTGTTTTAGACAAATACTTGACACTCCAATTGATTTTTCTGAGACTATGAGTAAAAAACAACTGGTTTCTGGTGGTAACTGATCAGTCACCATTATAAATCCTATTTGCCTGGTGAATTCATCTTTTTCTAGAGGCAACATGTAAATGAAACCCTGAAAGTGATGCTGATAACTGCCTTCGTAGATGTTGCAATCCTATGAACAGAAACCACAGGTGATTTAATATCTTCCATTCAGTTTTTAAACCGCAAGTGAGACAAAATCCACATTCTCTCACATTTCTAGCAGTACTTCACCTCCTTAACCCACAGCCCTAAACTCTCATTCCTACAGTTCTTCACACTGATAAACACTTCTCTCCTATAATATATGCCCCTACCACGGACAGTGTTCCAAATCTGTGCTCGCTTCATCCTATGCTTCCACCAAATTAGGTCTTAATTGTGATGAGAAAGACTGTGTCCCCTGTGTCCAGGTCAGCTTGCTTGCACATTTTCACCTGGAAAAGCAGATCTCAGCATCTCCTGACTTCCTGCAGGTGCAGCTGATCTTGCAAAGTAGTGAGGACTAGAAATTGTACCTACAAAATGGAAAGGCAGACAGTGTGCTGGCAAGCTGCGTCTGAACTGCCTGTGAGCTCCCCTGGCTCATGAGGACATCTGGTCTCTTCTGCCATGTGCCATTCGTGTAAACAGGTAACGAAGCTGCAGTGTGGTGGGAGCATTTTGAGCAGAATGAACTAGGTTCAGCTTAGTAAGCTGCACAACACACAGAAGCAAAAAGACGGAGTAGTCTGCTCTTCACACAGCACGGAGGAGCTGTGTGTTAGTTAAATGTGTTAGTTCATGTTCTGAAAACCTTCTAGGTATAGAAGTATGAAGCTTAGCCCTGGTAATTTACTGGAAGCAGGGTCAATTAGAAGAGCTCTGAAGTGATGTAGTTTAACCAATTCCAGAAGTCAGGATTTTATTCGCAGCTAGCTTAGCTATCTGTAATGTGCTACATGTCAATGCAAACGTGACCCTGGCCTTAAAAACCTCTCAAGTAAACCATTTGCACTTACTCTACTGAGAGATAAAGGCACAGGAAACTTGCAAACTGAAGCCCTTGCTGCCAAACAGGAACCAGATTTAGCCATGAACACTGGATTTCTTCAGTCCCAGCACCGGCAGCATAGAAGTCCCTCAGACAAGTCTAAAGCTTGGTATAAGAACATTCTTCAATCATGATACAACCATATTTCACAATCCAAAGAAAGCATGTGATTTTAAAACAAAATTGTTCCATTTACTTTTGGTAATAGCAACATAAATTGAAAAGTTCCCTCATGAACTTGAAGATAAATGAAGAATTTTTCGGGAGCACTGCACTGGTGATTTTATTTCCTATTACAATAAGTGATCCTGCAAATACACCTAATTTTTTTTCATTTTATATGGAACTTTATGCTATATCAAACACTGATTGCATGGTATCTGTACATCGAGATCTAACGTTACTACTCAATGTAGGAAATGGCTGATTGGAATGGAGGTCAGATCTGCAGGGGCTTGGAGCAATCTGCAGGATTACTCTGTTCAGTCAAACCTCAGTACCACACTACAACATTTTCATATAGTCCACGTGAGGAAGATCATTCAAGGATTGCTTTAAAATTACTTACTGCAACTATTTTTGTATCATTTCCATCTTCCAAGACTTACTACTTAGAAAATGAGGAGAAAAACTGAAACTCTTCCATGTGGCTATCACCTTCATCAGTGACCTAAAATACATTTTCTAGGTCAAAACATGCCACACTGTTATGACTGGTGGCTTCCACACAAGCCAAGTAAATGATTTAATTCCAGTCTCTCCTCTCCAAGACATAAAATTCTCACTACTGTGCTTGCATGGCTGTGAGACACTACACTTTGACAATGTGGCATTTTCATATTAAAAAAGAAAAAGCTGTCACCAGCACTGAGGGATTTAGGCAGGAGGCAACAGGAACTTTAATAGGAAAATACAGCCTGGAAGGTGAAAAAGAGATACCTTATTCAGTTAGGTGATTCCTGTTGAGTAACTTAGCAATTTGGGTCGCTGTGATAAGATACAGACCTGCCACAAGTGGGGTTTGAACCACTGAAGGATAGTAGGAGGGTGAGAAGTTGCCACAGACATTCTTAGATGTGATTACGGACTGTCATTCTCCCAGTACCTTTTTACAGTCCCAGAACATGAATGACAAATGCTGAATATGCAGCAAACATAGTAAGCACATGACATACGCATTACTACTTATGCATATCCAAAGCAGTGACCTATCAGTACGAGGACAGACAAGTAACATGCATGTGTCGTTATTTTTACCTTGGCATGATTATAAATATCCACGCAGTTTTCTGTATTAATGCTTTTTGCACAAATGATCTCACAGTGTCGTTGTAAAGCTTCAAGCTGGAAAAATTTAGCAGCAGAGAGAAGCTAAAAAAAACAGGAAAGAAAGGAAAAAACAGTCAAAACTGCTGAGCAATACACATTCAGAGCTTGATTCTTTACTGCTTCATTATAGTTTTTTTCTGCCCCTGCTTCAGTCTGAGTTAAAGCACTGACCCCTGCCAGTCAGTCAGAATGAGAGGATTGCTGCAGTCTCCTCTAGATCCCACTGTGAAAAGGTGGACATGGAGGGACCACCACTGCCTGTTCAGGTCCATATGCTGGCCTTGGGACAGGGATCTGCGTGTGTGTCAAGAAGAGGCAGATTGGAGAGTCCTTGGTCACTCTGTAAACATGCAAGTAGGGATCTGCGGCTACATTCCAGGAAAAGAAGGTTTGGATTCAATTGTTCCTCAAGATCTGGCTGAACAGAACACCTGGGTTTAATGTGGGGATGTCAGCAGAAGGGCCAGGACCACGAGTATAGAAGAATTCAAACCAGATGAAGATAACCATCCTAGGTAGTATTAAAAACCTAGAGAGGCAATAAACTTCAAACTTCTCGCCTCAGAAGGCTCAAGGAAATGGAGTCAGGTCTCCACATGCTCCTTGCTCTATCTCATCAGCAGCAGTAAGGTTATGTCTAGGCCATGGGTGCTGAAATGTCATCTGGCTCCAAATGACTGGGAACCAGCTTGATTCGAGGCAGCACCTAGCACCACTAACATGAGGGTTGTGCATCCGTAACACTACATACTTGTGCCATTAGGACTCACACTTTGGTCCTGTGCCCACCCACGATAGGCAGCCTGGACTGGCACTGCTCTGGAGATCTCTGCATGACACAGTGAACATAATCTGAAGCCTGCAGCATAAAAAACTGTCTTAAATTGTGCCTTCTCCAATTGATTTCCATTGGGTTGCCCCTATTGCTCTTTTTCTGTCCTCTTACAGTTGGGGGAGTGAGCTTCATTTTCTGCTTTTCTGAAGTCCATTAGCACTTCTGGCTCTTTGCTCTGGTTTAGGAAGCAGATTGAGGTTCCTCGCTGCTTTATACCTTGCTCTAACCCAGGAAGGTCCCTTCAGGCTGAGCTGGTCGCAGGTGTTTATAAGGGCCTTACCAACACAGACCTCAGGACACGGTCTTCTCATGATTCCCAGAACGGCCCTTATGCTTCTAGGTAGGAGCGCTGGGGAATAAAACCCTCAAACTGCCATAACATTATTCTTACTTCTCCTATGCAGTCTGCTCAAGTTCTGCTTTAGTCCCATAAATAAATCCAAGTGCTGGAAATCTGCAGCGCTGATGTGATAGCAGCCAGCTGGCCTCAATTATGAATTGCAGCAAAGATTTCTTTGGAGTATTTCTGGTGCTTCTTGTTATCATATTTGTAATAAGGCAAGTTGCTAAATGCAGTTTTGAAAGATAAAGCTAAATCCTATTCCAGCTGCCTCTGTGGCTAAAGCAGTCACGTGCTGGTTTGTAATTACTTTAAACTGTGAGGAACCGTAGCCAGATCTGTTATCAACAGATCAATCAATCAGCCATACATTCTGGAGTCACAGAAGTTTTGAGATGCCACAAAAGTAGAGCAAGCAGCCAGCTGAACTGCAGCACCAACTTTTTAACAACCTAGGTGATTACGTATGCGTCACTACGAAGCCGTTGCGCTTTTCAGTCTGAAACTCTCCTTATTTCAGAAAGGCTGGGAATTTAAGGAGCTTTTTTCAAATCTGTGAATGAGAGAACCAGTGACCTTTTCCTGTAAAACTCAGAAAGTCAGTGTGGATCCACCACCTGCAATGGACAGGGATGATCTCAGTCCTGACTAGTTCCATCCTCTGGTTGCCAGCAGGATTCACACAGATGTCCCTGTATCCATCATAACTGCTTCACTTTGGCTACCATTAGTTAACTGTCAACAGGAAAGCTCCTGAGTGACTACCACAGATTTGCTCTAACATGTCTTATTTCTGTTGAATTGGAATTGTTAGGTTGATTAGAAATGGTAATGGCAGCACACAATTTCTGGAAGAGAAGGATCTAACATCCACACAGGTTATGGACTTGTGATTATGTTGAAGATTCAATCAGTTCCAGAGGGCTTGGCGTGGGTATTGCAAATGGACACAATGGCAATGGCAACACCCAGTAAGAAAGTGGCAAATAATTATCTCACGAAGAAAGATACAAACACTTTTGGCCAAGAGTGTTGCAGAGAAGCTCACTGGTCCAGCTCAACAGAGCACCTCACCTACAGGCTGAGAGACAGAAAAGGCAACATATTATGCTGCTGGGAGCTGTTTCCAGATATGCTGCTGGGAACTGTTTCCAGATACTGTTAACACTTGCTTTGCATTTCTTTGAAAGAGCCTCACAAATCATCTCAGTAAATATTTTTATTTCAGACAAACTATTTTGTTTGGTGATCATTATTATTCTACCTGGGCACTCTGGGCACTCAGCGGGAGGCAGTGATGTCTCTTACAGGAGTGCTCATGTCTTGCCCAGCTGTCATGTACCCTTGAGTAAACAGTAAACACATCATTTAGCATTGTTCTCTCTGAAATTTACCTAAGTGTATCTTACCTCCATAATTTCATTATTTTTAATCAAGAGTGACTCTGCACCTCCATAGTAAAGATACTGCATAACCAGCTGTAACAAAACAAAGGGAGTGTTTATAAAAAACAGTCAACGACAAAAGAAGAAAGGAATGATGTAGAGATTGCATGTAACACCAGAGGCTCTCCAACATCACTAAGGATACAGAGATAAAACTGGCCAAACCCTCCTAATTTCAAGATATATTTGGTTATTCTCTCTCTTTCCCTGCACAGTTCAATAGTTCCTTCTCATGGGTATTCTTAACTCTCGCCAGCCATGTTGTCCATGCTTTTTCTTGATGCCTGAACATTCTGCAGAAAGCTGATTAATTCATTCTGAGTTTTCAATGCCTTTACCAATATGCACAGTGCATCATTTATTCAGGATAATAAAGCATATATAACGATTATTCCTTTATTTCCCCCTTGGCAGTGGGACCCACACCTCCACTCAGCTGTGTGAGGGCATGCATGGATGACAATAAATAATTGTGGAGGCTTTGCACTGTAATACGAGACAACTAAGATCTCTCTGCAGTGAGCTTCCAGCAAGCGTAAAGTCACCGTAGTGAGCTGAGAAATATCTTCATCTATAACTGTCAATACATGGAACTGCCTGGGCTCTGACTCAAGGGAAGTGAAGCATATACGAATATATGCTACAGAAAATACTCTGTATTTTCATGGCAAAAAAAACTGATTGAACAACATTGCTAAAGAAGCAAATGAACTGTGCCTGGAAGGCTGTCCATTAAATACAGAAAAAGTCAGCAAGAGAAAAAGGAACCAAGTACTTCCCATGACATGCTCTGCTTTATCTGTATACCCTCTATAAGTGAAATGTATGCTATTGAATCTGGTTGGGCATGACATTTGCAATCAATAGCACTATGCAGCTTAGTGTATGCAAGGAGATGGATTCTGTGCTCATGAAACCACTACTCTGAGCTATATGCTTATCAAATATACATGTATTAGTTTGGACAGGGCATGTACAATGTTTCTATGTTCCATTCAAATTCAATGTGAGAACTGACTTTACCTGAAAGATGGGGTACTTCACATAGTTGATCTCAATACAAGTACTATCAGTTGAGGGCTTGCTAGACAGCAATGCTTTAAACCTAAATAGAAAGGAGCAAGATTGAAATACCAGCCCAATTATCTATGTGGAAAACCATGGCAGAGTGGAAGGACAGCATCAGCTCTTGCAAAAACAGTACACTGAAATGAATGGATTTGTCACTGAAATGCATCAGGATTCAGACAGTTACACAAAATAAAGTTCAAATTGAAAGGAAGAAGCCTCTCTTTTAGGAGATTTCAATTTGAAATTTTGGAAAAATACTTCAATACTTCTGATACCACAATAGAAAAAAATGCATACAGGAGATTCAGATAGCAGAAAGATGCATATCACAAAATCAAACTTCTTGTTTTCTTTTCTTTCTTTCTTTCTTTCTTTCTTTCTTTCTTTCTTTCTTTCTTT